>JBAJFG010000485.1:0-143623 GCA_037903475.1 Ancylostoma caninum | reverse complement strand
TGTAGCTAAATTAGTAACCAGTGAATCACAGAGGACCGGATAATGCACTAGATATGTTAGGGTTCGAACATTCGATCTTCAAAAATTTGACATTTTAGACTTCCGGATATCGATATGGGCGGAGTAAAACTCTTCAGGAGCTTATTTATTTATTTATTTATTTATTTATTTATTTATTTATTCACTTATTTATTCGATACAGTATGATCAGCGTGCCATAGGTATAGTGTGTTTCACCGGGGAACATAGTTGTGCAGATATTAGAGAAAGAGAGAACGCGAGAAATAGTGTTGTGTGCGGAGAGGCAGGTGGGAAATGCAGATCATGGACACAAATACTCAACTATCGTCGTTTTTGAAACGGACTATAACAGGGTTAGTTTAACAGGAACCTATAACAGCAAAAAACCGACACAACATGAAAAGAAGCGGTCACTTTTCCAGCGGGTTTAAGGGTTGACACACATGGCTGACTTTTTGTCTGCACGCATATACACAACTGCTGACCTAAACCCTAGTGGGAGATAATAGTTCTTTACCCACATCAGTCGGCCACTTCCCCAGGGCGCACAGGGCTCATTGGAGTATGCCGGAGCTTCGGCACGCCAGTACACCAAAATGAATTTATACCAAAAAAAAAAGAATAATTTGAATGTTGAATGACGACAAAGGATTTAGGGCTTTTTCTCTATTCAACATCCTGTTCTTTTTGGATCGGATTTTGCAATTTATGATAAACTTCTCATGTTATTCGATTTTCATTCTGTCCTAGGTATAATAGAGCATAGTAAAGTATAATTTAGAAAAACAGCATTTCAGGGCCAACTACCACGTGTATTGTATTATTTGATTTGTATTACATTGTAGCTAGTATACAGTCGGGTCCGGCAGCCACTGAAAATGGGCGCCGGCAGGCGCCGGCCGCCGCCACCCTCCGGCGCCCCGGTATTAATGAGCTATAAATCACTCGAGCTTGGGAGAAAGCGAAGAAAAATACAATTTTAGTCCATAGTAGACAGAGTGCTGTGGATATGTTAAGGCTATAAAGCAGGGGACCATTTTCACAACTTTCACGTTTTTTCATTTTTGTGATTTTCATGGGGAAAGATTTCTGAATACACAATAAGCGATGCCAACTCTTCCATTTTCTGCTATAGTACACTGCTTCGCGACTACAAAAATGGCCGTTATTCTTCTATAGATGGACACAGTACTTCAGTTATCCCATCTGAATAATAAAGCTCATCCAATTCGGGATCCTCAGAAATAATTGAAATCCGTATAAATTGTTAGATATCCATTGCGAAGTAGTTCTACCGCTGTCATTTATCTTTCGTGGAGCAGTCCTTTACGGCGGAGTTACTCTCTTCCGGTTTCCCTCAACTTTCAAAAAGTGGTTTTTCACTATTGCTTACACTTACGCTTATCGTAGTTTATCTTCGAAAGAGTTTTCCGCTATTACTTACACTTACACTTATCGTAGTTTATCTTCGAAATGTATGCAAAACGTTGCCGGATGCCTTCCTGAACTACCCGAAGGAGATCACGGGGGACGTTCCAAGCAGTGAACCCCAAACACTGCGATACTTAACTCTGGATCTCCAACGGAGTGGAACCAGCGATAGGGACAGATTGCAATCTGCCACTCAAACCACTGAGCCATCCGGGCTACTTTTTATGTTGGAGTTTGTTAGATTAGATAACTGCAGCAGTCGTAGGCAGCATACTATCTGTGTTTGCAAAACGGGGTCACAGGGCAGGGTTCGATCCCCTGACCACCACAACGTCGATCATTCGCTCAACCCACTGAGCTACACGCGCGCGCGATGCAACTTACAAATGGTGTCCACTATTACTTACACTTACACTTATCGTAGTTTATCTTAGAAATTTAGGTGAAAAGGGAGTTGGGTGGGGCCACTCCTGAAGCCTAAGCCTAAGCCTTAAACCCATTCTTAAGCATAGGGTTAGGCTTATCTACCCTGTCTACTATGGACTAAAATTGTATTTTTCTTCGCTTTCTTCCAAGCTCGAGTGATTTATAGCTCATGCATACTGGGGCGCCGGAGGGTTGCGGCAGCCGGGGCCCGCCGACGCCCATTTGCAGTGGCTGCCGGACCGGACTGTACGTAGAAACAAATAAAAGTCGAATAGCTCTACCGATTCCATTATAAATTAAGGATCCGATACAAAATATCCGAATGTTGAGAAGAGAGAAGGTCCTGAATCTTGTTATCGTTCTCCAAAGATTAGAGTTCTCCCTCTTGTTCCATAATCCAGAATTTCAATTCACTCGGAATTGAATTTATTAGAATATACCTGACGCATTATTCAGTCTCAAGTTAGTTAGACCAATTATTACCCTAACAGTTATTTCGCCCAGCTACCACAACAAATTTCTGGATACGATCAGGTAGTCCAAAAATATTTGAACGGATTCATAAGAGCACTTTCTCCATCCGAAGAAGTGCAAGTCTTATTATCTTAGGTTCTGTTGGCAACAGAACAGTAAAGGTGTTAATACAACATTTAAGTTGGTCTTATCAACGTTAATTCACAATCGCATCATGGATCAGTGCGTACTTTAAATGTCTTGAAATACAGGTTCCGGATAAAGTTCAAAAAGTTTCTTGCTATTTTAAGTCTTTGCATTTCACAGGTCGCAACTCTAAGCTTGTGGGTATAAGGATCAAATTTGATCATAATCGGCACCTCTATCCTTTGAAAAAAGTCAGTTTTCTTCTTCGATGTGGGAGGATGGGCTTCTAAAACTACCTTTTTTTTTATCTGCGTCTAGCAAAGGATCCGTGCCATGGAACAAAATTTGAAAACTTGCGCGGATTTCTTGTCAGTGTTTTTTGAGGGGACAAAAATAATATGTAATATGGCCAGTCTCCTAAGCTCCATCCTTTGAAGTGGTTCTCAAAGGATAAGCTCAAAACATTCAAGGCTTGTCAAGGGAAACGTTCACCTTACACGTTTTCCTATAATAAGGTGTAAATATCAATGTTTGTATGTACATATGAATTATTCTACACCAAGAACGGTTAGTTCATAGCTCGTGGAGTACAAAAGTAGATCTGGATGAAAAGCTTTTCCCCTCTAGATTTTCTGACTCTTGTGACTGACGCTAAGGAAACCCTCATCAATCATCACCATCTGTTCATGTACGAGATTGAATCTGCATAAAAAGGGCACAGTCTCCACATTAAAGGTATCTGTTGTTATGATGAATTGAAGGCTGAAACAAATATGAACTTTGAGCCAACATTGTGTGCATTTCCGCCAACTATTGGGTTGTTTGAGAAATAATGAATGTCTTCAGCTGCTCATTTTATTACATTTTTCTTATCTCGACTATGTACTTATCTTATGTGCTAGTTAACCATGACACTAGTTAGATAACCAAAAAAGACAGAAGCTGCAGATCTATCGGGTTGGTCCGAAAGTCTTGCACCAATTTTACACTTTGGAATCTGGTCTGCCGATTTTATAATTGGGAAGAAGTAGAACATTCTGCCATATTCTACTGACCAATAATTTCAATTCAAAACAAAGAAATTCTGATTCAGAAAATAAATGTTGGTGCAAGACTTTTGGACCATCCTAATGGCTTTGAAATAGGTGTTAACCTTTCCTAGTGAACTTTACAATTTTAGTATCACTACCATGTACAGATTCTTCTCAAAGTTTCAAAATTATAGTCCGCTCCACCAGCAGAGATAGATCAAAAAAAGAAAACAGAGGAAAAAAACAGGAGAGTGGTAATCGGAGTGGCAAACAAGAAAATAGGCGCTAGACACTATTACTCGGGTATCACCGCTTTTGAAACATGTTATATCCGGACAAGGATTCTGTAACGTTAGCCACGTGAACCAATGACGCTTGGTGTGATTGGAAATCCTATAGAGGTATTGTTAGGAGACGCAGGGCTTGGAGTATGATTCGCTAATTGCTTGATTATTCTCTCATGAATCGTAGCTCCGGATGTAGCAAGTGCTAGAAAGTTGTAATTGAACACGTCTTGGCATTTTCTAGTGTTTCGTCTCGAAGAATATAAACGAAATTCTTGTTTCTCAATTGCTAAGATTTTAGTTTTTTTTCAATCTTCCTTGAAGGATTTGTTCCAAACAACTATTTCTTAAATAAAGTCACCAATCTGCCTCATTCATATCCGAAGAATGCTCGCTGGTGTTCTCAAAAGGTGGTAGGGTTTCTAACTATTGTTTTCAACATTGTCTGAGAAAAATGGTGGAAGACCAGAACGGTTGGAAATCTGACCATAATTTTGGACATAGAATAAAAAAAATCACAGAAAAAAATTCTAAAGTTATAACCTAGAAACAGCTTTATGCGCGTTTGCGATGACTTTTGCACACTACTCTGATCCATGGCTCCTAATAATTTGGATTTTACAGAAATTCTCAAAAAGAACAGTAAGGTAGGGTGATGTCTCGCATTGCTGTCGCCAGAATATGGGAAGATAGAACATAGGAGTATTATTTTTCCATACTGTCGTTACAAGACGCTGCCAAGGGTTACGTAAAACAAGTATACGATCCTTACTATGAACGTTTACTATTTATTATTTTATCTATTCATTTAGTTATTTACTTATTTAAAGCACCAACATGGATGCGCTCACAGACGAACTTGATTCAGGAAGGATGTTAATAGTGCTCTAACGGAACTCCTGGATGTGATAGGAGAACAGCAAAAAGGACTGGAAAATTTCTATGCCACAGTTTATGGTCAGTGATGAGGCCGGCAGTTACTAGTGGTTAAAATCTCCTTTTAACTGCTTCGAATATAATATTTTCCATTACCTAAATAATGTGCATGAAAAAAGCGCTTTCTCATAGAAGGAAGTCCTAAACATCTGGTTCAACGTCCACTTCGTTGGAGAGTAAAGATAAGATAGAATCTAATGTCGATTTTATGATTTCTACTAGCTAACTGATACCGTAAATTCAGGAATATGAAGAAAATACTTAGGTTTTACACACTAATCCGGTTTCGGGGCTTGAATCAGACCGGAAATGTGGTCTCCTTGGCGCCCCCGGGTCTACGATCCTTTCATCAGTAGTTCCCAAGGAGACTTCAAAAGCACCTAATCAGATGATATGAGGAGAAGAAATATGTCAATAGATGAATGAGGAGCAGAACATGTTAGCAAAAACAATGTTCCTGTACGCGGCCTGGTGATGACTTGTTTCCTACAGGATCCCACAAAATTTCCACTATTTTAAATGCTGATTTGAAGTTTTGTCTGCATGTAACAGCAGGGATCGAAAAGCGGCATCCCTCCTCCGCAGTTCTGCCGGATGCTCGTCAGCTATCGTATTTCTGCGAATAACACTTGCTTTCCAGCGACAAGTAGCAGCGCTCTGGAGGGCTTCAATAGTTTTTCGCTGGATCGATTGAGCGGAAATCGGGGAAGATCAAATTCTCCAGTAGATGAGGTATTGCAATGTAACAATTTTGGTAGAGTGCTAGAGTGAGGCTACTTCTGAAGATCAAAGAAAACCAGTAATGTTAAAAGGTTGAGCGCTATAGGAAATACCCAGAAAAATTTGAGAGAAATTTTCCAGAAAAGCCGACTGTGCTTAGCATAGCCTACCGTTATAACGCAACAAACTGCTCCTTTTCAAAAAAAATTAATGATTAACGTATGAATATGAACGAAAATTACAAATCCAGGATTGCAAACACTTGCTGTCATCAAATCTGTTAGTGAGAAACAGTCACAGAATGCAGTACAATATGGCGTACCTGGTTAAAGTGCATGCATGGACAAATTTTTGAAGTTTTCAACAGAACTTCCAGTCATCAACCATACTTCATACTGATCCACGCCATCATTTTGTCGTTACATGGTCGCCGCACACAAAGCAAGCAACAAAATTGTTTATTAGATCACCTCAAACGATGAAAATTGAGCATTTGACAACATGATCACGTCAGACAAAGGCATGTACAACAATAGACATTTGACAGTGGATCTGACGACTTGCATTTGATAAAAAAAAACTAATTCTTCACCCGTGAATGTAGCATAAATTAAAGGCCGATTTTACAGCGGGCTTAACCCAATTCATCACACATAAAAAGCGTGAAAAAGACCAACGTTAGTAAACAGAAAGGAAGCAAAAAACAACTCTGGATACGGTAGAACCTCGATAAGGGGCTGGTGAGAGTAAAAAAAAAAGAAAAAAAAAGCGGAGGCGTTGATGGTGCAACAAAGAATTATCCGGAAATAAACAACCGAAAAATACTGCTGCTGGCTGTTCTCGGACAAGGGCTGGTGGGTTTTGAGTGCAGAGTGCATGGATAACTCCGAGTCTCCAAGCAGTTTATGGGATGTCGAGGTTTTCTGGCACATGACATGAAGACGTGTTAGATTTGCTGTACGTAATTACGCCTTAGCTCGCAGTGATGACGATTTTTATGCGTCTCCAGTGGTCGCACTATGACGAATCCCACTTTTTGCTCTTCTTAAAACGCTTGACCTTCACCTTTTCCACGAGATTATCGGCACGATCCAACGAGTCGCGATTCTTGTGATCGTCTCGATTCGTTATTGCTTGACGTTTGTACGCTTCTCGTCCCGAACCTCTGAAAAGTAAGTATCCATTGCTTTGGTCTTACAATGGGACGTCGTGGCGCTGACACTTCAGAATACCAGAAAAATCTTATTCTTAAGGAATTGGGGAAGAATGCGTAGGTTACGATGGAAGCACCGGATTTCTGATGCAAACATTATGCATGCGGTCGAAAGTAATGCCGATCTCATGTCCATTATTAGATTGGTCTGAAGGTCTTGCACCAGAATTCATTTTTTGATCCGCAATTTCTTAGTCTTAGATTAAAACTCTTAGAAAGTAGAAGAATGTTCTACGACTTCTTTACTGGATTTCAACTCCAGAAATTTACAGACACATTTTTGAAATATAAGAAAACTGGCCATGTTGCTCTACTTCATAACGGGAGGCGGTCAACATGTACGCCGCGACGCGACTGCGCCGCACGCTTGATCATGCCTTGGATCCAGGTTATTCCTCCGATTCGACGCACTAGATTACATCGGTCACCACTCTCGTTACAGCTTATAGGTTCCGAGAATATTCATCTGTCCCACTCAAGCTTAGAAAACTTCCTTATTTTACTGCAGCACTACTGGGCCCTTGAAGGCTACTGCCGCGACGCGCCCATGAATCGACCAATCACAGCGCAGCAGCGTACCTCTAGTCACACAGCCCTTCATGACAAAGCATGACTTCATGTAGCAAGTCTTACTCCCTAAAAAACTTCCGCTTTATCCTGACTTGACCCTGCTCGATTACCTTTTCTTTCCGGTAGTGGATCTGCATCCACAAGAGGAAAAACTGGATGATCAGGGAAAAGCTGCAAACTGAGATTCCGCGCTTCTTCGCTTCAGAATCATCAGTGTTCTGGATTTCTGGGGTTGATAGTCTAACAAAGCATTGGAGATGTGTACGTAATGGATCGTGATGGTCATTAATAAAGTAATAATTGTCAGAAAAAGCGTGAAATTTGGTGCAAAACCTTTGGACCAACCTAATACATGCTTATCATGGTTGCCTCATACACACAATTTTTATTCTATGCAGGGATCGGTTATCTTGTGGATCTCACAGATTTCAAGACTCCTAAGATCCCAGGTAGCTTCACTACGAATAAAAAACTCGCACATATATACTTACCGTTTGTTCAGCGCAACAACTTCACTGTGTTTGATTTGAGATCGCGGATCTGGCTGGTCATCTTCATCATCGTCTTCATCGTCCTCATCATCCTCGTCATCTTTGACATTATCACTATCCGGACGACCTGAGGTGGGTTCGGTGCTTGGGCCCTGAAATATGCTTTGATTTGACGCTGATAAATGGGTCCAGTAATAAGTAGTAACAGGGTGTCGACGAAACTAAATTATATTCGAAGCGAAGCACACTTTCTGTTCTATTAAGGAGAGAACAGAAGCACGAATCTCCTTTGAAGATGCGCCCCGGAAGTGAAGCGTTCAGAAAGTGCGTTAACTCCGTCCCGGCTCCGCCCACACGCTTCCCAATAATTGGGGCTCGAAAAAGGCTTTTTCGGTAGTTTTGCACGGGATCACATATATCGCTGTGATCAGCAGCTTCTAGACATTCTTTCCACCTCAAAAACGATTCTAAGATGGGACGGTGTCCTTAAATTATCTTCGTAAAATTTTCCTAGTGCACTGACCCAATGTGGATTTGCATTAATACTTGCGCGTGCACCTGGTTGATGCAGCATATCAAAGTATGACAAAGGTTTTAGGATGAAAAGTCCATCATCACCTAAAAATACTTTGAGTTCCGACATTTTACTGACATTCTCCATCTTCTGGACCGAGTACACATACATCTAGTTTAAAGATTTTGAGATCTTGTACAAGGCACTAATCCTGAGAGACGTACTGAAAATGTCGTAAGGCATTCACAATAGAGAAATGAAATCAGGAAATACAAGACAGAGTTGCTCGCTCGCATTTGAATCCACTGAAATTTCTGGCCTGGTTTAAAGCTGGGTGAAGGTGTACAGGATAAAGCTCGCTTAGTTCAGTGTGAAAGTCTCAACTCGCAAAAGGCGCAGCAGAAAATAGCAGCCACTAACGCTCTATCTCGACTCCGCCTAATGTGACAGTATGTTTTGCGGTAGAATCATGAGAAGCAGTCAAGTAAAAATGATCCTGAAACCTCAAAAATACCTTGTACTTCTTCTTTAAAAGCGATTTGCGCGGCGCAGCATGGTAATCTGGAGGACAGTGCTTCCTCCTGCATTCTCGTTCGGGCTCCGCATCAATAAGGAGATGCCTTAATTTTAGGATTAGAAAATACAGTACTTCCAACAAATTACTGAATACATGTATGAACTGACCGGAAGCCATGACTTCTCTGTTTACGAATAAATCGTTCTTCAGTTTTTGACTCTTCTTCATCGTCATCCTCGTCCTCTTTCTCTTCCTCTTCATCATTATCTTCTTCTGGAGTGGCTTCTTCAGATGGCTGAAAAGCATTCAATGAAGAACGTTTGTTATAAAGACTACATCGTTGTGCATACCTCCGTCTCGGGAAGGTCATCCTCTTTAGAATCGTCATCATCTGAATCAGTCTCCTCTACATCAGCTTCTTCTTCACACTCCCTGTCTGCTTTGCCTTTCCGCTTATGCCGATGGGAACACTGAATTTTTAGAAATTCATCCACTTGTGGAAATTTCTTTTGCCTTTAAGCTTTGCTGTAAACCTCCATTTGTCAGCCAATAGCTAAAATTGAGCAGTTAAGGTTACACGTAGATATACTATCACCTTAGGCTCTTTTGCCTGTTCCTGTTCGTCATCGCTAGGCTCGACCACTTTGTTTTTTCTCCGTTTCCCTCTTTTTAATGGAGTTTGAACCTTTGTTTCTTCCGTATCCTCATCCACTTTGTCCTTATCGCCGTCATGCTCCTGAAATGGAGAGCATTCGTATATCGTTCCGAAGTCAGCAATAACTTCAACCTTTTTTTAGTTGAACCATGCTTGTTCGGACTCCTTTATATGGATTAAGGATAGTTATTCCAATAGTTTTAAAATTCTACTTCATTATAGCTGTTTTGCAGAAATTAGGCAGCCAATAGCTTTGGACCAGCTAAGACTCCGGCAGGACGTGGAGAATGAGGTGAAATCCATCCACATACTTATGGGAAAAGCAATAATGGTTATGGGGGAATGATTAATGGTGCAGAGTCTCTGCCGCAACCAAGCTATATATCTAGTTAAACGATTGCTAACTGGGAATTGGGGTGGAATGGGGATGGAATGATGGCCCTCGGTAAGGTTGGCGGTGTCAAATACCCACTGCTGGTTAATATCTTCACAAAACCGCCAAGAACACGTTCCATTAGATGAGTGGTTACGGTTATGGACATATAACCAAACGAAACCAGGTTAGCAACCGAGCATCACCTAGTATTACTAGCCTATAAGATGGCCAATCATGGGAATCATCGTTGATTTGCGTAGTTGATGCTTCATTAATCATAGCCCCCACGTAATAAGTCGGCGCTTCATCTTTTCAGATTCCTCTGGTAAAATTTAACGACTCTGGAGGGATGGGTGACTCGGTGACCTTGGACCTTGGAGCGAGAAACGAAGGAGGGCCTCTTGCCACTTCGCTACACTGGACCGAGCAAGTTATAATCTCCATCAGTATTTAGTAATATTTTACTTATAATTTACAGCATTTAATAGTAATATATTCAATAGTTAGATATTTTGATAGGTGAACGATGATTCGATTTAATTTTGCTGTTGCGTTAGCTTCTTTGGAACCTGACGGATGTGAGCATGGAACAGTTTTTAGATAAACACACAACTGTAATGAGTGCTTGTGATCTCTGGAATCGGGGAATGCATTTGCCGCTGAAGTCCATTTTCAGATTATTTGTGGAGAAATGCTCATTAAAGAGCGTTTGCATACTTGAACTCGATGATCACCTGTTTGAAAGAAATGATTCAGGAAATATTATGTGTGACGCTGGTATTTATCCTATCTCTTTGAAAAACGTTGAAACAAATGCAAAAGCGAAGCAGCGCATTGCAAATTGGTCATCTTAGGAATTGCTAACCAATCCAGAAAGATCCAGAAAGAACAAACATTGCTCAGCACTTGCAAGATCAACCCAATCTTGAGAAGATTAAACATGAAAAGTTACTAATATTCGTTCTGTAGGTAAGCATATTATGTTTAACATGTACAATTCCTGACGTAATTTCTAGAAAAGGATTCTGACCATCCTAGGGATAATGAAAGAGTAGGAAGTCCACGAAAAACCCAAGCACCACTAATCCCTTGGCACCAAAGCACAGCCTCATGAGAAACCATAGGACAAATGGCTGTGTAACTGTGTAATTAGATAAATTTGTCAACAGCGGATCCCTGGATAACTGTTCATGAACAGATCCGAGGATCAGGGATCATTCGCTATGTGTAACAAAAACAGGAAAGGATTATGTGATGTAATTTCTGACGCACGTTCAACCACATAAATATGGATATATTTTGAGGAAGGAAAAAGGGAGGTAATGAGTGGTCAGTGGAGTTTAAAATCTGGAATTTTGGACGAATGAGAAATATGCTGGAAAATCCCTGAGGTGGAGGTACATGCTCCTGCGCAACACGTTTTGCATCGTACAGTTAAGCATCTAAACAAGGATTTTTTCTATGCTTAGAACTTTTTCGAAATGAACGTTACAGCAACAGAATCATCGCTCCTTCATCGTTTACAAACGAGATAAGCATGATATTATTTAGCCCATAATAAAAGAAAATAAAAGAAAGACTATGTAAAACTGACCTTTACGAATTCCTTTACCCGCTGAATATTCTTCTCGATTTTTCTTCTTAAGCCCGCGAACAATTGATCCTCAAGTGCGGTCTCGACCTCAGTATCATCGTCGTCATCTGCTGTAAATGAGCATCATTGACGAAAAGCTGGAAACTTATCGCAACTAATCAGAGACTCAGTAACCTGTAGCCTCAGCTGCTACTTCTGAAGAGTCTTCTTTGATGTCGGAGTCTTCTGATTCTCTGAAATAGTCATGAGATTTCTGCGTGAACAACCAGACAACATTCTCGGATTCACAGAGGAATTTTGACCATTTTAGATTATGGATCTTGTCCTCTACTCACTTAGTGTTTCTGCGCTGCTTTGGAGAAAGATCTGAATAACTTTGAGAATCATCTCCTACTTCTTCCTGCTGATCGCTTTGAACGTCTAAAAAATTGAAAGCTATTATTTGAAAAATCATTCAGCGGGAAAAGCTAATAGAGAATCTCAGAGAAGGGGTCTAGGGAGTTCTGCGCCCACCTCATTTTAGTACATAGTTTCATTGTAAACTCTACACTCTTTCAATACAAGTTGTACTACATTAGCAGAAGTCACAATAGGCAAAGGGAAATCTATGAATCCGAACTTTAAAAGGAGTACTACACAGTTTACTTGTCATTAATTGCAAAACAACCTACTAGCATCATTTCCATTTAACTCCTTTGAAGAAAATATTGTATATAGACCAGAACATAAAAATAGAAAGACAAGTAGAACTGCCCATGTTCGCGCACCTCCCTAAATTTTATATTTATTAATATTTAATGTAAAATCCGCTGTAAATGAAAATTCATTGACAAATATGACGAACTTACCTTAGTGACACTATAATCTATCCTAGGTACGGGAGCTAATGCTACTGCCATTGGGTGTGCACCTGCAGCACCAACTGAAATAGTAGTAGTTATCAAATATTGTTCGACGACGAGAATTAGCACTCTCATGGATATTTTCTAAGAAGTCCTGACTTAGGAGATCTTCAGGAATTCAAAATCTAAGAATAGTTTAGGTTGGAATCCTGCGAGAATCTCTTTATTTCTCAAAAAAAATCTCTGGTATATCCGCAAATATGAGCTCGATAGACACTGATGACATTTTCCATAAGCTGGCAATTTCCATCTTCCAAGCATTGGAGAGAATAAATATTGCATATGGGCTTACGTATAAGAATTTCTGATATCGCTTGCCTATCACATGACCTATCAAACAGTCTATGAACACAGCTTTCTTTCCAGAAATTAAAAAATCAATTCTCCGTATGTCAAAAAAAGCGAGGCAACTTGGATAAAAAGATCCTTCTACATACTAGATAGTAGTATTATGTATCAGATATATTCGATATCCAAACAATCGACTTCGAAAAAGTCAAAAACTGGAATGTTCAGGAAAGAAAGAGTCTTTAAACCTTGGAGGAAAGGAGAGGAGGATTGCAGAGCTTTTGTTCTCGGGGTACTCTTAATTTCTCGACACGGTCCTGAATTAATTAATAAGTTAAGTACATTTGCTCGATTTTTACTCGAGCAATACTACATATATCGGATAGTTAGTTGTCTCAAAAGCGAAACAGCTCAAAGAAATAAAGCAAGAGGGCCGAAACCCCAATATTTCCGGACATCCAACGAAATTTTCTGGATGAAATCTCTGAAAGATCAAGAGCTTTTTGATCACGCATCAGAACGCAATAACGCAATAGTTCTGCTCTACTTGAAAACCAGTAGTTTTCGCAGTGTGTGGCATGGATGGAGGGAAGTTTTGCACTCATCACCATCTGGACGTGCACAAATGCACGTCTGCGATGTACACAACACAAATCAACATGAACAAGAAAACAGTGCTAGGATATCTCTGGGACATCCAGAAATTTTCAGCGGTCCTCCATATTAGGTTCATTTGATAAGAAATCACAAATCATTGCAATACTCTTTTATTCAGTTGTGGGAAAGGCAGTAACCGCTAGAAGGAAGCCCATGGGATTGCTAGGATGTCAAATATTTCTTACAAATATTTTTGTACTTCCAGAACTTTGCAACAGAGTGACAACGGGCTATGCGCCAAAGCCACGATTCGGTCAATATCCGTCGGATCGACGATTTTGTTTGCTGCGTGCTAATAGAAAATCCGATCGTTGTGAGGAGTGCGTGGAAGAATGACAAATCAAAAACAAATACACACGTTAGTGCAGTATTGATTTTGTCAAAGATGTATACAAGTAAACAAAGATGAGTCAAAGAACAGGTTATGAGATTATACTAGAGATGGGGTTTACGGATGGTGCACTTGAGCCAAAAGTCTGCGGGCAGTGTCTCACGACGAGGATCTGTTTGCCGTTTAGTTTTTTGAACAAATCCAAGAGAAAACACACTCCGATTTCCAGGAAGGGTTTCGCCTGGGGCATTCAGAATATTCCCGCGATTACTTCATTCCTGATTGAAATCAAACTTATTTAAAACGATTTCTTTTATTAGGTGGTAGAACGGAAATAATAGCTAATCCGAATGAAGATGATGTTATCCCATTTGATCATAGGATGATAACATAGATGTCACTCTATTTGATCTTGGAATAATCCGAGCCAATCTGGATTTACTCGCAGACGAGCGAAGCTGTGATTCTGAATATGTCTGATCTCATACACACACGCGCTAATTTGCAACTCAAAATCCAGGATTGAAATAAAACAAGATAAATTGTCTCATTTTTCAATCATTCAGAAGTTAGTGTGACAAAAAAAGAGTTGCAGTGAAATTTCAGAGCGGTTAAACCAGCAAAACGACCCAGATTCCAACAGGAAAATCCGTGAATTTGTCGCCCTTATCGAGCCCTTTCCAAGAAGAACAACATAGACGTGAGATATATTCTCAGCTTACACTGTTTGCATTCTTATGGGAAGTTTCTGGCAAAATTGAAGGGAAAACACCAAAGCAAGCCTACATATAATTCAATTTCCAGGAAAGAAATGTATTAACAGTTCCCACGTCAGCTTATCAAAATCCATTAGTAAATAACTCCATGGTGAGTAATTAATTACACAGAACCCATTGTTTTCACTGTGGCGAAGAGTTTCCTCTTGCCATCCATTTGCTTCTATCAGCTGTTCTAAAGTTTCGTAAACCCACAAACAATTCCAGACGGGTGTCAAGAAAAATAGCAGGTTTAGGCAGAATAGACAAAGAATAAAAGTCGAAACTAAATCAAAAACGGGAAAAGTGAGTTTTGACATTCTATGTACACCCATAGAGGTCTAACATTCCTGAGCATAATAAAACCAACGGATTTTTCTATTCCATTTAAAATGGGATCCACAAGTGATCACGCTTCTAGTGTTCCAGAACTTTAAAAAATAGTTGTTTTTCTTTTTTGTAATTTCGGGCTTAATTTTACTGGTGTTCAAAGGTCTTAGGTAAGGAGAATGGGAAAGATTGGAAAAAAGACGCCTTTCCAGCTGTTGTCACAGTAGATCACAATGATCGCAGATTTTCTCAGGGGTGGGCTGGTTTACAGCGCGTGCACTACGCGGCCGAGTTTCTTCGTCCAGGCCACCACAACGAATTTTCCAAGAAATCAACCCAGTGGTAAATTGCAACTATAATTTGTAGCAACGCCGAATATTCGATATTCCTGTACGAATAATTGAAAAATGCACAGAAATCAACAAGCTGTCATTACATGTGTTTTCGCACATGTTCTTACTTGCTGTCTTAAGGTTGTTCTGTCACGTTTGTTGTGCTTTTTAAGCTACAATCATGAGGAAACGAGGAGCCAGCTCCCCGCCGAGTGATCTGTAACTTACTAAGCGATCGAGGCATTACACTGGCACAGTATTGATTCAACGGAAATCCCCATTGATGAGGATCTACAATGAGAAGAGTGCGACAAGAAAAATGTAAAGTAAGCGGTGCGTGAAACGTTGCTGGGCGACCAGGAGCGGAAATTTCGAAAGACATTCACATTTTTCAAAACTTCCCAAGCCAACAGAATAAAAAAAAATCCACGCTGTTGTAGGAAGAATGACAACATCTGAGAATCATGAAGAGGATGTTGAGAAAAAGTAAGGAGACACTGAATCGGCTCTATATCAGATGCGATTTCATGTTAGCGCTTCAAGTACGGCTATATGTAGATTCATCCGATGTATAGGAGCAAGTTCACCATCAGTTTAATAACGGAAGGATAAAGTGATTATCGGTAGATTGGATTATTCAAACACACACACACATATCGTTTCACCTTGTCAAAGGGTAGTTGTAATGTGCATCAAAATTAGCGTCATTAACAATGAGATGAGCTATTTACTTCAGCAAAGCTCAGCAATAAGCACATTTACGCATCCAGAAGTTGAAATAGAGAAAAACTGAACTCACTACTTGATCCTTGTCTACGAAAAGGCGGCCGCGGCTGTGGGATGCTGCTGCCATTTTGCTTTGATGCCATCGGGAATGACCCCGATGATGTTGTCGACGTGTATGGGAATAGTTCTCGTGGTGACAGATTATAATACGGACGAGTCTACGAGGAGGAACGATGAGGACGGAGGCGATATGCCGTCCGTCGATCGCTACGCCCCTGGGCGTTCGGTCGCTGCAAGAAACAAGCAGCAAATCAATGCTGGAAAACATTGCTTAATCTGACGGATTGATGAACGATGACGATAGGATCATGATTTCAGGAACTTGTGATGGAACAGCAGTTTGAATGGAAACCGACAAGATATCAGAGGCCATCGGAAAAGGTCCGGAAGATGACGGCTCTTGACTACAATTGAGTGCGAAGTTCCTTCTCGACAAACAACAAAAGAAGAACTGGATTGAGAAAACATTTTGCTAAGAGCTCCTCCGAGTTCTACAACACAAATCGCACGTCGCCTAGAGGAGCACGCTTTGCTGCAACGACATTTCCTGTACTTTTGCCTGGTAACTTAATTTAGAGACCATTCCTCACATAATTTGTCTTACAAAAACGCTTTTCTTCAGCGATCCGTGGCATTTTCCCTGAATAACTGGGGAGAGGCAGCACTAATGCAGCAGAATATTCTTTAAAGAAGTCATGTTCAGTTGTAGCGAATACCAAGGATGAGCTGCAAATCAGCGAGAAGAGCGAACGAGACAGCCGGAGCCATTCCGGATGTCAGGGAGGAAATGTTGCCGTCATCACTCTGACCTAACATTTGACTGCTTCCCTGCACTCTCATCGATCGCTCACTTTCTCATTTCTTTCGTCTCGATCCCCCACCCCCAAAATAATGGTCGACCCTCACTTGAACCTCTGCATTTTACTGCTAATTAATCCAGTAATCACCTAATTCACAGCCTCTTTGCCCTCCACCACCCAAACAGCTGCAAACTATCAAACAACTTATAGTTGAGGTCGTGACACTTTCGCCCCAAAGAGTTACTGTGTAATATGAAGTCGGTATGCCTGCTGTGACGTATGCTGTTCGTTTTACAAAATGTTAGATTGTAAACAAGCGGCTGAACTATGTACAACATTGTAATTCCACCCAGAAAGTAACCTTCTTTCTGACCAAGGAGGCCAAAAAATGTGATATTTTTCTCTCAGTGGTTTTAATAGTCTACGTGGGTGGTCAGAGGCTCCTTTGTGCCTGTGAGAAGAAAAAAAAACTGAATAATTTACAGGAACCTACGAGGAAAAGGTTACAATGGAAGATGGAACCAGAAGAGTTCTTTTTTAACATAATAAAACTAATGAATGAGAATTTCTATAGCACTAATTATCTATAGAAAAAAAAAAGAACTAATGATCCTCTCATTAACAATTCCTGATATTCAAAAACAACCGTTGATAATTCCAGAAAAAAAAAACAAGTATAAAGCCACTCGCTCACATAAAAGACAACGAAAACGGCGCTTTTGCAGTGAGTTGTGAAGAAGAACCTTGGAGATCTGTGCTGTCCCAGCGCGGGCTTTACATCAGGTTGACAAGAGCGCCGCGTTGTGTGCAAAACACTGGATTGTCAGATATTTATTGAGCATGTCGAGGCTATATGATGGATCAAACTTTTTTCAGGATGAGATTCATGAGACGTTAGACTGCGTTAGATTGGTCATGAGCTGGAAGCCGTAGCTGAAGCAGATAGGAGTATAGCTGAAGCGGATAGAGAAGAAGTGATGTTCGGAGATAAGTGCAGGACGTGAAAGTTGGTTTGCTAACCTAATTTTATTAGGTCGTCAAGTATGAAATGTCTGATTTTATGAGCGGTCGGTTTGACAGTCTCTTTCTTCGAAATTTTACGAGATCACTTCTCACCTTTCTTTTTGTTATGAGGGTACATCCTCCCTTTTTTCAAAAACACTTCTTCGATTTCTGATCAGTCTTCAAATTTTCGTTTGAAAGAATTTTTTGTAGAACTACTCAAAATCAAAAAATCGTGTTATTTTGAAACATATAAATGGAGATTTCTAGTAATTTGCTCATTGTGAGAAGTTAAAGGCACCTAATCTGAGAGCATAAACTGATCTATTAGTAAGGATAATATGAAGAATACAGTCAACGTCCCTAGGATTTTTGCACGAGGCGGGGGATATGTTCCATTTTCCAGCCATTGAAGCAGAGAAAGGTGGAAACATCAAAGCATTGTTAGGGACATTTGGCTAGTAAATGCACTAAACAGCGCTTCTTTGGAAAGTTCCGCTCATGTGACATGAAGCTGCAAAGTGAGCCTCACCATGAACCTGGACATCGATGAGCTGGAAGCCGTAGCTGAAGCGGACAGGAGTCAAACTTGGCCCGTGCAAGCAGCAGGGTGTGATTTTTATAATCCAATAATATTCCGGTAGGCAATGCGACCATTGAAAGTGGTTCGGTGAACGAATTTTTCCCAGTTTGAACCTCAAAAATTGGCGCCAATTTTTGACCATTTTTCACAAATTTACGCTGCTCAAGCCAGAGGGTGAGGACCCACCTGCCACTCAGTGTACTGAATCCTTGTTCTATTCGACCACCGCTGCTTTCAGAGACTGGCTCACTTCTTGCTGGGAAAAATTTTCAACATGATGTTGGAAACGCTCTTCGCCACTTGATCGCCTCTAACTTTACATCCTTCAAAGCTGTTGGCGCAAACAAGCTACCACTAAGGAGGCAAGGCTATGCCGACAGTACAGGAGCGTATTTGAATTTCTTATGCCGCATCTTTTTTAGAAACAAAACTCGGAATCGTCTCATTCAAAATCTGATATTTCATACTTGACGACCTAATAGTAGGTTATACATTCATGGATCATAGTCTCGAAAGATCCAACATAAAACTGAAAACCCACAGGTTATATGTCTCAAAACGAGAACGAGTAAAAAAAATACAGAAGCTGCTGGCATCGAGGCAGGGTGATGAGCTTTCAGGGAGCTAAGTATGATTTGGAGTGAAGCTTCGAGCGGCTCTAGGCCAATTCATTAATGACGTCGCTTGTAGAACCATTTGGATACTTCTCATTATGAATTTTGTGTCGAAACACTGACAAGCTCTACATGATGCATAATGTGCTTGAGTAATCCAGCCCCATATTGGCTGCAAGCAGGTTAGGACTCATCCAACATACTGTTCTGGTCGATAGAAAGACTCAAGACCTCAAAATTTGCAATAAATTCTGGTGGGATGCCATGAGGAGCACTTCTGAATTAGGTTTGCAACATGAACGGACAACTTTCCGTCTTCTTTTTTGGAAACTTTTTAATCGATTTTTCATTGATTGATTAACCACTATGCGCGCGTACAGCAGAAAAAGAAAGAAAGCAGAA
This sequence comes from Ancylostoma caninum, assembly GCA_037903475.1. Lineage (NCBI taxonomy): Eukaryota > Metazoa > Nematoda > Chromadorea > Rhabditida > Ancylostomatidae > Ancylostoma > Ancylostoma caninum. The sequence continues at coordinate 124,462 of JBAJFG010000485.1, read as the reverse complement.
AAAAACCAGCAGATAATAAAGCCTTCAAGGCAGTGCCTCAGAAGTCGTTCCTAAGATTTGTACAGTGGTAGAATCTGAATGAGCTGTCGAGAACAATCGCATACGTGAAATGACTGAGAATCACTGGGAATCGTGTTTTCTGAAAGGTTGCTTGGTCGAGAATTCGAAAAAATAAGAATAGATTAAAACAAAAATTTTAATTCATAATTTCAAATTCATGGCCGACTTCGGGAGGTGATCTATATCTCTTCAGAAATGAACTATAGTGTTACTATGTTGCTTTTGACATGTTAATAAGCGTTCGCTATATACGTACATTAAACACGGACTACTGGTACGACTCACTATTGGTTGGGCCACCAAGGAAGTCTTATTGGCAATTTTAGAGCACTCCAGGTATATCACTAGAATCAGCGCTTCGAATTGGTCCAGGATCTGTTAACAGCCCAGATTCGAAAGTAAGTGGGGTACTGCCTTTAATAAGAACCAAGAATATTCCTCTTGTGGAACTACCATATTGTAACTGGGACCACGAAGAGAGTTAGAAAACAGCCCCTGATTGTTCCTAGGAGGTTGACTTCCTGCAAATAATGTTGCCAGGAGCAGCAGCTTTCAAAAATATCTTGAAATAACAGGTAAGAATTACCAACTTGCCAGCAGGAGAAGCCAAGTCACCATCAATTTAGTACTTTGTGCTCATGATTAGTTCTTGTTTATTGCCCTGTGTTGCTCAAGTGAAGGTATCGATTAGGGTGCACTAAGTGGTATAAATAATAGTAAATCAGTAGGCGAAATGAGGATCTTATATGCATAATCACCTCAAAGATGAATAAAACCCACAATCTATTCGATGTTCACAATCTATGTGAGTGAATTTGAAAAAGAACAGCAATCGGCTTCAGATACGGAGAAAATAAGGAGAAATTGAAGCATCAGCTACTAGGCCGAGCGCCTAACGGTGAATTTAGAACATTGTGGAATAAGCGATATTCCAGAAAGCACGCCTGACATGACAATGTGCAGTGTGAAGTCGAAATCACTTGGATCCCGCGTGGGTACAAAAAGAACCAGCTCTGAGACTGACTGAACGAGCTCTCGCTCGCTAGGATTATTAATGGACTTAGAGATGGTGTGAGGATGAAGAAATATTTTTCAATAGGGAGATGGCAGAATTAATATTTGACCTCTAGGACCACCACTATTAGGTTGGTGTAAAAAAATATGAAAATATTCCTTGTTATATTTGTTAGGAAATTTTTGTAAATAAATTTTAGGCTATATTTTGGTTCGGGAGCGAATAAGTTTTTGAGCAACTGTAGTTATTGCTAGATTATCAAGTGCTATTCCCATTCGTAAAATATCGCTCGTTTTTCGATGCATCTGCTTGGAGTGTGGCTCGTTATACCTGGAAAGGGGGTGCGGCTAAGCTCTACGATTGGCCAGTTCAGCAACTAGGCCAATTGCAGGGCGTGTCAGCGCCGCCCACCTCGAGTATAACACTTCACATCTCTCTATTCGAGACAAAATTCTCCGAATATTTTTACTTTTTTGTGGACAATTGTAAATTCTTTGGTCCTTCATGGCAGTTATGTACAAATGAATTATCGATTTGGATTGAGACTATATTTTTAGCGAAACTTTGATTTGTGAACGTGAGGTGCCAAAACAGAAATTTCGCCAAATTCACCTCCACGGATTACGTCTGCGTCGGAGTTCAAACCTCTCGGAGCACCAGAATGGCTTTCTAGGGGAGTGAGAAAAAATCCGTCTTAGGAGGTCGGTTCCAGAATTTCTAACGTGCTAAATTCCGTGCTTCAGTTGGAAAGGTGGCGTATAGCTTTCTAGTGATGAAAACCACCAACTGATGGGAATAATCTATTGAACAAGGGGAAGACGAAGGAGCTTGCCCATAAAGCGACACAAACTGAGCGAATGCCAGAGAGACGAAAGCTAAGAAATCGGCTTTGCACCTCTTTGGTGGTGCGAAAATAGCCTATTTCTCAACAGCTTTCTTTCTTCATCAGCAGTAGAGGTTATACTTTTTACGACAACAGGAAACTCCTTGCTCAGTGGCTGGCTGAAGATCAAACACCAAAGCAGTGCCAGAAGCCCAACGTAAATATAGTAGAATCACTTGGCAATTTGTATAGGGTTTAGTACAAATGTTCAACCTCTTGGAAATTTCCATATTTCCAAATTTTCGGGATTTCTCACTAATTTTTCAACCACTTTGCCCACTTTAGCATAAGATTTCCACTGTGAAATTGGCTCTAGAAACGCCTTTGGAAATGTGTGAGAGTAATTAGAGGAGGTTTTTAAAGCAGTAGAAAAAGCAGTGTGCGCTTCATGGCATGCTCCTACAAAAAGTTGAGTCAAGTTCATGGGAAGTTACGTTGATTAGATGTATATATGTATCACCTAACAAATATCCAGAGTAAGAGTAACACAGTAATACTGCTTTTCAAAACATTATCGTCTGAAGCATAAGAAGCTAAGGATTAGTTAAATCACACAGAAAAGGTAAAAACTCCTATGTTTCATTCTTGGATATCAGAGAACAGAGTCATAAAATTACGAAACGTGAGGATGTCGGCGTTGAATGTTTTCTTCGGATGGCAACATGCGTCCCAGAAACAGTTTTTGCGACACCACACGAACCGCTGCCGGACAGCTCGTTGTCCAGCATTCTTCGGCTTTGTCCGGAAAAAGAAATAAATGGAATGTTGGCTTTAAACATCTCAGTTTATCCTTGAGTTCGAGGGCAGCAAAGATTTGGCCAAAACCGTATGGAACAGTATAAATTACAAAGTAAGATCTTTTTACTGTAATGAATGTAAGGGTTATGTTTGCTACGTTTAGAACCCGTTTTGTGCATCATCCTTACACTGATTCTAAAGCAAGGAATATACCTTTATACACTTATCATTGGGAGAAAAAGTCAATGGGATGTGTGCTGTGAATTTATACTTCCTTTCGTATATTTGCTCTCTTATTGTTCTATTATTATAGATCACTCAGTCAGTGTTTGAAGATGTGCCGTCCCATGTGATTGTTAAACTTACAACATAGTAGTGTGGTGTTTGTTAGAAACAATTACAGTTACATGGAGTTCATTGCTAGGTGAGATTTATTTTATTTTCGGATGTAAGTCAAGGTAGTGTACGTTTTATTTTAAAGCGTAAGTTCGACAGCTCCACAGCGTTAGAAAGCCGAAAAAACTGGGAACCTTGGAGTATGAGAGTTTCAATATCATGGAAAATCTGGAAAATGCTGTAATACAGGGTGGCCGAAAATTACCCTGCACCCCCATTTCTGTGAGATCCCCAGATTTTTTCGCGTTCCTTTCCGATTTTCCTATTACTTCCTGGCCTTTCAAAGTGACAGATATCTCGTGATGGTTGCATCCAAAGTCATGTGCTCTGTCATTGTTCAAGTGCATCGGGACTGAACGTTTACGGCGTACATTGTGAAAGAGTTATACTTGCACCAAATAACTGTTCAAGATACAATAAAAACCTTCGAAGACCTCGGAAGCAATGAAGGCAAAAAGAGTAGATATTTTTCTGCCACTGCAGCCGCTCTCAACGAAATGAAAGTTGATCGGAGCAGGATCGACAGAAATCCGTAGATTTCCTTGCGCAAAATGGTGACAGAGGTCAGGATCATCCGCAGACCCATGAGTGAGAATCGCATGCTACACGTATGAAGACACTGAAAGTCAGTGTTTCTGCCAATGAAGTCAATTTTGAAGTCTGATGAGTTTTTAAGATATTTAGGGTCGTCACCAAAATTTTACGGAGATTTTAGCACTCTGCAGTTGATGGCCTACTTACAGCATTAAAATTTCAATGCACGGATAATTTTCGGCCACCCTGCACATATTAGCATGGCGAATCGCAACTCAATCAGATTGCATGCTGTCAAAACAGCAGGAAATGGATTAGGAAGTGTTTACATGCATATGCTAACCGATAGAAGAGGATAATTCACAGCTTTTCTTTTTTTTAGAATTAACAGCCGTTTCTGCGAACATTAATCTTGGGTCGTGGATTAGTGAGCAGCTAGAAAAGCCGAGGTTCATAATAAGAAAAAATGAACAACAACGTCGATAACCCTCGAAGTGAGGAATGGCTGAATTGAGTTCTAGGTTGTCCTGAGCAGATTACACGACAATACAATGAAGTCATCCAATTTCCTCAGTCGCGAAAGCCGTTCTCATCCATCGCTCGAGCCACACAAATCCAATAACTTCGCTGCATCGCAATATGAAGCAGTGATAATTGATCGTTACTGTCGTCGACCTGGTCTCATCTGCTATGGAGATCCATAAATCTGTCTCCTCAGGAAGAGGCCAGCATGGACAGTTCCGACACCAGTGTCTCTTACAGTCCGGTCCGGCAGCCACTGCAAATGGGCGCCGACGGGCGCCGGCCTCCGCCACCCTCCGGCGCCCCGGTATTAATGAGCAATAAATCACTCGAGCTTGGGAGAAAGCGAAGAAAAATACAATTTTAGTCCATAGTAGACAGGGTAGATAAGCCGAACCCTATGCTTAAGAATGGGTTTAAGGCTTAGGCTTAGGCTTCACAGGAGTGGCCCCACCCAACTCCCTTTTCATCTAAACTTCTAAGATAAACTACGATAAGTGTAAGTGTAAGTAATAGTGGACACCATTTGTACGTTGCATCGCGTGCGAGCATAGCTGAGTGGGTTGAGCGAATGATCGACGTTGTGGTGGTCAGGGGATCGAATCCTGCCCTGTGCCCCCGTTTTGCAAATACATATAGTATGCTGCCTACGACTGCTGCAGTTATCTAACAAACTCCAACATAAAAAGTAGCCCGGATGGCTCAGTGGTTTGAGCGGCAGATTGCAATCTGTCCCTATCGCTGGTTCCACTCCGTTGGAGATCCAGAGTTAAGTATCGCAGTGTTTGGGGTTCACTGCTTGGAACGTCCCCCGTGACCTCCTTCGGGTAGTCCAGGAAGGCATCCGGCAACGTTTTGCATAAATTTCGAAGATAAACTACGATAAGTGTAAGTGTAAGTAATAGTAATAGTGTAAGTAATAGTGAAAAACCACTTTTTCAGAGTTGAGGGAAACCGGGAGAGAGTAACTCCGCCGTAAAGGACTGCTCCACGAAAGATAAATGACAGCGGTAGAACTACTTCGCAATGGATATGGAACAATTTATACGGATTTCAATTATTTCTGAGGATCCCGAATTGGATGAGCTTTATTATTCAGATGGGATAACTGAAGTACATTGTCCATCTATGGAAGAATAACGGCCATTTTTGTATTCGCGAAGCAGTGTACTATAGCAGAAAATGGAACAGTTGGCTTCGCTTATTGTGTATTCAGAAATCTTTCCCCATGAAAATCACAAAAATGAAAAAACGTGAAAGTTGTGAAAATGGTCCCCTGCTTTATAGCCTTAACATATCCACTGCACTCTGTCTACTATGGACTAAAATTGTATTTTTCTCCGCTTTCTCCCAAGCTCGAGTGATTTATAGCTCATTAATACCGGGGCGCCGGAGGGTGGCGGCGGCCGGCGCCCGCCGGCGCTCATTCGCAGTGGCTGCCGGACCCGACTGTAGTATTATGAGTCATGAAAGTTTTTTAAAGAAGAAAATTATTCACTGAGCTGAACAGATTGTAATCTGATATGGCCTTTGAAGTAAGCAGGATGAAAAAAGACGTACTCCGTAGACGTTTCCATTCACTTTCGAGTTTTACTGCACCAAAATTGCGCCAAACCATAAATTGTATGCTTAGGACCGAATAATGCATTAGATAGCTATCAACTCATTCGAAATTCGGAAACTCGAGTCCATATAAGTCGATAGCTCGGGTGTTTAAATGAAAGGTAGCAATACAGTCTTCTAGGAATGGTGAGGAGGCATCTACGTCTTTCTCTCTTTTGAAAATTTGAACTCATCAGATCTGGTCCTGCATGAATGATTAAATAAATGCAGTTATTCGATTTTTATTCGGTCCCAAGTATAGTAAGTTTTGAGTCGGTTATTCCTGGAAAGGTCTAGTCATTTTTCATCCGAATTACGTCCTCGATGTTGCGCTGCCGTGCCAATGGCTATTTAATTAACTAGTAGAAAAAATTAAAAATAGAGGAGTTCTATTTTTCGTTTCGCACAATGACCCCGTATATGGAAAAATAATCAAAGAGATATGCCATCTGTGCTCATCAGTGGGAAGAAGGAGGTACACGAGCAAAGTTAAAGAAAAATAAAACTAAGCTTCCCGTTCTGGGTACTCCAAGAACAATTATAGGATCCTACAAAAAGAATTCAGTTAATAGAATAAAATCCATTAGATAGAATTCGACTGATAGATGGAATCCAGCAAGATAGAGTCCATTGAAAAAATCCATGGAAATCGACGAGTAATTGGAAGTTGATCAAACTTGGGTAAGTAAACCTCAAGTCACTGGACAACTGTCTATCTATAGCATATATTCCATTGGGACCACAACGGAACGGCACTGAAGGAATTCTTTGGGATTCTTTCGGTCAAAACCGGTCTTGTTCTGTAAAGATGGAATCGTTCTCGCGACCCAGCAAATAGTGTAGAATTTTTATAAAATTTTTCTTATTCACATAATTTGCGGATATATCACTAGCCCATACATATTGCTTGATTATGCTAACAAGTACATGACTTGAGAATCAGGCTGATATCCCTAATTTCACAACGCTGGTCCAGGCCAGAATCCAGCCTCAAGAGTAAAAGCACACAGACTGTAAGATCAAAGAAATCTACCCTGCTTTGCACTCAAATCAGTTCAACATTCTCCTATTTCTTCTTTTTCTTCAGGATTTTAACTTTAGCAAAAATGAAGCTGTGCACAAGAACAGCCGAGGTCATGAAACCAACTTTTTAATAGTATGAAAAATCCTGGAATGAAACCAGGAAACTAAGCATCTCTCCTCGGCAGGATATGTTGCTACAAATTGAAGTTACTGAAGAATTGGGAAAGAATAGTGGAGTTCCTCCAGAACAACCACCAACAACATACCTATAGGAGTTTCGTTGATGCACTGACTGTCCAACGACGATAACTGAGAATGGCTGGCTGTACACCGCCGAGTTAGGGGAGGTCGGGGTTTTTTATTCGACGGACAATATATACAAAAGGAATTTGTCACCTGATAGGAAGCAAATAAACTATATAAAAGCCAAATCACCTCTACAGCCTTTTCGAATCCATTTAGAAATAATGTGCTTTGCACGTCAGTGGAGGTTTTCTTACAAGTTCATAGTAGTTCACTTATTACTTAGTTCATGATATGTAATCTGAAGCGTTAGGGTTTAACAACGAGTTTCATTTCACCTTGTGTTTATATTCCTTCATTTTAAATCTAGTCTTTGAATGAGCTAGCCGCAACAATTTTGATTTGCATCTAGCCATGCAAATGAAATTCTTAGTGGGAGGCTCCCTTCTGGAGACCTGACCTGTCACTAACCATTTCCCACAATGCTATGTGGTAACCACTGTAGTAATCCAACGATCGGGATCCAGGCTTCAATTATCGGAGGATGTATGGGGTATGCTGCAGCAGAATAACCAGAATCTACTGGGACTTTGAGCATGGATAGCACAGTTTTTCCAAAATTTAGTGAGCTAAAATAAATTCAGAAAAAAAACGACCAGGAACCGGTGGAATCGAAATTTATTTATAAGTACAATTTAAAATACATGATTTACGTGAGCCTTCTTCAGGAATTACTAGGAACTATCAGAGTCGTCATAGGCGACATAGAGATGTGAAAATCTGCTGGATAAAACTATGCGATATAAGCTTTGATATTGGCACATGAACCGAACGCTATACTCATACCAGCCAGCGCGGTTTTCGACAGGCTTTGCGCCAGGTCGCGCTAGGTCGTCATCACGACACATTGCTTTTATTCCGGAGATAGTTCGCGGATGAAGGCAGCACCTACGGAAGTTTTCACTTCTGAGGCAAGTCGTTCACCGTGCAAACGGTTTCAGTGGAATTAAAGCAGTGACACTAGAACACCAAGAATTGTCACCTGTATGCGAAGATATTGCCGTAGACGCTGAAATCATCATGGATTTCTTATGTCCGTGCACGCCAGCTTACGCGGGCCCGCTCACATTGCAAACGCGCGTGCGACTTCCGCGTGGCGGGACTCACGAGTGTCAATGGAGCGCGGTAAGGCACGTGGAGAACAGTACCTCGTTCTCGTGAATTCCTCGCATGTTTTGCGCCATTTCATCATTAGATAAGAGTTCCTACCTTCTGTGGAACCACGAAATGGGGCGAAATCTCCGATAAGAAGATTTCCGTGAACACTACCTTAAATGCCACACATTTCACAGTGGCTATCAAGTATTCAAAACAGACTGGTTGATGGACTAGGAAAGACGAGTGTGTTAGAGCTTCTAGGATTTGTCGCATCTTCATGTTCTTTTTTCCTGTATGTTCTAGGATACAATACATAGACATTGATGCCAGGGCGCATTTCGCACGCATCTCCACTTTGGGCACGTACACTCTGGGACACGTGAATCACGTGTGCGATCACAGTCTCAGATGGCAAACCTAGCGTGTTCAACCGGTCGTACACATCAGTGTTTGTCTATGTATTGAAGCTTCTGAATCCCAAGTTGTTCCCAAACTCCCACAAGTTCTATGGGACTTCCTTCACTTTGACTCTTTTCCCAGCAAAAAAAAAAAAAAACAAGGAAATTCAGAGTCTATGAAGGGCACCATGGCATGATTCACACAAGCGTAATCATCTGGATTGTTCTAGAAAACGAGATGCAGTGTCAACTTCTCCACGCGTCTCCGATTATTTGTGCAATATCGCGTTGGTGTGGCTGTGTTTAGCGCACGTCATCCGAAGCCGGTTTGCATTTATGGAGGTTACATACAGCAGCATGACTGTCTATTATTTGTGAATGTGCAGCTGTTCAGTTGTGTCGAATTTTCTGGAATCGTTGTATATTACGGTTTAGATCAGGATTATTATTGTTGTTTTCCATATTTGTCGTTCACACTTCTTTTTATGAACTTTTTCTTTGTTTTACTTCAAACATTGACAAGGCATATTCTAAACTAAGACATATTCCTTAGTTTAGAATCCGTATAAGGGTAATGCACGAGACCGATACTAAACGTATCAAACACAAATAGATACTCCATAATATATACCCCTTTAAATCCTTGAAAATTCCCGAAAATTTCATTACGATTAGAAATCTAATTTTATAATTGGTTTCATTTTTGCACAAATAGCTACATCTGCTGCAGAAGCACCTGCATTTTGATTTATAAGCCAAATCCTCGTTTCCTATAGAACATGTGACGACGTGCTGATCAATTTTCGGTTCCTTGTTTTGCGCAGTGAAGGTCGCGTTTCATTCCAACACTGGTTCCTGAAACCGTGTAGACTTTTTTGAAGGTTCTTCTTTATTAATCTGTGGCTAATTGAACAAGATTTCATCATTTCATTGGGCGCTATTCCTCTAGATGTACTCTTCTAACCATATTTTTGTTTCCATTTTGTGTATTCAGATTAGGATACGTCAGCTAGATCCAGTATCCTGTGTGGGTGGTGAATGTCGAAACGTCAATTAATCATTCTGAAAGCGTTTATATCCGTTTATTCACAGGGATTTTTTGGTAACCTAACTGTGCCCAGTTATTCATGTCGTTTTTTTTCCTTAAAATTATTTAATAACACATTGGATATCCTGAAAGTATACAGTCATGATGGATCATCGATTGTGTTGCCTGTGGAACGCTGTTCCAACCACATCACCCATCCTGACTGTGCATTAAATGTACCACAAGTTACCGCTTCTCCGAACCGACTTTATTTTCTTTTACAGTCCAGAATCATCAGTAGAAAACATTATTACTGAAGAAGTTATAGTTCCTTGGATTGGACTTTATTCGTTCAAAATTTATTTCTCACGCCAAATTTCAACAAAATAAAGCAAAATAAAGCTTTTCCCTCACAAATTAGGTAGAAATCGAGAAGTCTCTTGTGTGAAGGCCGTCATGTGCTACAACCACTAGTATTTTGTGCTCCAAAATCATTGCTAGCAAAACTGTGTTAGGTGTACTGTGTCAGTTGTCCATCGACTCTCCATTCTTGTGCTGAAGTTTTCTAGAATTCAACATATACTCAGTGTCTTGGGCAAATTTGATGATGTCATTTGTTTTGACTTCGTTCCATTTGCAAGACCTACTTTAATTCTCATCAATCAGCATGGTTTTTCTTGGCGAATTGTCCGTATAACCAGTAAAAAGTAACTGTTCAAGGTTGTACAGTAGTCAGTGGCATGGCCGATGCCTCGGTCCGTGCTGTTCCTAGGCGGGTCTCTCGTAGTGCTAGGTGCTTTCCTGATTCGAAGTGTTGTCGTGGGTCTCGAGGATGGCGTCATCACCGAGGAACAGATTGAAGCACAGCAACAGCTAGACTCGGTATGTTTGCTTGCTCATTTCCTCGTTTTTTCCTCCATTTTGTCTTTTTTTCTTCTTTTTTTTTGCGGCCTTAGCTCCCTATGAACCCAAACTTTTTAGTATTTGGACAGGGTTAAACACAAGAGTGGCTGCTGCGACTATAGTTACCAATTGCGTCACTTTTTGATGAAGAATAATGATATCTTACTGAAAATCATGTTGAAGATGTCGTTGTCAGTCTTTGGAGTATTCTGTGATTTTCGTCTAGCCATACCTTGTTTCAAGAATTCTTGGGACCTCACGAGTTTATCCAAAAAGCAGCACTCGAGGAAATCTTCACTTTAGTCAGTTGCCATGAATCAAAACTGCGAGTAAAACACACAAAAAATCTTCACATACAAGGAATTCCAATCTAGGCTCCGTAGTATACGCCACACCGTGGCAGGGAGCGAGAGGGCGGGCATGGCTTATATGTTGCGGCAGACAGCCAGAGTGCTGCGACGCGACGCACTTTGTTGGCCCGTGGGAACCAAAACGGTTGAAATTTCCTGTACTTGTAAAGGTAACGCAGCGAAGGCCATGGCTACAGCCCATAAGGGTGAATGACGCTTACTCAGGCGCGGCAACTTTAACCAGGTATGACTTTCATTCGATGCCGGAACCCGCGAACACACTTGCGTGCACTTTCAACTTCGTGGAAAACAACACATCCATTTCTCGGAATTCGTTTGTGTCTCGCGCAATTTAGTTACTGGAAATGAGTTGTGCGTATCACAAAACCCCGCTATACCGCAAAACACCGAAACTGCTGTGGTTGCTGCCTTTAATATTGTGGTCGGTTTATGTTCATTGCTTTGTGAAGACGATTCGATAGATTGAATGGTAACTTAAAGACACAAAATAAAAAGTTGAGTCCGGTAAGCAGAGCACGTTATCATAATTTCTATGCCTGAATCAAATGCTCGTCACGTGCAACTTCACTGGAGGCACTCAAGCAGGCGGCATTCAAATGATGTAAATGCTTCTAAGAAAATGTGTGAATTCTTTACTAACATTGCCAGAGTGCGCCAGATGATCGAGGCACACGCAAATGCGCCCGAAATTTTCATTTTTTTTTTACATTTTATCGTCATGTCCACTTTTTTAGTGTGAATATGCTAGACGTGCATCTTATTCCACGCCTGAGAATTGCGGTAGCGCGTACTGCTTACCGACTGGCCTTTTAATTTTATGTGAAATACTCGGAACACTCTTCTAAGGTGTACTGTGCTTTATGAGGGAAAACGGGGCGGTGCCGCAGTCCTGCTATTGGTGCAACCAAACATCTCTGCCTGCACTTCAGTATCAATTCGGCCACCGTTCACGTCCAAATTTGAAAATATATTCCATATGAACGTCTTACAAATTTTCTTGGAGAGAGCTGTTTGAAAACCCATTCTTGAACATCATATACTCATTCATGTGGATTTTAAGATCTGTCCAAGGGCAGTCAGTTTTTGTGTACTTTTCAAATTACATTTTATTTAGGTACCGGTGATTCCCGAAGGTTCAGTTTATGATACTAGTCAATGTTGTAGAGATCCTGAACTTGAAAATGCTAACTATTTATTCGTAAGTGCATTCATCATTTTCTGAAGACTTTCTTATGTTTCTATTTGAGCTATTTCATAGAATTCCCTCTTAGATATCCACCATGGATGGCAGGTTACATGCCCTGGACGCCTCTAACGAGGGTAACGTTGTTTGGGTGGCGGACCTCGATGCTGAGGCCCTACTTTGTGGTACCTTGGGTAAAATGCAGGTTCGCTCCACTTCCGTGTTCATTGTGTGTGATTGTTCGAAAAAGTTTATCATTCTAAATGGGATTTTCCGGTTTTAGCCCATGCAAGTTGATGGACGTGTGTTCACCATTGTTCCTGCACTAGATGGCAATCTGTATATGTATTCTCGAGAGGAGCACCTTTTGGAACCAATACCGCTCAGCACGGACGTTCTACTTCAGGTACTGGAAGGTTTCCGCAATTCTTCGTCTTTACTTGTCCTTGACGTCTTTTCTTTTTCTTTCTTTTTTCTTTCTTTTTTTTTGGAGTCAGAGGAACACACTAGAGTTACAGAAACGTAATAGAAGGTTGTAATATCCTGTCGGAGCTTTGAGTTGATATGTGTATCGATTTCTCTTGAACAGGATGTGTTGGAGTACGGGGCGGTGCCGTTCTTTTGCGATTGGAGTATTCTTACACATCTTAGCCACCATTCACTGTCAATTAGTCCCTTGTTTGTGCGCCTTTACACTATGTGTGAACTAAACGATAAGGGAGGACGAGTTCATACTGAAGGGTGATGGGCCTCGCCTCATTTTCTGTCCTTTTTTTCGTTGTGCTGGTTGTATCCTTGGAGATAGAACGTATTTCAGGCATCGGTTCGTGTTGGCCACGATGCTGTTGCTGGAGGTCGAACGATATCCACCACTGGAGTGGATCCGCTCACTGGAGAGGTTTGCAGATGTTCTTTTTTTTTCTACATCCAGTAGTTTATAGAAAGGATATGTTGTTTCAAGGTGCGATATCACTGTTCATCTTCACATTGTGATTCTGTAGCTTCTGATTCGGTTTCATCCACGCTTGTTTTTCGTCGAAGCACCAGCAAAGTTCGAGCTGTGGATGCATTGACTGGAACTGAAAGGTGTGTTGGTCCTTTTTTTCCCAAGATTCTTTTTTCATTGTTCAATCTATAGAGTAAATCAATTATGGCGAGAAATTTCAAAGGTTGTAGTTGGCTCTTGGAGATATTCATGTGTCATCCTTTAATATATCCACAAATATTTTCTTCTTTTTTGCCATCTGTGAACGTGAAAAGTCTCCACATTCATTCCCTATTCATAGCACTTTTCCATAAATGAATGTGATAATTTCCCATCGCTTTTATTATAGTCTGTTGTAAAAGTTAGCATGTTCTGCTTTGTAGGAACGTTTTCAACTCCTTTACATCCGTCTCCATATTTTCTGGTGCCCTTTTCAGATGGAATTTGTCTGTATCTGAATATGACGCAACATTGGTCAAGAAGAGCAAACCTCAGTTGTACGCTAGAGGGCATAGGTAAGATGATTCATCTAAGATTATATCCACTATACTTTATCCTGCTTGACAAATGAGCATTGAGGGATATGTTGATGTGATATGGAAGTATTCCGGCCGATAAGGTCTTTTTTCTATCCTCAATTTCTTTTTTCCCTACCTATCCTCACCGTACCCATCCTCATTACATTCGATTACAAATGATGAAAGAACTTCGGGAATACATGCGGAACCGTTGTGTTTTCCTCGCATGGTCAAGTCTGTTGGATACAGATCGTGGTATATGTTGTTTTCCTATTTTATTACTGTATTATACCTACTATACAGGATCCGGTATCTCGTACAACCTCCGGATGGCGTTGTCACTGCTTACGACAGTTGTGGTAACGAACTGTGGTCGCGTCAACTGGACAGTCATATAGCAAGGACATGGAGACTGGAAGGCGGAGAACTAAGCGAGGTCGGCGTAATTCATTTATCTGATTAGTGGTTCAACTTTATTTGCAAATGTAATCGCGGTGGCACGATCTATGTTGACGCGACAACATCGATCGATATTGAGGGTTTTGCGTACGACTGTAGTTCAGTCGCGTTTTTTTTTTTTTTTGAGGTGTTCTCTAGACCTGTAAATGTAAATGTTTCCATTGTAGAGAACTACACGGAATTATAGTGTTTCATATATTTCCAGGTTTCGCTTTTTGACACGGACAATATCCATACTTTATCAATTGCGAATGAGGTGTCCTCAAATACTGTTCGCGCATCAGAATCATTATTTTACCTGGGTAATAATCTTGTTTTGATTTTCGTCTTTAATGTAACTGAGCAGCTTCTTTGTTTAGGGACTGTCAATAATGAGCCGTTCATCATGCATTCTACAAATGTGAAGAATGAAATGAAGAGAATAGCGAAAACAATGGATCTTGCTGAGCCGCAGTCTGTGAGCAACCAGCTAACTCGTCCGTCTGGTTCATCATATCTCATTGAGAAGGGGACTGTCGGTACGTCATTGTATTCCCACTATGTTTAGCCTTCTTCCACCAATCCGAAAATTAACTGCACAGTATAGATGAACTGCTTTCATCGTCATACAAACGTTCTTTCACGGCTAAGCAAGCTAAGAACAACGAGAAGCTGGTGCCCGGTCAGAAATCCCATGAATTACAAGTCGTGGCAGCGAACGAAGGTGCGTGATAGTCATTTCTTAGTTAAAGTCTGGTTTAAATTGTTTTTTTTTTCAGGAAGGACATCGTATCCATCAATTTCGTGTCCTAGCAGCGAAGGGACAGCACTGATTGGTGAGAAGGACATCAAGAGCGCGGCATTCAGTGGTCCAGGAGGTGGTGAGTTGTTTCAAAATAACAGGGGACCTTTAATATGGTGTGAAGCGATTTGTTTTTTTGGTTCGTAAATTTGGTGTGTCCTTTCACTAGATTGACCTTGTTTTGTTAGATCTAATCTGCATAAACGGTTATCCCTGAGATTTGAGGAATAAGCTACAGTCCTTCTCGAAAAGATAGACGGATTCCATAGCTGCAGAATCGCGGCAGGACCTGAACGATGGATTAGGAGAGAGCATGCTTTAAGTGAGAGGGTCCAGTAGGTCCCGCCACGATTCAGAGGCCACAGCGCTATGAAACCGCACGCGCAATCCGTCTATTTTTTCGACAAGGAATGTACATGGTGTCCTTGATTTCAATGTGAAATAATCTGCAATGCTGAAAATCGTGAAACTTTCCGCAAGTCGGTGAATTGTATGTACGCGCGCGGCTGCGGTGCGTGTTAGGGAAGCGCTCGCCTCCGCCTAAGCTCACAATATCGATCGCAACACCCGCTCCGCTGCTCATTTTTCATGCCAATAAATTTGGTTGAGGCTACTCATGCTGCTAACTTCACTCACATATTTTTCACTTTCTCTGTTCATTTAAATCTGTTCCCTGAGTGATGATAGCTTTTTAAGGTGACCAAGGATGGTTCATAATGCGCCCTTCTGGAAAGTTTAGGAAACGCGATGCACTCTTTGGTCTTCTGGATCCTAGCCAGTGCCACGCTAACATTGTTGAGCGCTTTAGTAGGACATTGCGAGTGGATCATATGGTTTCCGGATGGTGGTAAGTAAAAACTGATGTGCTTCATGTGAGAACAAGTGTGTAGAAGTGTCTATGTATCAGGCGAATAATCGCTTTGGCAATGGTGGGTCTTCTCGGATCGGCATCCGTTGTGATGCACGCGTTGTTGACTCGTCGAAGAAAACGAGACGCCTTCTCGCCAGCTTACTCGTCATCCTCTGAGTCAAGCGAAATTGTTCCACAAAATAAGGTGAGGGTTACACAAAATTTACGCGCGTCATCGCTTAGAGGACATTCATTTTGATACCTATTGATTATCGGTGAATGCTGCCGCAGCGACTCTAGCGACCACAAAATCGATAGGTATCATAATCAGTGTCGTTGAGCGACGGCACCGCAGAGTGGTATACTCCGCATGAAATAAGGCAGCAATCTTCGATCCTGCCGGTAACCTTTTGCGAACTAGTGACGTTTGCCTAGTACTGTTGTGGCCTCTCTGAGATTTTTCCTGCGTTTTCAAAAAAAATTACCCAACTAATTTAGACGAAGAGGGCAGAAACGCGATCGACTTCAGTGGGACCTTCTGTAGACTCAGGACCATCGTCAACCACCCCTACGCCCACCGAACAGATTGCGCGACAACGTAGAACAACTTCTAGCCATGAAAGTGTTGGGGAAACATTCCACAGCAAGTTAGTTCTTTGATTGAAGGAATATCCTTTTTTCTACGAGGTTTTCATTCTTCCCATTTCGCAGGTTTATCCAAGACTTTGAACCCGTGAAGTTGTTGGGACATGGAGGGTTTGGTGTGGTGTTTGAAGCAATAAATCGACTCGATGAATGTCCTTACGCCGTCAAGCGTATAGCTGTCTCAAACAGGTAAATTAACTCTTTATGTTGTGTAACCAACAAACATGATCATTTGAATTGTTGCAGTGGTTTTTTAAAATTCATTTAAGCTTCTAGTTTTATACCTTTCAAAATGTCAAATATTAATTTGGACTATAGCACGTTTCCCCATGTAGTAAAAGAGACTTTAAAGAAAAATAAGGTGTTAAAGCACGAGATATTCGGTAAGGTGATAGGGCACATTTTTGAATGCTTATAGCTTAGCTTACAATTTGCAAATTTACGCATCAATAGTTTACTAATTTACGCATCTATCGTTGCCTATGAGGCAGGCTATAGATGTAAGGGTTAGAAAGACTCCGCCTGTTGGTGCTCTCCTGATTTTTAATCAATTTCTTTTCTCTTCTGTCTACAACTATTTGCGTTGGGGATTTTTATAAATATCTTTTCGAATTTTATACTTTTCCTGAACTTTTCTTCCTTGGAAAAAATAATCATTCTCCTTCAATTTTAGCGAGCGCGCAATCCAACGAGTTCTACGTGAGGTGCGAGCTATGGCGAAGCTGGATCACCCTGGTATCATCCGATATTATCACACCTGGATTGAAAGACCACCGGATGGCTGGCAGGTGCGAGTTCTGTCCATCCAGTTTTTTTTTCTGAATTCCAAATACAGGTTAATTAGAAGTGATTTGAAGTAAGTGTTGTAAGATTCAGTTCTTTGATCTTACTAATGGTCAGGATGTAATGGTGTACCTCTGGCGGAAATGTTGATTCATTCGTATTTTTCTAGGAGGAGCAGGATAATCTTATGTTGCGTGGCATGCAATCCCGATCATCAATGGCCGATTTGCTGGATGAAATGACAAGTGAAAGCTCTGAACCTTCGTCAGCTGTTCCAGTTCCGGTCTCGGAAATTAGCTCTGAGCCTTCTATGGAGTGAGTACTAGTTTAAAAATGAAGTTAGAATTGAACAGGAGCGAAAAAGAAGGTTCGAAGGTTGTAATACATAATCATTCAATTTAAGCGTAGTGGCTCCGGCAATGAATGAGTGTAGTGACGATGGATCATGGCTTGACGATGATGATGAAGGCATAGCGGATCCTGACGACTCTTCTGATAGTGATGATCCAGTGATTAGTAGTTAGTTCTGACATTATCGATTATTTAATGTTGAATACATGGATTAACCGATATTTTTTATATTTACCGATGTTGTTATAATTTAGCTCCTCCAAAGCTTACGCGAGAAGATTCCGAAAGTGTTATTTTTGGGGCCTTAAGTTCCGGAGACGCATCCAAGGCTAACATGAAGGTCAGCACTGAAATATCGCAGTTGGGAAAGAAGGTAAGTGATTTTTTAAAGACGGTATTACTAATACTAGGTACTTTTCTCATGGACCGAGTAACATTTCTGTTCCAAATAGTCTGAGAATCCCAGCTACTGAGGCCCGTACGACAGGCTCCGCGCGGGCCTGGGTTTCCTGTAGTACGGAAGATATCTGACATCCAGGAAAACTGTTTCCTCTGTGTGCTTCTCTCTTTAACTTAGTTTAAGATTTTGGTTTCGTAGTAGAGATAAAAAATGAGTGTTTCTAGCATTGATGTTGTAAAATCCTTCTACATAGATTGGTTGAATTGAGAAAAATTGGGGGCCAATTAAGTTAAAATCGGTATTTGTGTGGACGCTGTATCCTGGCGGTTGACTTTCACTTAAATATGTTACAGATTGTCGGTTTCGATGTGTGAACTGCAATTTTTTCTCGTGAATCCCAAGTTTCATCCATTCACGTCAAGTTCTAAATTCCAGATGGTGTTGGTTACTTCTACAGATGAGGATTTGATGCCGAGCGTGAATACCAATAATTTTGTGTACATATACATTCAAATGCAGGTATGTTTAGAAAAAAAGAAGAAAGAAAGTTGAATCCATGACCTCTTTGGTTACAGTTGTGCCAAGAACAGACGTTGCATGCCTGGTTGTCTGAACATAGGTCGTGGGAAGATCGTCCATTGGATAAAATGAAAGTTTGGATGACACAAATGTGTAGTGCGGTCAGCTACATCCATCAGCAAGGCCTAATTCATCGCGACATGAAGGTAGATGCTACTAATTTTTGATTTTTTATTGCTTCTCCCTTCAGATTCTGAAAGATGTTTGTTCAGCCGCAAAACATTTTCTTCGCATCCGATCAGGCGTTGAAAGTAGGTGATTTGGGTCTGGTTACGAGATGTGTGCCAGCGGAAGATCAACCTATTGAAAAGAATGCGACGCGATTTGCTGTCCATACCGATAATGTGGGAACAAGAGGGTACATGAGTCCAGAGCAGGTTCGGGAACATCGATACATTTTTCTGGATTTAGGTAATTGGTGTTGTTGTTTCTATGCATGAGTAAAAGTCATTGCAGCTGGCAAATAAACCGTACACCTTCAAAGTGGATGTGTTCTCTCTTGGACTCATATTCTGTGAACTGGTGATACCATTCCAAACACTCATGGAACGAAGTCTTACTCTGAGTAGCCTACAACATGATCGCGTCCCGGATGTTCTTGCAGGAATGCCAGCTGAGGTTAGTATACTGCTGAATATGCATTGGTTCTTCATTGGTGATAGTATGGTAAGTGTTGGCTAATTTAGAAGGAATTCATTCGGTGGCTGACCTGTATGGACCCGGATAAGCGTCCCACCTGTGACGAAATCCTGGATTCCGACTACTTGGTTGCAATAGAAGATCAGGCGCTCAGTAATCGTGCGAATGGCCCTCGACGTCGCCACAAAACCGATTCAGCCTCATCCTGAGTGGAAGATAAGTGTGTCAGCGAGAGTTGTGTAAAGTTTTCCAGTGATCAGGAGTCGTTTGTGGAACACTTCTCTTATTTAAATACTCATATTGTAATGTAAAGATGTGGGTAAACAGAGTTCCTATATGTGCTTTCTATTCTCTAGTTTAGTTGCATTTCCCCGTCATCTTTCTTCCATAGTCAGTGTGTGCTCGATGGTATCCGTGGATATTTTCCCCATGAGTCTATTTATGTGGCACTTATTCGTTTTAGCAGAGTTCTAGATATATTTTTGAATTCTTTGGATACCACTTAGTTGTTCTGGATGGGTGTTCTCTGTGATCTTTTTGTTGCGTTCCTTTCTGTATGTCTTCTTTGCTCTGTACATTGTGTATATAGCCAATCCTGGCGGGCGTTTACACGAAGCGTATTCAGAATACTTCGATTGTTTATTAGAGTTTAGTTTATGCCATAAAGTGTTTATAGATGTGTCGATTTCAAATTGTTCATTTCGTGTATAATGGAAGGTTTAGCATGTGATTCATGCTGAATCCGGAAAAATTGCTTTTATGCTGTGACTGATCCGAGAAAAGTTTTTTTTTTGCAAATATCTGCGAGTTTTTGCGCGTAACATTGAGAATGACGCGGAAAATATGGTGCATTTTATACAGCATATCTGGGCGAATAAGTGTCGTAATAGTAAAAGTAGGAATTCTGTGGTTTTTCAGGGGGCGACTGTTATACTACAGTTTCGCCGAATTAACTGAGCCCATTGAATCATCCTGAATTCCTGGAGAAATCGTATGGAGTGCAGCAAGGGTTTGGGTAGCATACATTGAATATAACTGGACTTTTTTCTCAGAAATTTGCACGAGATCCATCGGCGGTTTTATACAGTGCATCCTGTCAGAGACACTAATCCTGGAGAGAATAGGGGTGTGGCGCGTCATACTACCTGGAAAGGAGGTGCGGCCAAGCTCTACGATTGGTCATTTCACCCAATCAACCAATTGCAGGGCCCGTTAGCGCCGCCCACTCCAGGTGTAACTCTCCACACTCAGAATATACAGAAGAAAAGAAATTGTGTGGCTGCCACCTGAAAATAACTACTGTAATCCAAGAATGTTTGCGCAACGGTAGTGAGGCGTATCTTTACGATGCGTCGTAATGGCAATTCTGAAATGTCCTCCATTTAGCGAGAGCTGTCTGAGTGGCCGATTTATGCACAAACTGCTATTGTCGCGTACGCATTATGGATGCGTTGTTTACGCGAGGATCTGCAGGAAATCCACGGAATGCGCTATCTACGCTGATGCCTTCTGGAATACACCATGGAGACGCCAGTTTGAAACTACAGTAATGGAAACTTTTATAAATGGGGCAGATGACTATGATGAGCTTAGATTTTTGATAGTGATTCATAATTATTACAGTTAGTTCTACTTAGCAAGACATGACCAGGGACTTTTTTCACCCTTTTCGTTATCCCTCATTCACTAGAAAAACCGTGCGACTGCCATAGATACAAAAAACAAGTCAAATGCTCAGCTTTTAGTGTTGTTGTGACAAGGACTTCATAGAGATCATAGTCAATAGTCAGAATCCCAAAACAACTTGCTAAAAAACAATTGGCGAGCAAGTTCCTGTTCTCGTCCCAAAGCTTGTTGACAACTTGTTTTCGCCTTTTCTTATTGACAAGTTGGGTGAAAGATTGTCAACAACTTGTTGACAAGTTGTCGGTCCAAAAACTTGTCGACTACTTGTTTTAGCTCCTCCTTGTCGACTAGTTGTTGTTGGGGCGAAAAATTGCCAATAATGTCTTTTGAATGGCATGATGACATCAAACGTGTCGACAACGATCGATAGTAAGAAGGTTTTCTGCAAGTTGTCTTGGGACAAAGCTGGGTTAGTAACTTGTTTTTGGGGTTCTGAGCAGAGCATAGATTTGAACAAAATCGAATGAACTACTTCATTCGGTTCTAAGTGACCTTTTTTCCAAAGCCGTAGATCTTTTGTTGCATAATTTTTTCCGGTTTTTCTTTCCTTGTGCAACTCTCCTGCAATTAGTAATGTAATTTAAGGAGCCTTGAATCTACTCCTGCGCAATTTTGAAACTCCCACTCACATACCTGTGAAGTCTCGTTGCGATTCAACATCACTAGAATCTCCTAGTTCCCAGAAATTCCGTTCCAGCAATCCCTGTTCACCATGTCTGTGCTATTCAAAAACGATCCGCGGACAAGGAACGGACGACCGGAAGTTGTGTCGATCGCGGGGAGACAGTAATTTGATGTGGCTGCTGGCAAGACGGGTTGTCTACTACTACATGTTCTATTTTCAGGCAAATGAATCTTTTTTTTTCATTGGGAGTTAACCGCTCATTGTTTAAAAGTTTGTTTCTGTGTTACTATTGTTCTTTCCCACATTATTTGAACGACATCGTTCCGATAGCCACTAGTACAATACCAACGGTGTCGCTTGATGAAACTGCGCGATGTCTGCGATTTTGCGTTTTTTTCGTCGTTTCTCCATAACTTCCTTCAATCTCAACCGTTTTCAAAATGGAGCAGATATTCGGAATCAGGATGACCTTGTCTATCAGATAGCATGCCCGAAATTCAAAAATTTTGAAACTTTTGGTCATCATCTAGCAAAATCACCTAAGGATACAATTAAGAGAGACTCGCTGCATCGAGTCTCTCCTAACTGTATCCTCAGGTATTTTTCTGAAAACGGATCCCGCTACCTCCTCATTTTTGTTAAGAAGTTGTTACACTGCACTAAAAATCCATTTTTCGAACTCAGAAAGCGATTAGAAGAAGAATGGTACCTCATACAACTATCGTAGGATTTCCTAAGAACTTGAATTCAAATTTCGTCGATTTCAACCATTATTTTCACACTTTGAACTTCTTGAAGACAACAAGATTTGTGAAGTCCTCGAAAATTGATCAGGGCTATCGCGAAAACCTGATGACTGCGATTGTGCTTCTAATCGCGCATGGATGCGATTTAGACAAAATTTTACTTTCTCATTCCCGAAAAATGATTTTCCAAGGGAAATAATCTTAGACGCACAACTCGTCACTTAGTGTGATTTTTAGGACCCTGTAACGCTAGCAACCGCACGATTTGCGGCTGAACATGTGAGTTAGGCAAAATCTCCGTTTTCTGAATTCCTTCGAAAGTCTTCACTTTTCCCAGTGGATCCTGTGCAAATTTCTACCAGCCATCCAGAGAATAACATTTTCATTGACAACAAATCCATTCAATGTATTCCCTCCATATTTCCTCCTGAGCTGTAGCCACATCCCTGGCAGGCTATTTTCGAGGCCTCGGTATCGCTCGATCGATGGATCGCTGGACCTCGCCATAGACCGATGCGCCCTGCGGTACTTTAGCACCTCATGGATGCGACTACATTCGAAAAGATGAAGGAAATATTGAGAAAAGGAAACTTGATAGAAGACTAAGAAAATTTTGTTCGTTTCATCAGAGAAATCTGACATAGATTATTTTTCAATTAAAATTTTTTTTCCGATTTTTCAGATGTCAGAAAATTCTACAAATGCGAGCTTTTTCACAGTACGAAAAGAGAGTACAGTTCTTTACCACTACAGAAATTCGAATGAGGGTCCAAAATAAGAGATTACCTGTCAACTCGCTTTCTTGACAAAATTGACACGATTTAAAGCGTATTTCGGTCTGTGAACTATGCTGTACTGGGAAATTGTGTACTGTGAAGAACTGTGCGGTATGTATTTATGTCTTTATGTACTCTATCTTATTTAAGGGGCCATTACTATGTATGTAGTTGAGTTCGGTATGAAGTTCACACAAATTGATGGATTCCCATTGTTCTCAGCCTATTAGGTAACTACGCTGGTCAAAGCTTGCAAATGTTACAGAAAGCTTTACATATTCAATGAATCATTTGGTTAAAGACAGCGGCCATGAGAAGTGAACTGGGATATGTGACCTGAATTATATTTTCTTTTCATACGGTAAAATTCGACATATATTTGTCTAAACTCGTCTTAGAGGTCATTGGTTTAGTGTTGTTGTGATTTTTTCCGAATCGTTTTCGCATGTATATCATGCACGTCTCAATAAAAATAAGGAAAAGACTTTGATATCCGTTTCTCTCCTGATTTTCGAGCTTTTCCAATCTTGCTACTTGTTTTAAGAAGAATAATTTTATATTCTGGAACCTGCTCTCTCGATTCTAGGATCGAAAAATGGATCGCTACTATTTTCGGCCACATTTCCAGTATCTCACCATAAATAAGTCTCAGGATTTAGACGTTTATTACTGCAGCGCAGAAGTGTCACAAGATGTGCGAATATCTGAAAATTCTTTATCATTCCCTAACTCGTATGTATTTTAACTTTCTCAAAGCCTGAAAAAAGCTTCTTGAATTAGCCTCTTCGTTCTATAGGTCTTAAACAATGCAGAATAACAGAAAGTTAAAAAAAAAAGAAGAAAAATGATAGAATTCTTGTAATGTGTAGTTGTTTACAGCACACACCTAACGACCTATGCGGCAACGTGTAGCATGTTTGAATTCGTAGGATGTTTTCTTAATAGCTCCTGATATTAGACCATGTACGTTTTGTGACGTTGTCTTCGAAATGAATTAACCCGGAGTGTCTTCTGGGTGTGAATCTATGATCTTATGACTTGTGTTAGTGGAAGAAGCAGATAAGAATGTAGAAGTAGAGAAAAAAAGACCAGGATGGTCCAAATATCAACGGTAAGGTTTTCCGAGGAGCAATTTCAGATTTATATTATTGAATCTAGGCGTTTGTTGGATGACAACACAAATAATAAGGATTTAAATTCAAGCTAACATTAATATTTCATGAGTGCTGTACGAGAGAGAAGAAGAGCTCGAGAACTTTCTTATTCTTGAACATCTGGATATCTAACTTGTTTCCTAAATTATTAATTAGAGTAACAAAATTATTAGGTTTTTATTCGGTCCCAAGTATAGTAGGGACACCCGGCTTCATTGTTTCTCTGTGTCCAACATGAAAATGTAGTAATTTGGATTGGAGTACCATAGTTACTTCCATTTGATACTAAATCCTACAACCATGTAGAGGGAAATTCATTGTAATTTTATGAATTACGTTGCAAAATTTACTGATGTCGTGGCCCGATCAGTGGTGCAGTGGGGAGTTGTTTTTTTGCTGCGGCAGTTGCCACCCTCATAACATTTCATCTATTGTTGTCAGAGGTCGTAGGTTATTTTTAACTGTGCAGGTATAATTTGCAGCCGGATTTTTGCCTATACGATGTCCTGAACAAACAATGTTCTATAAATCCATGGTTCTCAATTTTTCTTGTGCGACTTCTTGTCTGGATAACTGCTGTGTCCTTCTGGTCTTTCAACTACCTCTGCAAACTAGCGCAGCACTTCCAATTTCTCCTTTTTATTCTCATATCGTCAAACTTTGGTGTAGGGAATGAACCCCTCTATTACTGTCTGTATTTCAGTATTATTCGTCTTAGTCGTACAGGGCCCTTGAGTGGGGGGGGGGGAGAGCTTGGGTGACACTAAATAGACAACAGCCAATGGCACGCATGTGAGACCGCCTATCCACCCTATATTCCTATATTGGATGAAAATTACAAAAAATTATTTTCTTAAAAAAAGTCTCCCGCACTTCTATACCAAGCGTGAAGATTAATGTCCACGGAAGCGTTTCCGCTTTACTGAATAGAAATTACATGACTGGAATAAATATTTGGATGTTCAGTACATATGTGCACTTTAGCAGTTGCTTCTAAGATTACGTATCCTGAGAAAATGTTCCATGTTCCAGGAATTAGTGGAGATCTGACCAGAGGACAATATTTATATGTTCTGTTTGATGGCCAACAACAGAAGGATATAGCACTTTTCCAACTGGAAAACGGGCATATAGACCCTACTAATATGTAGCCACTTAAGCAGTTATCCGTGCTATTGACATTCCAGGCATATAACATTACTGGATAGATATTGATTAAGTGTGAACGTTTTGTGCATGTTACTGAAACACAGGCCTTGATTTGGGTGTAACCACTTTGTGCACACTACTGAATCGAGGGATGCCATGTTTGTTTTTCGTCTAGTTATTTATTTTCACTGCAACGAAACCGCTGAACACTCTATTAGTAACGCGTACCTGTTGACGGTGTGGATGATGATAGCACAAAAATTATAGATGTAAATCACTTTATTACTGTTTACACTTGACTCATGCATATTCCATAAGAGAGGCATAGCCATCTGTAGCTAAAGACTACGTAGGTTAAATGGCTTACTAGATGAACAATATATCCACCTTTAAGGACTTTAGGTCATAGTGGTAGAAGAGTAGATTTAGCAATTCTTAGTTTACGTTGTGCGGATTTAAGTTCTATTTTGAGTGGTTCTAATTTTATGAGTACTACGAAAAATTTACGTAGTAGATCTATTTCTTTAGAACATATAAGTTTATTTGTGTGTGTCAGTCACCTTCAATAAAAACATAAATAGACCTAAAAGAAAAAAAAAAAACAAGAGACATCCCAAACCATGTCCGGGCGTTCTCTTTTTTTTTTGTTCGTTTAATTACTTTAATTCTTTACTTATACCGTTACACAATAAGGTGTGCCGTAAATCAAAGTGGAACGAAAAATGCAGATAACTCACAACTAAACTTGAGAGAAGTAATATATAAACCTTAATGGCTCGCAACTGAGTAGGTAAACAAACCAAGGGCGAATCTGAAGAGATGAGGCTAGTTTTGGATTCTTAGAAAACTTCGACATTAAGCATTCCGTGATTGTACCACAGCTAGGACTAATCAGACTACTCTCCCCACGATAAAATCCTGAAAATCAGGACTTGCGCTAATCCTGTCGTGTGAACCTTAGAGTAGATTAATCACCTTCTACTTAGCATTTATAAATTTACTGATTTCCTCTTCACTGGATATGGAAGTGAAATACCTTACTGTTTGAATAGAACGTGCCGTGCACGAAATATAATATTTTCCTTCGATATTGCCTGGAAAAGTACAGAAACGAAGGCTTGGCTCATTTTCTTCCTGGTAAAGATTTTTCTTTATGCTCTGTTTGCCATACACTCACGTTTACCTCCATTCAATTAAATTCGTGTGTTCAGTTTTGTTTTTGACAGTACATCTAGTAGTTTTTTTTTTCTCAGTTGTGTCCGCATTGCGGTACATGTTACTAAACAGCTAAGCAGTTTTTTTTATTGTGTGGATCTCGAATGCAAAATAAATAAAATAAAATAAAATAAATATTTCTACGGTATGGTTGTTACAAACTTATCAAACCTGGGTTGGGATTCATGAAACGATAACCAGGCTAACCTGTGACTGTTAACCTTCGCTGTTATTTACTTATTTCTTCTCTAACATTGTACTAATCCTTTCCACACATCCACACTAGTAAAAAAATTTTCAGCAATAACAAAAACTTTTTTGAGAACCATTGGATCTTTTGTTTCTACTGGACTCCTTGCTTGAATCTTCAATTTTTGCTGGATCCTAAAGTTCGGCTAGTATCCATTCATTGTTTTTTTGGATTTCTACATATAACTTCTCTCCTGCGAGTACCCGGAAGGACAATTAGTTTAATTTTCTCCTTTTTTCACTCTTATGCCCCCCTCCCTTACTGACGAGCACAGAGGTAGGCATATCTCCTTGGTTCTATTTTCGTATAAGGGGTAAGTGTGCGAAACGGAAAATAGAGCTATTTATCTTACTTCTAGTAGTTTATTAGTGCTATGGGTTATACTGACGCTATATATTTATATATTATTATATTTATTATACTTTACCTCACTGACGAGTGCAGGAGGGAACTTATAATATAGCTTTGTTTTCGTATAAGGATAATGCACGAAACGAAAACAAGCATCAGATCCTAAATTGAAATATGGAATTATAGCATAGACTACGTAACGCTAAGAGATGCAGGACGTCAAAGTTTGTTTGCTAGACTGATTTGTTGTAGTTATGAGTTCACGAATCCTAATCCTGAATTTTTTTTCTGGATGAGTTCACAAAAAAAACGAAGGAAAGCGCGCGCGTAAATTTCCGGCTTAACGTGCGTTCTCACTCTTTGATGTTTGAAATTCTGACCTTTTCATGGATGCGAGTTGCGCTGATCCATTCCGGCATTCACGTACACATTCAGTGAGGGACTTGAGGTCCACTCACAGCCGCTGCGGTCAGCGTACACGCAGAGAGCGTGTGTTCCTGAGAGCCTGGCAAGCTGCGCGATCGATGCAGCCAGCCAAGCCTCCAGCCATATGTAAATTTCACAATTCACACTCGATCGGTCATCTGCTGGACGAGCTTTCTCGTTTCTGCTTCAGCATCCGGAAACCATCGTGGCTAAGACTTCGTGTAGCAGTTGTCCGCCTCGTCCTCAAGTGCACGTTCACTCCTCGTTTGCTGTGCTTCCCGTTTTATGCGAAGTGTTGCTGTCAATATGTGGGTGTTGTTGGCGAGTTGGTTCGTGGCACGAGTTGACATCCGAGTGAGAGTTCGTTCAAATGCTCTCCTCAGCAAATAGTGGATGATAGGGGGGAGGTGAGCAGTGAGTAGTTCGACTCTTGTACGTGATTTTTGTACTGCCTTACATCGTGCATGGACTATATTTCGTGCATTGCACGGTTGCACGAAATTTTTATCTTCTCATTTCCTCGATAATCTCTGATTCCCATTCTTCTTCTGTTCAGCAGAACATTTGTTGCGTACGCCACGGACAACTCGTGAACTTTATCTCGTAAATGGATTGTTTTGAAGAACGGAACGTACACACCTGTCTGTGCCTGTGTAACAAGTCATAATTTCACGGATTTCATGCTACATGCCGGTCGTCTATACTTCTTTCGAATGTGATAACTATGATTCGATAAATACACACTGCTCGGGAGCAAGCCGATTGCTGGGCTTGGCTAAAATCTGTTTGCTGATGTGATTTACGGCCGAGGCTTGCCGACTTTTTCGATATTTTGACGAATTAGTTTTCAAATTCGTCCGCTTTCTATTTATTATTTGTCTGGAGCATCCTCTGAATCAATTGTGAGCTAACCTATTGCTGGATTGTCCTTGCACCGATCATAAAATGTTTCGTGAACTATCCTTATTACATGAGACACCTATCGATTTCTTCGAAATTCGAGAATTCAATTTCGAATAAGTCTGTGGTTCGCATGTTTGGAAAAGAGGGAGTTTTACAATCCTTTGGGCATGACAAGAAGACATTTAGGTCTCTGTATTTCTCAAACATTTGAATTTTTCAGTTTTAGTTCTGATTGATTAGTTGAATGAATTAAGTTATTCGATTTTGTTCGTTGCTAAGTTTACTCCGGAAAGTTTCGGTCTAGTACCTTTCCAAATTCATTCAAGCACGGATAGGACTTCTCAGAATTGAACCATTAAAGAGAATCGAACCGGGAATCATGGCAATTTGAAAAATTCTTTGGTCTGCGGGCGCGCATCCATAAACGCCTGCTTCCAGATGTTGCCAACGCACGCATCCTTTGTCTTTTCAAAATTTCGTGCCACTATTGAAGCAGCGCCGATTTTGTTCCATCCGTGCGTGCCGTTCCTGAACATAACATGAACACAACGATAATTAAATTGCTTGCGCGAGCCTGCTACCACGAACGTTCTTGAATTTTAAATTGCAAATGTGTAAATGTAAAGCGACAGCCAGCAAATATTATCGCTTGCACTCTACCGTATTGTACATATGTACGTGCATAGTGGGAATTAGGAAAGCAGAAACGTGTTCTGGAAGAGAACCTTTTTATTTCTAGACATGCTTTAATCTATTAATGCAGAATTACTGCTGCGTCAATACTGGGGGGCTATCCACTGGGCTGCACGGATGTTCTCGGATGTCGTCACTTGTTGTTGTCGTCTCAACTTATTCCATGGGAATCGGAAAAGATACCTCGTTAGCGACGGCTGCCACACTACGGTAGCATCATCTAAAGCAGTTTTTCCTATGCTTGAGCTTCATAAATCAAGCGTTTATAAATCCTGGAGCCATGTCGGATGTCAGGATATGGCAGCCGTAATATGCTCTCAGCACTTAATATTCATGTTAGCAGGGTCTTTTAGATTCAGGATTAACTAGCAGTTTCGCTAAGAGAGAGGCTGGATGCCAGCACGTGCATAACGGCCAAATTTAGCTTCTAGTATTTATTTGGACAAGATTTCTTGCTCGGGTTTCATCCCTTTCTTTTGAGAGCTGCGAATATATGAATAAGTTCTGGATAGTTTAGTTAATTACAGTTAGAAAACCATGCTATATAAATCGTATTTTTAAACAACATTTTCGCTGGAATAAGTTTCACTGGCCAAATTTGGCACACAATGTTCCATGAATCCAGGATTCTCAATTTTTTTCGTGTGACTTTTTATCCAGAGAACGACTGTATCCATCCGGATTTTTAAATGATCCGGCAAATACGCTGGATAAGCCGGAGTTTAACCTGTGGGTTGGTTCTGTACCTATTTTCTTTTCTCGCGCGACAATGATGTGGAAGTTTTCCTGAAAAACACAGGACATAAGGGCAAGGAATCGCCTACTTATAGCTGCGACGTGCTGTAGATGTACAATCCTTTTCTCTACTCCATTACTTTCTTTTTTTTCCATTGATTGGCCCTGTTTTCATCTTGCTTCTTCAGAGTTATGTTCTCTGTACTTGCCTGAGCCACCTGCACTCGATAACGTTTCTGAGAAGCTAGTGAGCTGCTCATCGTTCTGGAATGGACGAGCTTTCCTGGAGAAAATGAGTGTTCTCCAAGCGACTCGTCTTAATCAGCTGTAGTGGAAAAAATAGCATGATCCATCACATTTTGTTAGAATAAACTCTTGCATCCTGAAAAAAAAAACGAAGTCTAGAATCTTTCTATGAAGATTCATGAATCCCACTTCATCCATTAAAGGTGCAGTAAACCTCCCGGTTCTCAGCACTACGCTTCTGCGTGCTCTGTGAACATTGAGGTTTATGTCATGGCTCGACGCAGAGCCATCGATCCTGAGATTTTGCACGCAAAGTCACGCTAGCCTACCTACTAGTTGACGGCTATTATCAACTGGACGAATCATGCACGGAATACTTGCAATGGAGCTCAATAACTACGGCTGTTGCTCCAGAATCGCGCGTACACAAAGGATTTTACGCCTAAACCAGGTCTATTACTACCCAACTGTTCCGGCACAGTATTCCTTACTAGTTTGTCATTGCATTTAAACACCTTTAGCGCTTAATAACTCGAGCGTTCAGCTTGATAATTTGAATTTCTATCGTACATTCTCATGGCAAATCTCCCGTGTGGTGGTTTAAGCTGGCACGGAATTGCAACCACAAATTAATTCACAGTGTATTGACTGCTGCTGCACGTGTCATTAGGCAACATATCGTGCCTATTCACTGGAAATTGGTTTTCGAAGGAAATTGTTAGCGACATTCATGGATAGCGGATTTCCAAGGTCTATCTCAGGGATGAGCGGACCCCCCCCCACCAGCTGCAGCAGCTGCTGTTATCCTCCGCCAGAAATTTCTTCATTAATGGATTATGTACATCGTGACAAGTCACATTGCAACCCCCTCCCCCCCACAAAGAAGGTAAATTGACAAAATAACCATAAAAACGTTTTGAAGGTTCAAAAAAGTGATAAGACTACATATTTTAACTGCAGGCGTGAGACTATCAACGTCTCTACCCGTGGCTGCTCCCAGTAGCATAGCGTTCTACTTTACTTTTTATTTTACAAATGTAGTAATAAGCCCGAATGTGGCTGTTTCCATGGCATGTTCACGTGTTGAGAGCATGCACGTTAACAATTTTGGCACGCATTTAATGTCCACGTGTTCGTAATCGCCGATGGAATCCAATCATTTACGATAGCATATGCTGAAATTCATAGGGAGAATTGAAAACTGGTCGTTTTTCCTTGATGTCTTGGTTTATGAATGCGTAATCATCGAATGGATTCCTTAGTGAAGTCATTTGACATTATCCTTTCTTTTTCTCTATTTTTCAGTCTCGTCGCTGTTTGCACATTCGAATTCGCTCTTCGAGCTCTGAACTTCTCGAAAAAAAGTGGCCCATTTGCACGCATAAATGAATCCGGAAAAAAGCCTCAGCTTCAAAAATATCTCTTAGGAGAAATCTGCCGATCAGAGACGTTACTTCCTCGTCTTTGCCCACTTTTCCTCCCAGCATTTGGGTGGTAAATGTTGGTAACGGGGGATTTCAGACGAATTCCACCCTTCATTGCGTCGTACACATAAAATATGCATGAGTACTGGCAATGACAGTGCTTGTTGAAAGGCTTGTTAGCTCATCCTGTGGGGGCTTTGTTCCAGCTGATATTGATTGTTCTGGTGGAATTTGTTTTGTTTATTTTTCAATGTTTATTTATTTCTTTTTAGGAGAAAGTAAACAAACATCTTTCACAAATTATTTCGGTTACAACGTCAACAACTGCAGAATCTGTGGAACACTTTTCAAGCTGTACAATACAATTGACCAATGAGAGTTCGGCAAGCTGGGCAGCTGTGATTGGTGCGCTGCACCCGTAATGGGCCTTTGTATAGTGGTGCATTGATAGCTTTCTAGGTTCAGAAATTCAACTTTTAAACAAAAAAAAATGCCGAAATGGATCAGGACTTCAGGAATTATTCAAACGAGGGTGGTAGAAATTGGTGAATATACAGGCGAAACTCCTTGAAACATGGAAACTTGAAAAAAAAAACTCCCTAGTTAAACTAGGTGCACGGATGCGGGTCAAGTTTCACACGCATTCGTTTCGCTATCGCAGCTGACAGCACATTACATTCACTTTTGAGCAGCCCGACCTTTACCTCCATCCTTCTATTCGGATTTTACAAAGCCGCTTTGAGAAATCATTTCAGGAATCAAATAATGCTCTCTGGCTCTAATTTTCATTCAGGAAATGATGAATCCAGAAAATACGGGTCCTATCTGTGGACACTCATACTTATCTAGGTGGGAATGAGCAGCGAAACTTTGTTGATGCGTTCACTAGAAGCTGGTGGTTGAAGCTGCTGAAGTTCCTGGATCATTTCTGCGATACTCCAGGCGTATATTAAGTAACTGCCCCATATCATAATACATTACTAAACCATATATTACACATACTAGAAAAACGTCCAGTTGATGGTATCCAGAAACTGAGGGTTGAGCTGGTTTTCCCATCCGTTTTCATGGCTGAGGACGAGTTTTCGCTTTTTTAGAAGCCTGCCATGGCACATGTTTGATTGATTCGGACACAACTATTGTTCTGGAAAGGAAGAGTCCTTACCAGTAGGATGGGCCAGCTGTCCAAACGAGAACAACGAGTCCTCGGTCACTTCAAGTGGCTGTGCCTGGGTTCTCTTGGATTTGTCATAGGAAACCAAAGTTCTTCGTTTCCTATGTTCATGTTTCAGTTTTGAGTAGGTGACAATGAAGAAAAATGACAATATTATGAGAGAGAGAAATCTTTATCATAATTTATTGCCTAATATTCAAAGAATGTTGCCTTTTTGTTGCAGGTGACACTCAAAATAAATGCCA
Source organism: Ancylostoma caninum (assembly GCA_037903475.1). Lineage (NCBI taxonomy): Eukaryota > Metazoa > Nematoda > Chromadorea > Rhabditida > Ancylostomatidae > Ancylostoma > Ancylostoma caninum. The sequence continues at coordinate 91,618 of JBAJFG010000485.1, read as the reverse complement.
TCTGTCAATATAGGCAATTTAGCGAAGGGCTTGATATTTGATGGCGCCTGCACTCCTAATTGCCTTACATTCTGTGATTCAGCTTTTTTTTTATTTAGAAGACTCGTAATTTAGAAAAAAAGTATGCTCATAATTTAGAGAAAAAAGGTAAACAGAGGCATCTCACTGTCAACAGGATCTGTTTTCGTTCGCAAGCAATGCTTTGGAGTAAATAATTGTCGAGAAATTTCTCCGTAGGAGTACTGGCTACGTCGCCACTCCCATCTGAGAAATAAGACAGAGGAGTTTCGCGGACGTTAACACGACAAACCGGATAAGCCGCAGACCACGAGCGCTCCATCAAAACGTATAAACGGATTATGATTATGTCTTTCTCGGTTGTCATTTTTGTGGTTTTAGCTTAGTTTCTTCTTGATATCATTACTTGTTAGTATTATTTTGATTTTCTTGTATTCCATCAATTTTTTTCGGCTACCTTTCGGAATGCAATGCATTTGTCATATCAGTGTAGGGGAGGAGGCGAGAGAGAGTAGACGATGGTTGAAGCTACCACTGGGACAAAAGGACTGAGATCATCTACTCATATAAGTAATTCAATATTTACTAAGACTAACACTCAATAGTAATCGAATATACTCCATTAAGTAGTGTGGAATACCAAAACAACATTCTTTGCAGTATTTCCCTCATCACACCATTCTATGTACATCTAAATCCTATAACATTGTTTGTCTTTAATTTTTCATCGTTTTCAAGACCATATTATTACTGCTTAGTAGTTTGATTCCTACTTCTATATTTCTTTTCCAGTCCAATCATGTCTAATTTTCCCTTTTCAATATGTATATTATATTCAATATTCAATATATTCAATATGTTTTCAATATACTTGTTCGGAAAATTCCAGAATGACCTCAAGCAGTGTTTTGTCTGAAGCATTTTCTCTACTTATCAGATTGTATTTTTTGCTAAGTCATGACCATTGCAGCAGTTGAATTATTTATTGAACTGAAATTGAAATTCAAACTTACCTATGCATGAATTACTATTGTCATTTTTTTTAAAATTTGATGCTGTTCTTTTCTTGTAAATTTGATTTCCAAACGCTGAACATTCAGCACCCCCTGATTTTATCGACACCAGGTCCTTAGAGTAACTTGAGAATCAATGCTTTTTGGTTAGTAGTCATTTTGATTTTCTGTACCTCTTCAAGTTACTTGAGCATTCGCCGCCTAAATCCAGTGGGAACTCGATCCATTCGTATGAGAGCTATTCCAAAATCGACTCTATCGATTTTATCGATCGGCCGAGCCAAATGTCTTCCGAACATCCATTTATGGATCCAGATCCTCCAAGATTTTTCAGCTGTTCCGTGGCTGTTGAGTACTGCATATTTGAATCAGCTCCGTATGCTCAGTAATTAATTGTACGACATTGAATGCTATGGTGGCATCAATATTTCCAGGGCGTTTTTCCTTTCTTTCTTTTTATTTTCTCCTTTCACATTTTCATTCACTGCATGACAGTTTGACATTGTTCGAAGGCAGAAGGAAAACACAGCCGGTGATTCCGTGAAGGAAAATAGGGTGCTAAAATCATTTCCAAACGTCACTTTAAACATTTGCTGTTTGGCTTGATGGAGCACGCCATTGCGATTGAGTGGGTAATCTGGAATATACTGGAAGCAACCAGAAAAAGCTAATGCGCTTACCAAAGTAAAAATGCCATCTCAATCAACACATTATCTTGAGAAAGTTTTATAACTTCAGTCTGGAAGTGCTGCGTGTATACGTCAAATTTATTCGCACTGATAATGAACAAAAATCCGTTGTTAATTCAATTTCTAACTAGTTAGTAACTGATGAGTTTGTTTATCAGTTTATTTACAAATCATCTAGTTTATTCTACACAGTTCTTTATTTGAGGAACACACAAAACAAATAAAGAAGTAATGAAAAGTAGAATAGGACGAAAAATGAAAACATTTACCGAGTAAAAGCTTACTCGTTTAGGCATTAACAAAACTTATTCGCCTTTTCATCCATTTCGCATGCCGTATTTATTTATTTTATTTATTTATTTTCCATGTCGCATGCCGTATTTATTTATTTTTGCTTTACATTCTTTCAATATTCGTTTATTTATTTATTTGCTTGTATATATAAATTTTTAATTTATGTCAAACTTTCGTGACCCACTACGGCAGCTCACGACCTACCCTTTCCTGCCACTTTATGACCCACCCTTTTTCTCTGCTGTAGGTAGAGAAGTTCATCGATCGCGAACCCAGAAAATCAGATTTTATTGATGTTGTAAGGAAATTACAGTTGTTCACATGTAACTAGTCATACAGATGAAAATCCAGGACCGATCAGCTGATCCTAGAAGAAACTGATATGATGAGATCACTGGGAATAAAGACCGAAATCAATCGTTTTTAGGGAACACAGTTTTGCGCCGTGTGATATCTCTTTGATAGACACACTATCTCTGTCGTCTGGCTGCACCTGCCTGCACCCCCCGATTGTCCACACATTTTACATCCATATTGTACCAGTAATGGTCTGGATTTTGAGGCAGCCACAGCGCTTTAACCGAGAGTTTACTTCGAGTTCACAGCATTAATATCTGACGTTCGTATATCTATGTGCTCGATTTTGTTGCGTCATTTATACGCTATTGGTTGGTTTCGTGCAAACTTCACGTTTTTCCATTCATTTCATGCAAACTCCACGTTCTCCCAATTTTACGACATCACGCTTATGGATTTTCTTCTTTACATCATTTTCTTCGCGATTTCCTGGATACGATTTTAAATAAATGCTCCGCTGCGATGTTATTGAGGATGCTCCACTCACTTATTTTCCTGGATTACCCCAACTAAGGGAGCAGCTACAAAGATCTGTTATTAGTTATTTCCGAGAAAATGGTGAAAACACATGTCTGCATGTCTAAACAACATGCAGACGTTTTTAACTTCATTTGTGTGTTAACTTACCATTTTTGATTTTTGATTTTGTGGTATGGGCTTGGTCTCTTTGTTGTTCCACTTCTTACTATTATTCTAACTACTTCATTATCACTAGAACTTCTAAGCTCATGTTCTTCGTCATTTTTCCTGTTGACATGATATTTTTCCTGGTGGACTCACATCGAGTTTGGAATAAGCTGTATTCGGAAGAGTCGAAATTCGAGTCATTAACAATACCTAATAATGAAACAGCTTGGAGAGATTGAGATCATCGAAATCGAATATTCAAAGAAGACTGAAAATTCGAATTTTTCGATGGAGACGAATCCGTCAAAATTGAATCGAGTCCAGTGTTTAAAAGTTCGAAGCCAATCTCACAAAATGACTAAGATAATCTGTTCGTACATAAATAATCCAGTATTTAGCAAGCTCTAAACTCAGGGAGACGGAATAATCGAATATAGTCGATTTTATACTTAGGACCGAATAATGCATCAGATATCTATCGATTTGTTCGAATTCCGAAAATTCGATTTCGATTAAGTCTATAACTCTTATGTCCAAAAAAGTGGGAACAATGCAATCCTTTAGGAATGATGGTAAGGTATTTAGGTTTCTGCCTTTTTCAACATTTGAATTCTTCAGATTTAATTTTGTATGAATAATTAAATGAATTGAGTTGTTCGATTTTTATTCGGTCCTAAGTAAGGTCCACTTATTAGTGTGGTACTTCAAAAATACATTTTTTGGTGCAGTATTTTCCTCATCTCATCGATTTTGTGCACATTTCAATCCAGTAACCTTGTTTGCCTCCAATTTTTCATCGTTTTTCGGGACCTTCATGGCTATATCCTATGTCCAATCATGGCTTACTTTCCCAGTTCAACATATTCCCGGAAAATTCCAAAATGACTCCTAGCAGTTGGTGAAAACCTGATATTTCGTTACAATTTCTATTGCGATACTTTCCTTATCCACGAATCCGTTATTGAACGAACACGAATCCTCGTCATCGTGCTCCCATTCTATCTGGTTCCTTTCATTCACGAAATTTCCTGAGCACATGTGGTGAAGCGGAACGCAAGAATCACCCACGCATCGAACACGTGCACTGTGCGGAGCCGTAAAAAACCAAAGAAATTTCATGGAAAATTCATGACGTTCCAATATGATTTGTGGCGTTACAGCATAGAACCAGCGTCAGTTTTGCAAACTCTGAAATAGGATCTATGATGTTCTCACCATAGGAACGTCAGTCATTCCTGGATTTGTATGTAGCTTTCATGAACACGCCGAATTTACGTCATAGTGCTATGATCTTTTATCATTTCTTGTGATTCTCATTTTTCTTTCCTGGTTGGGTTTTATCGATTTTTTTCCCTGAACGCTTGTCGTCTCTATTTACATTTTCTTGGATTGAGACTTCACCTTTGTGATAGACGTTTAGGTAATGACAACTAGCGGAGAGTCACCGCCGGATTCTGGACACGACAAGAAAAACGGCAATCTTCCTGTGGTGAGATAATTAAGGTTACTGTCCTCAATTATTTGGTACTACTAGATTAATTAGTTGACAAGTCATTCGATGTCCGACGGTTTACTTGTAAATTATTGCCCGAGAAAGAGGGAAAAAATAGGAGTTTGAAAGAATATAAGTTTCTAGTTAGAGGTTTCTGATTCTTCTATTGAAAGTAAACGCCATCAGCCGGAACAAGTCAGGAAATTAGAACGGAACTTATGCCAATCTCTGTTAGCTATTTTGAATTCTTGAATCCATATTCTACTAGGTTTTTTGTTTCAGTAAATGTTTTTAATGGTTTAGTACATAAACGTGTGAAACTGATTAGTACTTACACGAATTTCATTCACAGTTCTATACAGTAGCAGCCATATGTCCAAAACATTCACGATTTTGAAGGACAGATTTATTTTACTATATTTTAGCTTTGAAATAAACCTTCATAATCAATTTTTATCACATACTGAAACTCGTTGATATTCTATTTCACAGTAGCTTAAAATTGGCGCAGATCCATCCAAACTGGATTACATACCAGCAAATTTGAAGTCGGACCTCAGTTTCATCCTTTTTTCTTTAAATTTTCTTATACATTTTTCATCTACGTACGTACTGCCAGGCACAGAGTAGTGGAGTTTAAAGTAGTAATATTTTTGCTCGACATTTATCTGGCTACTACCTGCTGTCTGTAAGTAATGGCGGAAGTGGGATGTCGAATTTTTATAAGGTTTCCATTTCATTAAATGGAAGCATCTCAGTTTTTCATTAAGCAACAGAATGTGTGTTAGTGGCATATGTCGTAGAAAAAAAAACGGGCAGAACGGGTGTTTTGTCTTTGAAATTGATGTATATTATTCTTCCGCAATTGGCTGAACCTGTTGTAATTCTTAATGTCCCTTCGGAGAGAATAACTGTGAAGTAAAAGTAACACCTTCCCTTGATTGAGTAAGATGATGTCATCGGAAAAGAAGAAGAATTACACTCACAAATGCAATTTGCTCGTTAGATGCAGGAATTTGGTTCAAAATTATTTTTGGTGGGGGAGAGTGAGAGGAAGAAGGGGCACATTCAATCTATTCCTGAGGAATAGATTGATTAATGGACAGTCTGACAAAAAAAAAAGCGCTGTAATAAACATGCGGCCGCCATTCTATGATAAAGTCGGTCAGTGTTATTCGCGAAGTTATTTGTCTATTCATCTATTCATATACCCTAGAACTTCTACAATGAAGGAGTAAAAGGACGACTGTCACGGTAGGCTCGCTTATGCAAATGGGATCTTCCCCGTAGGCATAAATAGAACCTCGTTAACAAGTTTTGATTGTAGTAAAAGTATTGACAGGAACGGCGTTCAACTAACATTATAGGATGAAAACTAGATTCCATTGGTTGAATTGAAATTCTTTTGTGGGTTTTATATTGGAGACAACTTAATTTTACCCACATCCTTAATAAATAGGGATTAATTCCTTGAATGGACATCTGCGCTTTATTTCAGATGAAATTATTAATTTTTTACTTAGTTTTATGGCAAAACTTCGGTGAAAATTAATTTTTTTGGAGTATCATTGAGATTATTTGGACATTTGCCTCCTGGTCGAAGTGTGCGGATTTGTTCAGCTGGCCACTAGTCTGAGCTTTGATTAGACTAGCGATTAAAATCTGTTCTTTCTATTAAATACAGTCACAGCCATAGAATCTGAAAAATTTTGCGGCATTTCTTAATAACTTACTCCAAAATGAATTTTCTAGAGAAACTCTTAACCAATAGGAAAACCACTCACCTTATAAATAGATGAAGTAGAGTCTCTTCTACAAGAATGTGTAAGAGTTTCTCAAAAAAAAAATCGTTTTGGAGTCACTTATTGAGAAATCCCGTAAATGCTGCGAATCCCGCGAAATTTTTCAGATTCTACGGCTGTGACTGTCGGTTCGATTCTGTCTGAATAGTGCTTAATTCCAGGTAATTATCAGCGAACCCGGATCGCCCGATGTTGTAGAAAAAATGGACCCGGGTGGGCAAGCGAATGAAGGTAATTTTTTGTTGTTTACTCTAGTACAACACTGAACAGTTTCTCAGTTTTATTTGCGGTATTCACTGTGCTAACTGATTTGCCAGTAAAAAAATTGTATATTGTGGACTTCCATGAACTTTCTATGTTTTTGCTCACGTTGAAAGTATGTGAGAAATTCTCCTGCTTTATCATCTCATTCCATCACAACACCGGGCGGATAACAGTGGAATATTTCTCCTTTTGTAGCTCAGAATGAAGTTGTTCTATGGGAAGAACCGCTCTTGGAGAATTTCTCCCATTCTTTTCCTCAACCAGGACATCTGGATCAATAAATTATTGCACGAAATCGAAAATCGATCAGTCACGTGCGCGATTCGTGCCCTCTGGAGGACGGACGTTGTTCTCAAGCCTGTCCTGTCATGTCGGGTTAATAATTTCCTGTCGCGGCAATGCCCGAGAAGCTATCAATTAGTGATTTCACCGTGCATCCCTTGTTGGTTATAAATTAGCAATCCGGAAAAAGGAAATGGTGATTATAGGAGGAGATTTATTAATTCTCTGGATTCACAGCCCTTATATGCATACGGTAGTGAAAGTACTAAACTGTTTGCAACGCAAGGTGGTATCAACTATATAGTTCTGGGTTGTACCAATACGGTATTTATTTTTTAAAATTTTTTTTGCACCAAAAAGGTGTGCCCCTATGGCAGGTACATATTAGTACCAAAAAATAGAGGTAACAGTAAATAAATATTTGTTTGATAAATGTACGGATCTGGAGTCCAGAAAATTTAAAACGTGCATTCCTCCACAGTGGAGCAAAAAGGCAAAGTAGTAGCGGAATTCCTTATTTTGGTTATGGAATATGAGAGTAAGGACTGGGTAATTGTTCACCTAAAGGTAAATGGGATCATTTTCAAGGGATCCACCGTCTATAAGGTATCATTCGTCATGGAATTCGCCATGAAATTTGATTAAGATTTCGGTCTGAACGAAAATAGGAATGAAAAATTAAATGCTGTCAGTTCTAGGCGCGTCAATGGTTGAGTATCCATGCGAATAACCTGCTTTTCTCTCATTTATCCCCAATTACTGCACACTTTCCCGTATTCTTTTTCTCTCTGCTGTCTTCCCAGCTATTGTCCATGGTGGAACTTACTACATATACCATAGAGTATTGCCTACCTCAATGTGCTAATCGAACTCACATCTAGGTTCCGTAAATAACGAAAATTACCTCTTCGAATGTGATCAAGAATAGCCTCGTGCTTCAGTTTTCCCACTGTTTTCCATCTCAGGCAGTTTTCAAATAATAATATATAATGATTTCTTCAGTGATAATTTAGGGAACCTGCTTATATTCGCGTACGTGTGTGTAATACCATCATAATAAAAAAAAACGCCAGAACTGTAGGTAGAAATAGTTGTTATTGCTTCGAAACCAACTTTTTATTTGTTTGATAGACGAGAATAGAAGTGGTCTCTCAATCTTGGGGCAACAGAAAAACGTTCAAATTAGGCGTTTCATAGCGGCGCACATTTCATGCATAGACGTGTATGTGATGAGTAGAAAATGAGTCAGATTTTAATTTCTGGATTGAATGGAACTTCTCAGCCCCCTTTCTTAAGAGGTTTTTCTTTTTCGCACATTTGTCGCTGTAGGAAAGCGCTAGAATGCCATAGTATTCGGTTTTTTGAAGTGAAGAGCTTGATAACAGGGGTTTTTCCGTGCTGATGGTCGTTGTTGGTTCAAAAGTGCATCAGAACTTTACCGCCACAAAATATTCTTGATTTTTAGTCAGAATTTTTGCTCCTGTGATTTGTTGTTGAAAGGGTTTCCTCTTTTAATTTGAAGAAAATTTTCGAAAATATGATGAGATTTTAATGTTTTTTCTGGATTTTTTTAAAATTCCTGACCAGTATGTGATTGGTTGCACTTTGCTATGGCATTGGATTCGTTCCCGATTTCCGACTATATTCTTAGCTGCGAAACTGCGTAAAGGTTGCCCTTATCCTCGTTGACGCCTCTGCTTAGTGATAGCGGCATTTTTGATAAGGCGAACATTTCTTTTGTCTGGCTCAACCACACTACTCTGGAAGAAGTTTGAAGCGGATTTGTTCACGGGGCGGGCGTACTTCTAAGCTGTAGCTACGCTACGCTTTGTTCGTTGTCGTGCATTCCTTTTCTGTCATTGTAAAATTCTTGCTTCACGGCGCACTTACAGTAATCTTGTGGTTATTAAGAATTTTGAATATTATTCCTAATGGTTACAGTCCAAAAATCCAGGTTTTTTTGTTGCTAGAAGATGCTAGAAGCTATGCTATGTTCAGCCTGGTAATGAACTTACTTCAGCGCGTTAGAAATCACTTCAGTAGTTATTTAGTTTTTCTTAGTTTTTCTTCTGGTGAAAAAGGTTCAGAATTTTTATAAAAGCTGCAAACGGAGCCACTATGTACAGTTCTCTCATCATTAAGGATCGAAGAACTTCCGATCGCAAAATGACCGAATAGCAAGTTCAATACCTGATAAGCCGAATAAACAAACGGGTATTAGGTTATCTATTGAATTTGCACTTCACTTGCTCGGGCCAAGCTTTCTACTACACACAGTTATTGGTGAAATGAATTGCATATCTTCCTGACTTTTTTCGGGATCGATCCTTGCAGCAAAAACATCGTCACGGACCTGTGGTATCGTATTCATCGCTGTACTAGATGGGCATTTTCCAGAGATTTGCTTCGTTCATCACAGTGAATCTGTTTTCGCAATGACTCAGATATTAGTCATCCAAGCGTGCGTCCATCCGTCGCTACACGAAATACCAGCTTGCAGTTTGAACCATTCGCACTCCGGATACTTCGTAGTGTCCTGGCTGTTGTGTACAAGTCCTCTGTCCTTGAATTTACCTTCTTGTTAGATTATTTCGATACCGTAATTCTAGGATTGAAGTCGTTAACAATTATTGGAAAAAACTACTAATATTACATCTACAAAGTAGTAATAAAAATGTAGTCTAACTACCTATCTCATTTTCTACCCATGTGTTGAAAAAAAAAAAACTAGGTGTTTCTGGAGGCTGTAAGCAGTCGACTCCGCCCGATCCTGAGCTCGTTTTCCGTTATGAATTCTACACCCGATCATGATCAGGATTTTCATACATCCGGCTCCAGGAGTTCGTCACTGTGATTAATACGATCTCATCAGTTATATTGACGGTGTAGCACAAACTCTGAAGCCGTTTCATTTTCAAATCATGGATAACATGTTAGAACTGGTAATTTAAATAATTTTAATGGTACAATCTCAGTACACTGTCAATTTTTCTTCTCGTTTGTATTCGAAAAGAATGGAATTAGCCTCTGTTAACTTTCCTCAAGGAGGGCTAGTCGCTGTAGGTAAGTATAATTTACCGTCGGAGAGGTGGTAGCAGGCGTACAGTAGTGTTAAAAGTTTTTATAGTAATCTTTGTTCCTAGGATCTGTACTCAGACCACTATAAGTTCATTCTGTGACTAACCGTAACTGAAAACTAAATGATGCGATAAATTTACCTGTGCCATTGCGAGCAAGACAGCAGAAACTAGTAAACTGTATTGATAAGGTTGTTATCGTTATTCATAAAATACATATATTCTCAGTAGATTCGAAATATGTCCATATTTTCAAGGTATGTTCAGAAATAATGTGTTAGTTGATTTATAAGGTTGTGGGGCGTTATGCCTGGCAAGTGGGTGGGGCACGCCTTTGCGATTGGCTGGTTGGACAGATTGGCCAATCGCAGAGCCTGACCGCACTCTCTCCAGGTTTAACCCTCCTCCCCATACAATTCCTAGGAATGACAATAAAGCATTTAGGTCTGTTATTTTTATGAACTTTCGAATTCTTCTTATCTACTCCTGCATGAATAATAATAAATGAATTCGCCTGTTCGATTTAAATTCAGTCCTAACCCTAATAAGATAGTGTGAGGGAACAGTACGTATCCCCAAACTCTCGAAGATTGGAAAAGCTTTTCGATGTTGTTAAATCGCATCAAATCCTGAATTTCAAACTTTTATGTTCAACGGTCTGGCGATTTTTTTCTTTTTTTTATTTCTCCACTCTAGATTTACAAGCTGTGCACGAGGTTGTATGCTGTTCATTTTGAGTAACATTTCGGTTAATCAACTTCTTCAGTGCCTGCATTGGGCGATCCGGTAGGCCACCTATCCTACTAAACCGATTCAGAATCGTGCGAACCAAATTTAAAGCCTACTTTATAGTCACAGATTAACTGGCAGATCCAATGCTCACCTTTATGATGTTACTGCATTCATGTTACAGCTGTACTAGGGGCGGGAAGTAAAAAAAAAATTTGCTCAGATTCTTGCTTCATCTGTACAACTCTATTACTGTGAATGATTGTTTTTTTCGTTGCGCAGGCCATGTTATCAACGAATACACTTTTATGAAAACCAAGACGAGTTGAATTACTTTTATGGCGAAGTAATTTTACATTTGACCCATCGTAGTTCAATTATTTTTAAATTTTTCTTGGATTCTTCTCTTAACTGATTATTATGTTCTGGTTTGTCTGGTTTTCTGGCTCAGCTCTAGGTTGCATTGAAAATTTATGGAAATAAATAAGGAAATAGGTAGTATTCAAGAACGTTGATGTTAGTCCATATTTATTCATTCAATTATTTGTCTATTTAATACAAAACAAGGTGTCAAATCAAACCAAAACCTAATCCTCTTATATAATATCAATAACTTGCAGCTTGATCGAACATAGCTTCGATATTAATCCTTAAACATTCTGATAGTGTAATTCCTTGAAAAGAGATGAACACTGGAGAAAATCCAGCCAACCCAATTATGGTGTTCACAAAATTACTTTTACTGTATTATATGGTAGGTGAAACTCTGGCAGAGGAAACCTTGGAAGGAAAAGAAGGGAAGATACTGGCGATTTTCCAAATGGAAAACAATCATCCTGTGGAGAGACACAGAATCCACTATCCGGAATTCGCTAGCATTGATTAATCTATTGAACTTTTTGCTACTGTTGTAATTTTTTTTGAAAATCAGACAATTGACATAGTGTTGAATTGGAATCGCTAGCAACGCTTTGATGAAATGCACAGCTTGATGAATTCCAATCATCGCAGAGTGTAAGTCCCCTGCTACAGGAAATTTTTACAATATTTTCTTGCTCTGTTTTGGAATTTGATGATGGAATTTTATCTTGAGAAGGAGTAATCGATATATCGAGACGGAAAACTATCACCACGTTTCTGGTGGCTGCTTCCTATGCAGCCTTTTTTCTGCGCATCAGTTCTATCAACTGGAGAATGAGTCATTTTGTAGAGTGGACTTCACCGGCATTCACTAGGATTTATTCACGCATTCTGTGCCTTTCATTGATTGAAAGTTGGGATTTCTTTGACAGTCTTTTCTCTTTTTTTTTTCTGGAGTGGATTCGTGTCTGGGACTGAAACAAATAGATATTTCCGCGGCTCATTTGTGTGGGGATTGTTTTACTTAACGGATCAAAAAATTGTTTATTTTCACTGATTATTTCATATGTAATACGTGGATTAGCGTGGATTTTCAAGCAACAGTGAAGCTGTTACTATATTTGTATGTAGTGTAATGTATACTACTTAGTATATTGAAATACAGTGTAAATTAATCCTGCACAGTGATATTATATAAAGCCCTTCAGTAACATATAGTGAATATAGTGCTATTGATCAGGGAGTCGAAGAGAAATCACAGAAGAAAAAAGCATTTTGAAGCAAGGTGCAGAGTCTCATACCTGGTGAGGAAGGTGTCCCTCAGCTCTGCGATTGGTCAATTCGTTCAACTGGCCAATTGCAAGTCTTGACCGCAGCCTATCTCCCAGGTGTAATGCTTTACACCCTTTGAAGCATGTGATACTCAGCGATATAACAAAGCACCAGCTTGAGTGCTTACCGTTTAGTGACCATTTCGCAAACTTAAGCAGAAAAATTCAACTGTCACTGTGTAGGAGACATGCTATAGCGTTGTGTAATATAATGATAGGATGTGTCATGTCGGAAAAACCGTGAGCAATCCGTGTAACTGGCAATTTCAAATGTGAGACTGAAGCTAGTCGCTATCTGTAACCAGCACTGCATCGTCCCTCCTCCTCCTCATCCCGACACAGTTCGCGATTTTTTGCTTCGAACAACCTTGAACTAGTCCTCAGTGCTTCGGCCGTTTGTGTCCTCCCACAGACGATCCTGTGATGTTTATTCGCTATCTGTGTTTATGTGTTTTGAACTAATAAACAAGCCATTTTCCAGGGTGTTTAGTTCCTTGTTGGACGGGGTTTATGTGTAGGTGAAAGGCTGATAAGCTGATTAGTTGAGAAATTGAGAATTACTCTTGCTCCATAGTTGGAACTACCTTTTGATTACTTGTTGGTAATGAAAGGTACACGCACGACAAAGTTCCTCTAATGCCTGATTGGAAATCACCTGCCAGATGTCTCGCCCAGCTCGACAAATTCTATTACACATGCTTGACGGCATTATTCTTCTCTGTGAACTATGTTCTTTGATTTTTCAGCAGACCACCCTCCGTACTTTGAGGACGAAGAGTGCGGCTCCCTGGACGGTATGAACCAGGAGCTCGACTTCTCTACGCTTTCTATTAATTTTCAAGCAGGTATGTATCTTTTTTCTGGATAGGTCTATCTTATGAATAGGAGTTCTACTTGTTAGTTCCAAATTGCAGCTTTCAAATTTTCACTGCCTTGAATATGTGTTTTTTATTGTACTGACTATAAAAATAGTGGTTTGTTGGAGAATTGTTGTTTAAAAAAAATTGAGTCGCAATGTTCTACGAAGAGGAATCAGAGAGATAAGAGAAAAGGAATATCAACACTTTCCGTTGGTCCCTCGGCTTTTTCAACTTTTCGGAAGAGACGTCTTTGGTTCTAGAAAAAAAAAGGCTCTTGAGTTGCAGGGATGAAAAACTCAGATTTTCTCTCCTTCCATAGGTTTCCCTAACGTTAAATAACAACAAACTCTCAGTTTAGCTTTGGGTTCTTTTTATATTTCTACCCCTGGGTTAACAATAATGAATAATTGAGAATGGAATAATAGAAGAAATTTCCTCATAAAAAGTGGATTCGCCAAATGGCGACTATTAGCTTTCCCATTCTCATCCATCCTTGGTTGCCTTTGGGACTACCTTTCCACTCAAATTCAGAATGCTATAGTAGCGGTTTTCTTTTCTAAATGTAATGCCCTTATTTTGGTGCAGATAGTTTATATTTATGAATTTTACTTTATCGATCGAATATGCTCGGGGTTTTTCTCACAACAGGATGGGCGTGGTTATAATTTACCAATATTTGTGCAGTTACAGTTATTAATTACTTTATTTTGTTTATTTGGTTTAGTACTTTCTAGTGGAAGAACAGCAAATCAGAAGACAAATGAGAAAAATATTTAAACAGTAACAAACTTGAAAACATGAAAAGTACGTTCATTTTAGACAAAGATAGTTGTTATTAAAACTCAGGGTTTGAGCGCTTCCATGGAACCCCCCCCCTCACCCCCCGCCACCTCTTCCCCTTCCATTTCTTCTAATTCCAGGCTTGGATAGGTTACTTCTTTCCAGTGGATTTCAATTAACAAAACATAATGTGCATTTGAATCGCCTAACACCGATATCCATCCTATCTTCATTGTTTTTCCTCCACACCCTTGAAAGTATTGAAGTTAATAACCACTAATTATTCACCGAGCAGGAGTGGAGATATATCTTTTCTAAAAAACCAGTCTACCCAAAATAAGACTATCCATGTTTTGACGCTGTTCTTCGCTCATCTCATGGAAGATCCACTGTAGAAAATTGGGAAATAAATGAAAGATATAGAATGATAGAGTAGAAAATACTGATTTGTAACGTTTATACATATTACCGGCCTTCACTACTATAAGTAAATTGGTAAGACCGCAAAAGAGACTTGATTTATGGGCAAACGTTGAGTTGAGGAAGAAACTAGAGGAACTCACTACTAGTAACATAACCAAGTAAAGCACAGCTGTAGCCAGACGCTGGAATTGGAAACGCGGCGATAGTCAAGCAATTTTTGTTCAAGGTGCTGATGCTGCGGTCGAACTTCTACCCGTGCCTCCGGATGGAGGTTATGGATGGGTGATAGTGCTTGCTGCCTTTTTCTCGAATCTCATTGTTGACGGAGTCTGCACTTGCTTTACTGAATTTAAAAGTTCCTATTCACAACATTTTCATGTGAGTTCCATATGTAGTCCCGAGAAAATGTTCAATCCATATTAATTCTTGGATTATTCCAGTCTTCTGACGCCGCGACAGCACTTATTGGTTCACTATTAATTGGAGTGTATTTGCTTGTTGGTAAGTGGAGTGCTATTTTATTCAGTAATATAGGTAACGTTACGAGTTATGAGTTTACTTGTTACAGGTCCCGTTGTTGGTGGTTTAGTGAATAAGTATGGTGCTCGAAAAGTTGTCATTGGCGGTGCTTTCATATCCGGAACCGCATTTCTGATCTCTGTTGCCTCACCTAACATTTATTTCTTCATGCTTATTTACGGAGTATTGGGAGGTGTAGGATTTGGTATGATCTACCTTCCAGCAATAGTTGTTGTCGGCTACTACTTTGAAAGTAAACGGTAAGTAAAATTCAGCTCCAGCTTTGTGCTTTTTCTACGTTTCTCCTCGCCATTCCTGGATATTGCAGTGCTATTGCAACCGGTATAGCTGTCGCCGGCTCAGGAGTGGGTACGATGGTGATGCCGTTTCTTACAGAGTTCTGCATTTCTAGTAAGGTGTTTATGTGGATTCAATTTGTTGTTACTAACTAGTTAGCGATAGTTTTGTGATGTCTGACAAATATCTTTCAGCAATTGGTTGGAAATATACTGTGTGGATATTAGCAGCGATGGTATTTTTATGTGCATTATTTGGTTTACTCTATCGGCCGCTACCGATTCCTTCACTTGAACAAAAGGATCATGAACTGGTTCCACTACGAGCAGCGCTGAGAAAAATGTCTGAAACGGATGATGAGGAGGTATAGGATTATATTGACGAAGCACTAGATAGAAGCAGTGTTCCCTAAAAATGTCTGGAAAATAATTTTGTTCCAGAATCGTGCCAATTCTCAGATGTCCAACGAGAATGATAGTCCGACAAAACGTGTTTCACGAGTGGATGGAGGTTAGCAGACAGATCATGCAGTTATTCTCGGCTTTGGATTATTGCCATTTAAAAATCATTGGGCAGAAGCAAGCTTTATTTAAAAGTCTAAGTCTTTAAAAAACATTTGGTTAACTTTTTAGTTATTTTATTATATTTATTAATCTTACTATTTTCTTAAAAATAAGGTAAAATAAATCATTCCAAATACATCACCACAAAAGAAACACCAGATGCTAACAAAAAAGATAAATCAGATGAATTTAAAGATGTTATCTGTGCTGTTGTGGCTCTGGATTATGGCAACTATGCTATCAAGCTAGGAATGCCTGTCTAGCAACGATTGATGACCCCTTAATCTGTGATATTTGGCGACATTGTAATAATGTCGCTCTCGGCTTAGCACTGAGATTATACTTTTTTACTACCTAAGCCTCCTATTCACTGTGAATTTCTTGCAAAGACGTTGATTGTCAACGTGAGTAGTTCTGGAGTATTTTGTATGGGAATTATATGCTTCTTCTTGAAGATTAGGGAGTGTGGAGCGTTGTACCTCGTAAAAGCAGTGCGAGCAGGCTGCGATTGGCCAGCTTGATAAATTGACAAATAGCAGAGCTCGGCTGTACAGCCCTACCTAGGCAAAAAAGTTGATTAGAAATCCACTTGTTTGGGAGTGTTTTTAATGGTTTTGTTCTTTCTGGTAGGAGTGATTAATTTACAACACTTATTGACACAGCCCCCAATATTTTCTGGACATTTTATTTAACTTCTACCAGCTAGTCAAATAGCTGTGTTCGGATTTATTTGGATCAGCTTTCTGGTGTTATTCTTCCGTTGAGAGCACGTGGTAACGATGGTAGAGGAATTTTCTCCAGAGCTGTTATCAATAGGTTGAGATAGCCTGGGTAGAAGATAGTTGACCCATGTACATTCTCAAAATATGGACGTGCTTTGTGCAGCGTTCCACTTTCTCTAGGTAATGAGCTTACCTGAGCGTTTAACTAACTCTTTTAATTAGTAAGTTTGTAATTTGGTTGGATTGAATTATCAGACATTGTTGAGACCTAGCTTCCTAGAAGTGGTATTCACCATTAACGTTTTTAAGGAAGTTGAATCTTCCCACAAACCTGGGATTGACAAATTCTTTTTAGCAAAAATCGATGTAATTTGAATTTTATCAAGGCCTGCGAAGGAGATGGGTCCTGGAAGCATCGAAGCCCAGCAATTTTTGCCTGGAAAATGCATCTATTCTAGGGTACCTAGGATGTCTGGGTCTTCATGGGAACGTACTTGAATCCCACTGGATATAGGACAGTTTTTTCTATTCAGTTAGGGGTTCTAGCTCTGAAGAAGGAATATAGCAGGAAAAGAAGAAGAAAAAATAGAAAGGAATTATTTCATGGTATGAATGTACGTATAAAATATTTATGCAACCTGTATTGGTGCGAAAATTTGTGTTTGTTCTCTTGCCTTATATTTGGAGGGTAGTGGAAACTGGTTACCTATTGCCCAAATAGTGCTGTTTTGATAAATGGATAAGAATGTTTTGTATTTTCTCAAGGACTTTTATCATTCGTACACGACACATAGAAGAAAATGGAGGAGGAAACGGAACAATCGAAATATGGTGGAATCGGGGGGTCTGACTATTATTCTTCAAGGTTAGGGCGAGATTTCATGGGAAAAATTTTGACAATTTTTCGGAAACTGCTGTAATAAAAAAGAGGAGTAACTGACGTGAATAATAATGAATAATTAGTCGGCAATAGCAATTATAGTCCATTTAACCGGTACTGAATATTAGTAGAAGGCTCCTGGAATGGGGCGCGGCCATTTTCGATCAATATCGAGCATGTTTGTAGTACACAACCATACCGCTATAATTTGCTAACAATTCCACCTGTGAATTTATAACGTTTATTACAACGCAACTAAGAAGAGAAATCATCAAGTAAGTAAAGTCAATAACTACGTACTTATTACTTCATATCGCTATTAATACCCGGCCTTATCTTGTATTGAATTTATAAGAAAATAAATAAAATAAATAAATACAACAATATTCACTGCTTTCTGAGTGCCCTATGATTGATTGTAGCAACAATGATAAATAAGAAATTAAAAAATGGTAGAGAATTTTGGCTCTGTAGTGGTGAATAGTTAGTGGTGAATAATTTGCACTTTCCCTTCCAGAAAATATCCACGATGATCCGGTGATGGCTCGCCTTCGTAGTGCTTTGTCAGAATGCGAGAACGACGCCGACACATCACCGTCGACACCTGTTCGACCACCGCTATCGCCGGTGTTCGAGAATGCGATCAGCAAAAGTCGCGCTGGCAGCACTCATCAAACTCACATTGCTCCTAACGTTCGAGCACGTAAACTAACCCTTACTAGGTATCCAGCATTGTTCAGGAGTCGGATTATACTTCTGTATACTCGTTTAGTTATTTTTACCGTGGATATTTAAGCATGACGAGTGATATGGCGTCCAACAATGACTTGAAAGCCTCCCGAGCGACGTTGAGTGGACCACAGCTGAGCAGAATCTCTGCGAGGAGCTTTGCACAGTCCTTGAGTCGGCTATCCAACAAAGGAGAGGCGTCGTGTCTGAGCATCGCCATGAGCGTGAGTTGCTTCATTCTGAGCGGAGATGCGATTCTTCAGAATTATAATGCAATTACGTATTACTATTAGTATTACAGTTAGAGTAATATTTGCTCTTTTAAAGCTTTAATAACTGCGCTATAATTGAAGCTGAGAACTCATTTCGATGTCACTTGCCCAAAGTTAAACCCATTTGGAGCACCTTGCTGCCTGCTGAGATAATTTTCAGAAGGGCCGCAGCAGAAAACTGGAAAAACATATAGGTGAGCTGCGTTTTTTTCCGGTTTGCTGCTGCGGTTCTTCCGAATAGATGCTGCGTTTCTTCCGACGTTCTGCTGCGCTCCTTGCCACCTATTCTCTACAGGAATCCATTCTGCTGCGATCTTTCCGCACTAGTCCACCCATACTCGGAAGGACAGCAACAGGAAACACTCTGTTGCGGTTCTTCCGAAGCTTTCAATCTCTTCGTCTCTCGTATCTCAACCAAATGATCGAGATGTCTTTCTGCTGCGGTTCTTAAAATAGTTTGTACGAATATAGGTTAATTACTACAGCTTAAATCAATGATATTGTATTGCAATTATCCAGGATAAGCATTATTTGGGACATCCTATAGGTGCTGCAGACTGGTGAATCACAGACCAGGAGATCACGCATCTAATTAATTCCATGCCCGCCAAAATTCTTCTAGAAGCTGAGGACCAGGTCCCTCTGCAGTTACCTGAAGTCGCTTCAGGATCACCCGATGACAGACAGACCCCTTAGAGAGAACATGAGCAGCAAAAAAGCTGTTAGATCGTTGCCTTGCTCTTCAGCAGTAGTGCAATTGAATTTGAGGCGTACGACATGTATAAAGGCGAATTTGACATTGGACTTCGTAAACACATAAGTGCACTGAACTTGATCGTGCAGAGTTGGCTTGGACTTTTATGTAGTTTCTTGGAATCCTATCTGTAGGAGGTCTGTTGATGGATAAGAGATGAGGATCCATGAAGCGTTGGTAAAGAGAAAAGTGAGCGAATACCTATTTCGCCAAGAAATTATTTATCGAGTAGATGATTTATTTATTTTTTTAGCAATTAATTGACTACTGTTTCGCTATTCAAATGTTTGATTTACACTTGTTTTCATAAAGTTCAAGTGAAATTCGCCTTTCTACATGTCTTATGCCTCAAATTGAATTCCAGTGAAAGATAACATCACACAATCTTTAGGTATTTTATGTCCATTTATTTATTCATTAAAGAAAATAAATCCACTTATAAATATGCTGTGTTTCACGCTAGCGTAGTTGTGTAGATATTAGAGAAAGGGAGAATTCGAGAAAGTTTGCAGTATTCGGAGAGGCAGGCGAGAAGTGCAGGCCATAGGCACAAATGCTCAACTATTGTCGTTTTTGAAACAGGCTACATTCGGGATACCACTTCACACGAGGTGATCCTCAAGTGGCTAGATGGATAGTACGTATGTTCTTCCCGCTAGGATTTCTATAATATTTGGGATTGCATTAATGTTTTTGGATATGTGGTCTGAAAAACAAGCAGTTTTTTCTTCAAAAATTGAGCTCTTTCCATAGTTTAGCTGGAATCGACTCTTGTGCCCAGCTTCTAGTTGAGCACGTTCAAGGGACAGCAATGAAGTAGACGGTTGTTGAAACATATCCATTCATCAGGGACATTATTTTCTGGAAAGGACCATATTCCCGCAACAGTTGAGCAATTTGACCCAGGACACTGCGTACACTGAATTTTATAATACATATTTCTAGAAGACGCAACTCACAAGTTTAACGTGGAGCGACTCAAGTAGTAGATAAAAAGGTTGTTAGGGAAGTACGTACATATACTATAGTGAAATTATGTTAGATTAATCAGTATAGAATTCCTCTCGAACTTGGGTGCTTAAACCAGAAAAAAATTTAAGGAATTAAAATCTATTTCGTAACAAGCGCCTTCAATGCTTCATGGTTGGTTGAGCTGTCGCTTCCCTAAAAAGTCCGCGGCAATTTTGTCATAAAATGATGAGTGTGAAAAGTTGGGAACTTTACTATACTTCTTTTGCAGAGGTTTGTCTTTATAGTAATTCCCTTTGGGATGACTATGATGCTGGATGATTCCAGAATTACTCTGGGATTACACAGTGAGAACTTGGTATTCCTTGAGGAACAACATCCATGAGTCTTTAGTTCTCATTCATCATTTTTCTTCGGGATCCATTGGAAAACATTCATATATTCGGAGAGAATGCAGTAATTTCGTATGCATGAAGTGTTCCTTTCGACACGACTTACTATGTTGCTATGAATGAATAGTGTTCTTCGCGGAGTTTGTTTTTATGTGTAGGTGATGGAAAAAGAAACGAACAAAAAAGGATGGTATGAATTTATGAATGAATATATAGGATTTCAACTTACATGAAGTGAACCTAATGTGGATGGATGTTTTTTTGCAAGGGATTTTACAGTACTACAGTTATATTAATGTTTTTGGATGAGTAAATGGGGAGTAAATTTTCTTTCAAACCAACTTTACATAAGTTTTCCTACATTTCAGGGTGTTGATCCACAAGAATTCGCCCGACCGATGAACAGACAGGATATTTTCTACGCTGGTTCAATAAAGAATTTGAAAGAATTCAAGCAAGAAGGCAATAATCTGCAGTCCTATCGTGGATCCGTGATGTCCATTCCACGATCAGTGATTGGTCAAGCTGCGTCGAGTCTAAGCCAGGCTGGTTCGTGTTTTTTTAATTGGGTTTCGTGTTTTCTTTTTCTTTGCAATAGCGGTCCAATGATGCGGTCACTGTGGGCGTGCTTATGGACCGTCTGCTATTGGTTGTTTTTTTTTGAGCTTGGGTTTTTGTCACTGAGATTGTTGCGTATGACATCCGGGCGCGCAGAAATCTTAGCATAGCTTCATAATAATTCGTAATTCATAAAATCATAATTCATAAACTTCAAAATAATCCATAAAGGAAGTGGAATTATTTGCTGCATTCAGATAAACCGGACCTCCTTAATTTAAACTTGAGTTCACACATTGCAGAAGTAGATATTTTGTGATGTATTCGATTAGTTGGCAATTTTGGTAGATAAACAAAGTTAATACATGTTCAAAAAAAAGCAGAAACGAAAAATAATAATAAAAACACAATGTACTTCCATTCCTATCCTTAGATGAGCCAGAGACAAAGAAAGAACAACGACCTCTTCCGGATGTTTCAACTACATTTGGCATGTGATTCTTGAAGTTTCTATACGGAAACTTCTCGAAAAGATCCCTTTTGAATCTGTGGAATGGTAGAGCATTTGCAAAGCTTTATAATTTTAGGAGACCTCCACGAACTAGGCTCACGCATTGGCGGATCACGGCTATCTCGTATCACTGGTGGATTGGGCGTCGAAGATGATGATATCCTGGATGACTTCTACGATAGCGGGTATGGATCAGTATTTCTTCGTTTGATTACTTATTTATTTACTTATTTATTTACTTGCACTCGAATGCAAACCTCGAGCTATGGTTGGAAGTCAGAATATTCCAGCGACCCCCCCCCCCTGATATTTCAAGGAATACCTGGAATAAAATCTGTTATAGGCGATGTAAATGGATTCCACTGGCGATTCGTAACGCGTTTTCTGAAATGATTGATCTGGAACTATTGAAAGACTCTGTGATGATGCTACTGTGTGTTTCGAATCTGCTTGGAATGATGGGATTCTATATTCCATTTGTGTTCTTGAAAGATCTCGCCCACACTCATGGAACCGATCCTAGCGACAGCCGATATCTGGTACCAGTTATCGGTGTGACGAATACAGCTGGTGAATGCTTGCTGTTTTTTTCTCTCATCTTATCTTTATGTTTATTCATTTTTTTATTTGAAACGTGCATGATTTAACTGTGAAACAAGAATTCGAAAAAAGTAATCACAACGAAGGTGATTTAATCACCTCTTAAACCAGGGTAGACTAATATGTAGACTAATATATCTAAAATTTCTCCTAATTTTCTTAATTTCTTTCATTTGAAAAATCTTTCATCAAATTTGATCTTGAAGTTAATTGCTTATGCTGGTCCAGAAGATCAATCTTTGTTTAGAATTAAGTAGAAGTTATCACAATTTCTTAGGTACCTGCTTTAGCAGATTCTGGAGAGCCCCTTGTGCATGGATAAATAGTCAAATAACTAGTAAAAGTTTAACACTTGGTTGAACTTTTGGTAGTATGTTGGGAATAGTATCAGCTTTTCAGATTTTAACGGGTACTTTCTAAGCTTTTTATTATACGGCTGATGTTTCAATAGCTTTTAATGCTGTTCAGTATATTATATATGATTAAATAAATTTCCGCTGAATCCATGAATTCCAGGAAGGGTGTTTTTCGGATGGCTGGCAGATAGAGGATACGTGTCGGCGCTTGCAATTAACAACTTTTCATTGTTGGCTTGTGGAATACTTACGTTGGCCGCTCCTCTTTTGCCAACGTTCTCACTCCAGATGACCTATGCGGCATTGTTTGGTTTTATTATTTGTAAGTTTTGTTGTAAAAAAATTGTAGAAAATGTACGGATAACTCCTGAAATTACTAGTTTAGCGGCATACGTCTGTCTGACATCGATTGTGTTGTCCGACTTGCTTGGATTGGAGAAACTCACGAATTCGTTCGGTCTTCTGGTTGTCGCCAGAGGTATTGCGTCATTGGCTGGGTCACCATTTGCAGGTAAATTCGTTAAATTGTAAGCACTTTTTCAAAAAATCTATATTTGTCTATTTATAAAGCAATTTTAGTTATAATTTGAGGTTATGATTCCCAAATTGAAAAAAAAAATTAATTCAGGTTATTATTTATTATTTTATGCAGCAATTTGTTATTTTCCCTTCTGTTCATTTGTTATAAAAGTATAATTATATTTTCTTTTTGTTATTTGCCGTGCTATTTTGCAGATAATGCAAGTGTGAGCGGCTTTTTTTCTCTAGAAACTTCTCTGGAATTCCTTCAAATTGCTTTGTGGATCTATGTAGCTCAGATCATATTGTTTTATTTTATTTTTATTTAAGGTATACGTTAGGGTAGGTGTTGTATATCAGAAGTAAGCAAAACACAGCGAATCTTAGGGAAAAAGTGGGAACTAAGCAGTAAGCACCAACACCAGCGCTTGCACTATTACTTAACTTGATATTTATTGCGGTTTATTATTAATATTAATATTGATATCTAGCGTACTCTTGTTAAGCCAGCACGGAAACCTTCAAAAAGCCAGGTAGGAGCTTTCTACCAACGTCGTACTGCCTTAACAAGAGTACGGTAAACAAAGTACGCTAAACAATTTACAGTATGCCGAGGTTCAGTGAATGTTGGACATGGCAATTATTATTGTTTTGTTATTTTAAGAAGATTTTTGTTATCTTATCCTTGAAGCTTTGAAATGCTCAACAGTGTTCTCTTATCATAAGTGTTTCCTGTGAACTTTGACCGCACAAACACACTGATTAGCCCCTTAACGACTCATGTTTGTTGTTCAGGTCTTGTTTACGATGTGACTCAGTCATACTCGGCAGCGTTCTTCTTTGCTGGATTCGTAATTGTTGTTTCGGGCCTGATCTCCTGTGCGATTCCATTTGTGCACAAATGGAAGAGAAGTCATGGAGATAACGAAGGTAGGATGAGAAGAGATTTTGGCACGATGCCATTTGAAAAAAAAACTTCTTAGCTTTACGTCAAGTTGCTTCTATAGAAAGCCAAGAATAAACGGAATACTGAATGTCTATCCCTGCCAATTTTCGCCACATGATGGGATTCTAAAGGGTGGCCCATAATTATGGTGACGAGAACAAACACACATTTAAAACGCATTTCGACTTAATATGAAAATGCAGAGGTTAGCTTCGCAATGGCTATGGGGAATAAGTAGGAAATTTCCATTGTTATAGTACGTAGTGATTGGAGGTGATGAACAAGAGCTATGGAATGAATAAATACGATTCTAGCCTATTTTAGCCTATTTTTAGCCGATCTAGCCTATTTTATAGGTCAGCTTTCTGTTTTTTCTTTCTTGTTTTGCGGACGTGTTATGAGTGTTTTATTCTTGTTTTATGAATCGCATGGTATACCCATGTAATAAATAAAAAAAGATTTTAAGGAAGATACAGCAACGTAGAATAATTCGAAAAAGCGGAAGCTTGCATGATGTCACCATAATTATGGGCCACCCTGTATATTCCATTCGCAACAATAATAACGTAAACTAACAACATTTTTCGTGCAACAGCAATTGCGTAGATCGGATTATCAGCTGGGTTTTCTGCATTGCATTGGAAAAACGGGGCGTGGCCATTGTCTTGCGATTGGTCCATCTGTAGGCGGTTCAGAAAAGAGTCGGTTTTGGTACATTCAGAGACTGACGCTATGCTTTGCGGTTGTACATTATTATGCATAGAAAACGACCATATCTCAGTCTCTACCAGTACTTACTATTGGTTGAATGGACCACAAACTGCCTTCCCGCTCCTGAATATTAACTTGTCCACTGGGTCTCTTTAAATATAGTGTTGTTATGTGTGAATACCGAATAAAAAGCAAAAAGCTTTGTGTCAAGAAAGGGCGTTGTGGCCGCACTGTGATTGGCCAATTTGTTCAACTGACCAATCGCAGAGCTCGACCGCACCGCCTTTCGAAGTGCACCGCTCCACAGGCGAGTCTACAAGAGGGATGAAAAAGTCGTTTGAATGGACAATGGTAAAATAGCAACGAAACGTTTTCCTTCCCAAGTTATCGCGATTTTTTCTCATAAGAGGGGAGGCTTTTCACAGTTTGACTGACAGGTCACTGTAGTATCGGAATTTCTGGGCTAGGTGCAGTGCCGTTTTCATTGTGAGAGCCTGTAGAAACATAGAAATAGAGCAGCCAACTACAAATCATTGCAAAGGGCTCCAGAAATTACATGGAGTTGAAGTTTCGCTATACGTATTTCTGGACGGTTGTGAGGAAAAAATCCTTGTTTTGCTTTTTCTTTTGCGACCAGGAACCTGATTTGGTGTTCCATGGATAGGCTGTCTGTTATTTTACTCTCCTTTAGAGAATTTTTATGGTAAATGGACATTAATAAACGTGTTTTAGGCGATGATACCAAGGATATGGATAACGCATCCGGAAAACTGTCTGTGTTAACGGAACGCTCGGAAGAAAACCTCACCGAGTACCAACGAACGATTCAGAGTCTCAGGCAACAACACGCTCTTCTGCAGGGTAGGTACTTGAGGGTTCTATTCATTTTCCGGGTTTTCCATGCCTGGTCCTGGGGTAGCACTCATCATTGAGTTTACCTGTGGTAGTCACGACTACCCTCAAAGTTTTTTCTGCGAAAGGATAATTTTTGAGGGTAATCGTTATCGCTATGGGGTAAACTCAGTGTTGGATATCGTCCCAGTATGCATCAGTGCGATTACCCCAGGTGAACTTGGTGTAGTTCAAATTTATTCATCTATCTATTGAGTTAAACAATTTCTTGGATCAATAATAAGAATTTGATTTCTCGTAAGGTGATCCCCATGTGGATAGGGGGGATCCTCACTCGGCTGGATGTCCGGAATGTTTTTTTTTCTCTGCGAGGACTTGACGAGTTCCCGGGAGGACCTATCTCTCATACCTGTTTACCCGTATATGGTAAGGGAACGCAACGGGCAAGTAGGGAAAATTCCTTCATGAATTTTATAGCTCTTTTATCATAAATTCTTTCCATTACATTAATAATTTCATTGTATAATACTGTAATTGCACTAATGTTTTCGGATAGTATATTAAATTGGGTAATGTGCCATGTTTTCATGTTTACCATGGGTAATCTCAAGCATGCGGCCCTGGGACTCCGACAAGGTTTTCATTACATGTCGCAGTACTTTAGCGATATCCATGTTTTGCAGAAATCGAAGAAGAGAAGCGAAGGCTGAAGAATGTCGACAAAAGAAACGGCACTGTGGAAGAGGTGAACGAGGAAGACGGAGATGACGATGTCCAGAAACCTGGTGCTGAAAAGACCGACAACTAGACTTGGCCAGTCACCGGTCATCGCCCCTTCCATCATCGTGGCCGCCGCTTTCGGGAAACGCTTGTGATCATTAGTGCTTGTACTTGTTCTCGTCCCGAAGCATCGCTTCTGATTGCTTGGCTGATGCGCTGAAGACGGTGATTTGTTATTTTGTGCATGCGTGCGTCGTCGTTTCGTCGTTTAAGATGCGTCATTATTCACTAAAAATGATTGTTACCCAGATATAACCGTGATTTCCTACCAGACAGTAGCCTAATGTTGTGATTGTCACATTGATCCGGCATTAAGTTGATTTGTAGACACATAAGGGAACGTAAGAGAAGAAGAGTTTCGATGTTTTCATATCAGCTGACGTACATCAGCATGCATTTGCTACGGGTAGGCTCCGTCTGAGACTCTCACTCGCCTTGCTCCTTCATGCTTGTCATCTAGTCGTTGTTTAGCCGCTTTCATATCTCACTGTACTTGTTTTTTCTTCTCTCCTGCATTTATTATCATTTTTTAATTTCTTCTATTATGTATTTTCACGTATAAGTTAAACTGATCGAAGAGTCCATATAAAATATGGTACTCCAAAAATTGAATGTTCTCGAATTATCATTTATTGAACGAAATTGATGTCATCTCCATTATGGTTTAATTTAATGCTGTATCATCGATATTGCATGTTGTCCAATTCGAACCCCGTCGTGTTATTATTGCAGTGCCAACTGCTGAGCTTTTGAAAAGGTTAATGTGTTTGACTTTCAAAATATGATGTACTATTCTCAGTTCTGTTCCATAAGCCGGTTTCTTAACTCAGCGATGATCGCTCAGAAGCTTACTTTGCTTGCTTCTATTCGATCCTTTTTTTAAATTATAGTTTCGAATTAGACGCTAACTTCTGTGATAAATGCTTCTATAACTAGTAGATTTGGACGACACACATGTATAGTTATTACATGAAAAACCCATATGCATACAAAGGAACAGCAAATTGAAAGTGAGCATCAAAAGCTTTGATACCTTGAGAAGTGCCTTGATCCACCAGAACTCGGAGATATCATTGAGATTACCGATGGTAAGGGTGTTAACTTACCCAAATTTGCCCTTTGCATGGCATCTATCAAGATGTTTTTAACTAAACGTGACCTGGTGTATACGCAGCTGCTACACATAAGTGATGCTAGCGAGTAATCCGTGAGATTACTCCTTTTTTACTAGGACGCAGCAATCTTCGAACAAAATGAAAAGCTCAGTCCGGTGAGCAAGTTGTATTACCGTAATTTCGAAGCGTCTAAAGCACCCACTCTGATCTCAGAATGGGTACTGATGAGCGGTTCGAGCTGCGATGGAATCTGATTAGCTAGTTCGTTGTCTTCTTCACGGGGGGGGGGCATAAGTTATTGTACTACACAGTTGCCTGGATGAGAATACGAAGCATCATGTTTCGAGGGGCATGCTGAACGGCCGACCATCCCTCTACCCGCTTCAACGTGGTACTTCTCGTCTGAGGACTAGGGCATATCCATATATCTGAAATTCGTTCAGTCTAACTTCAGAGAAACTGGCTGACTTCCAAGATCCTGTGATAATAACTTGGCTGTTACTGAACTGACTAAAAGAAGAATTTCTACTCAAACCGGGATCCCATGAGGAATCGATGCAAGATGGCTTCAAAATAGAAAGCAATTCGAAGGAAGAGCGAAGCATGTAGACGAAATATAAATGCAGATAAAGTAAGTAAATAAATAATAAATAAATACAGATGAAATGTAAACGACGCATGTGGGAAGATCGGTCTCCAACTATATCTGATGACACGATGTTCATGAGAAGCGGATGTGTCCAGGGTGCCCCATTCTCGCTCAACGGAACGACCGTATCCGAATGCTCCAGCACGTATATCTAGGTCGGGAAATCAACATGATGAACGACCTCGCTTCAGAGCTGGGCAGGAGGTAACGAGCGGCTTGGGGAGCTTACGAGAACATCGTGGACTAAGTGAAGAAGACGAAGAACACCAGGCTCCGTGCCCACCATTTCAATACAACGGTTCTCCTTGCTTTGACGTACGCCTCAGAAACCTGGGCGCTGCGCGGGCAGGATCAGAACGCGGTCAGCGTCGTAGAACGCTCTATCGAGAGGGTGATGCTAAGAATAACCTGCCCTCACGAAAGTGAGGGCAGGAATACGAAGTTCCACCCTGCGTCAACAGTCGAAGATCAGGGACGCTGCCGCTTACGCCAAGTTGAGTAAAATCAGGTGGGCCGGACACTTGATGCGTCTTCACTACAACCCGGACAAGAGCCATCAGCGACTGGACTCCACGGAACGTTAAGCGCACAACAGGAGGCCATCGAGCTGATGGTCAGACTTCTTCTCGATGTCCTTCAAGGAAAGATACAATGCTCTTGGTGTCCCTCGAATGGACATAATCCATCGAACGATTCTTGCAAGCGAGCGGGACAAATGGAAGGATTGCTGGCGCCCGCTCGCCCGAAGACTGACGGGAGTCAAGGTGATCAAGGTGAATTACCATCATAGGGGTAAAGCCGCTTGCTTTACATGTCAGCATGTGCTCATTCAAGTGATATCCTAAGTTTTTGATGTGTAGGAAAACAATCACCGCGTGGCTGTCTTAGTCGGATGAATTAAATATCACGTGTGCCTGTTAGTTTATAGTAGTGTAGTATTTATATAGTATTTGACTGTATTTTGCAAGCTTCTGATGAGGTTGCAATTCATTGTTAAAGTTAAGGTCCGATGAAGGCGTTAACGCCAAAAGCTTTCAAGTAGAGGAACTGAAGAGACCTAATTTTACTACAGAAGAAGACTTAGTGAAAAATGAAATAAAATAAAATCATACGGTTACGATAACTTACCAATATGCTTATGAACAAACACAACTTAAGTGGAATCACTTGCTCTCAGTTTCATGTAGGTTATCACAGCGATCTCACTTGTCACCTGAGCCATTCTGACCTATGCCGTCCTAAGGATTCATTCCCCAGGAGTCATTTAGGTGCGATACCACTCAGAGACATTAGGCTTATACATACACGAGAACCAACAAAATAGTAGTGGCACTTGATGCAGATCAAGCAAACGCGTTTTCAATAAGTTCAACCTATCTTTGCATTTGTCAATGAAGCTCACATATTTCTATTTGTTTATTTATTCCAATATGCAGTTTAAGACAGACTCTAGAAAACATTTGTGTAAGCGACTCTGAACAAACCGCCAAAAATGACAGGTATACAATACACAAATGCAGCCAAGCAGTTAGTTTTAACGAGGTTGAATAATCCATTGGTAAATTGTGGTCATTCAAAAAGTCAGAAGTTCCAAAGCAGCGCTACTTTTACATGAAGCAATAGCGCAATTGGTTTTTATAGTTTTGCTCAGACAGACATACATGGACCCTGCACGGGGTGTGAAATTCGTGAATCTGCACCTTGCCTTAGGTTAACGATATGAAATCTTACACGAACTTCCCCTAGGCGTTGGTAGAAGTAGTGATTTGTTTCTATCTTCAGAAGACGGAATCTTGGCGTAGTCACAGCCCTCCTC
The DNA here is from genome assembly GCA_037903475.1 of Ancylostoma caninum. Lineage (NCBI taxonomy): Eukaryota > Metazoa > Nematoda > Chromadorea > Rhabditida > Ancylostomatidae > Ancylostoma > Ancylostoma caninum. Next base: position 61,710 of record JBAJFG010000485.1, on the reverse strand, counting down.
CCTTATGAAGGGTTTTCTTGTAAAATTGTGCTCTTTTTTGAGTTTCAAAATAACCTTTTTCCGTGAAGGATTGAGGACTGTACAACCGCAGTCTGCCATTGGGCGCACGTAGATTTTGTATGCCTTGAGTAAGGTGAGTGTATCTTTTCTTGAAAATGCTTTGAAGATCTGAAAAGTACGTAGCATAGCTTTTCTAAGAATTCTACACAGTGAGGTGTGAGGTCTAACTCGATTGTGTACGAGAATCCAACGTTCGTTATAGAGCTAACGCTTGAATTGTGTTGGTGTCCATATGATGAACTGATTTTGCTTATGTATTTCCAATCCTTAAGTGCGGAGTTTCCTCAGCTGATAGCGATAGCTGCCATTCCCTCGACCATCTAAAGAGTAGCCGTAGTTTCTTCACGTTGTGAAATGTTGCAGTAAATTTTAATATCATCTGCATGCTGTCTACATGGGATACCTTCTCCTTTTAATATTCTAGGAACCTCTGCAGTGTAGATATTATATAAGATATGTAGGAGATAAAACACTCAGTATCGAAGAAATGAATTAAATCTGATGAACTGAATGAGTATTCCATTTTTTTCTTGTCGTTTCTAATTGAACGATGACTTTTGCGATGAACTTTACTATAATTAGCAGATGGGAACGACATGTGACGGGAGATTATCAGTGAGAAGTTTGAGTGGTGTGAAGGGGAAATTATCAGTTCTCACAGTTCTCACGGAATTCGTACACATTAGCTGTCATCATTTGGAATTTTCAGCTATCGTCTGAAATGATGCACACATCAAAAGACAAGTGAAAAAAGCTTGTACTGAGAACTCATGTGGAAAGGTTCAGTGACATTTCGGTGCACTCTATTACAATTTGTTATGGCAGTGACATCATAGTAGTCCTTGATGCACTCATTATTAGTGAGTTGCACTTTATTGACAGATTATGATGATGAATTGATAGAGATTGATAGACAGAACTTTTGGATCAATTTCCTCTAATGAACAACACAAAAAGTGGGTAGTTGGAGGCAGGAACATCGTTACTGAGACATACACTGGGTTCTACTCATTGCTCATGGGCTTCAACGACACTCGGATTTAGGATCTAGCTTTGAGGATAGTCTTGTTCTAATCTGGGTTGCCTAGTAGCTTTGCTGAAGTATCCGCAAATGCAGAGGATAAGGTGGATTAGATTCATTGCTAATTTGTACATTTTGAGCCATAAAAGTGATGAGGTACAAAAATCATGTTTGACACTAGCGCACAATATCTGTGGTGAGAGTCTCCAGAACTCAAATTTTACAATATATCAGATATTGGAAGTCGTCGGCTTCAAAATGGTTTAAAACTTGTCTGTCTCATAAAATAGTGGAGTTATGGGCTATTAAAACTTTACTACTAGGCTCCTGCCATTATTTTTGGGACACCCCAGTAGAGTCGTGGCTCCAGTCCTCGATGATGAACCCAGTTGTTTTTTTTTCTGTCTGGTATTTACTAAAGTGATTTCAATGCATGCTTTGGCACTGTAAATAATCGAGTGAATGGAGAAATGAATAAATAAATGATATCCCTCCATTTCATGCGGAATTTTCACAGGTGCTGGTGGTGCAAATGCTCCAACTGCGCTACGTCACTGGAAAGTAACTCTTTTTCTCCCTATCTCATAGCGAGTTATTGTCGAAATAGTCCTTGATGCTGTTTTTATTGCCTTCTTTGTATCTGCTAATGCTATTTCTGCAGTTCATCGGGTTACAGACCGTTTTATTGCTCTTGCTTCCGTACTCATTCTCGATCAAGAACGTTCTAGATTGTTTTGCGTGCCGAGGATGTCAAAGATGATCTATGGTTGCTGACAGCCGTTCATCACATCCTGACACAGACTGCTGATCAACATTTAGGGCAACAATTGCTGAAGATCGCTGGAATTTATAAACATACTAGAGAGCGGGGTGGGGAGATTTTTGACGTGCTCAAAGTTACCAAATAACTCAATCAAAGTATGAAAAATAGGCAATGTAGAGTATTTTTAGAAGAGTTGATTGGCGATTACAGAACATACATAGCTGCATGGTACAGTTGGTAGAGCGATTGCTTACAAATCTGGCAATTTCGAGTTCGTGTCCCCCCCCCCCCTTTCGTTCTGCTAATTTACTATTGCTTTCCATGTGTACTGCTCCTTATTTCTGCAAATATCGCTGTATACATCCAATTTTACTGGTAAGTGCTGCCATTGCAATCGTACAAAAGTAACTCAGTTCCTCCTGTGCTCCACGTGGAACAACCAACTCCTACTGGCGCTAGCGTTGTGCTAGCCCTTTGCCTTCAACTCTGGAAATATCCGTGATTTCAAGGTTGTTGACAAACGCTCTTTGAAGTTTGCTCCTAGGACAGTCTCTGGAGCATTCACTTGCTGGAGGAGCTTCAGAAATTCATAAATCCTCTTTAAGAAAGCGCTAAAACAGTCCTAATGGTTCTGTAGTTACAGCGCCACTTTGTCTTCTAGCATCCTCGTTGGTTCAAAATACTGAACAAAAAATACTACAAAAAGTATACTAGGAAAATATACTAAAAAGACCATTTGTAAATTAATTTATGCAATTTTTTTGTAATAGATGGTTCCAAGTTTGGAGCTTTTGTTTTGTTGTTTTTAAAGTGAATATGGTAGACTAATTTTTTTAGTGTAATAAGATCAATGCTAGTGAGGACTGAGTGACACTCGGTTTTTGGAAGTTTCTGGACCGTGGCGTAGTGCTAGGCTACAACCTCTGGATTTCTGGAGAATTTGCGGTAGCTGAGCTATGTCGAGTCATACGTGCTGCGTTTACCCTTTCAGGTTTCTCTTCCGACTTTCGAATTTCCGCTCTGACTTTAGTTCGTAGGAGCGGAGGAGAGCTGTACAGTTTTCCTTTTCTTTCCACGAGTACTGTAGCGCGATCTCTTTTCCGAACACTCATTTTCTTCAAAAAAGAATAATCACTAGAATTTGTATTCTCATGCGTTACTCAGTCCTCTTTTCAATGCTTATGCTCTACTCATTGTCAGTTACAATTACATTCCAGAAGTCTAACGATCAGAATCGGCAGTGCTGTTCATGGGCCGCACGTACGTAGCAGTTTTCGTCGTCGACGGGCGAGTAACGGAGGCTGGAATTGAGTGAGACGAAGTGTCGCGACAATGGCGGCTCAATCACATCACGATTGTTCCCGCGATGCTTTTCGGCTTATTCGATTCCGCAAGTTGAATGCATCAATTATGTTCTGTTCTCGGCCCAAGCAATGGCCACACACACGCGCACATGCACACATTCACACATACACCCGCCTTCTATATTTATAGTAGTAAACAAACCATCGATGCCTTCTGAATATTCGTACAGGATAAGACTGGGAAAGGAACAAAACACTCGATTTTCTTCATTTGATAAGATTTTTCAGCGCTTTCTAGGGCGAATGGTGGACTATTTCCATTTGAAACAGGCTGACGTTTCGACGATTAATGTCTTGTTCAGAATCCTGAAGATGGGACTTTCCATGTACTAGACCGAGTCTTATCCTATACGAATTTTCTGTTCTTTTACCATTGCTCTGCTTTGCTCGCGCGAAATGAGATCCAGTAATTTAGCCAAGTCCTTGCTTTTGCTACCTCTTTGAATGTTTTAACAGCCTTTAAAACGCTCGGATTTCTACACTTGCTGCAATTTTCAGTGAAGAATGCCATTCAGCCCCATCCAGGACATCAAACAAAAAGAAAAAACAGCCTTTAAAACACTCAGATTTCTATGAATGAGAAAGCCCTGAACTCTTTTTCTCTTTCTTTCGGACAGCACTGTATTGATCTCCACTATTGGAACTTTCGAATTTTCAGTTCATTCAAAATATTCGGTATTCGGAATAGCAAACTATACTTGGACGGAGTGAAAACCTAATAATAATTTTATTAGTTTAGTTGATGGTTCAGGAAACAATTTAAGCATCCACATATTCGAGAATGAGAAAGCCCTAAAACTCTTTTTCTCTTTCGGACAGCACTGTATTGATCTCAACTATTGAAACATTCAAATTTTTCGTTCATTTGAAATATTTGATATCCGAAAGCAAACATATTCGACTACGAATGAGTGGAAGATTTGAATGTTCCTACATTAGAAGCCAATAGAGTGCAGCACGAAAGAAAAGAGGAGCTTTGGGGCTTACTCATTCTCGAACATCTGGATGTTTAAATTATTTCCTGAACTGTTAATAAACAACAAGTAACAAAACTAGTTGGTTTTTATTTGTTCCCAAGTACACAACAAACGTTCACATGGACACATTACTAATTGGGCCTAGTTACCCCATTTAGCCAAGCAAATTAGCCCATTTACGTATGAAAATAGAACCAAGCAGGAAAATTGGCTGCAATCTTTCACGAGTTTTTCGTATTCTATTTAGTAAAACACCTTCATTAGCATTAATGATTTTATTTATGGAAATCCGAAATTTTTTTTTCGCTTACTTGGCCTAAAGCGAACACTAGAGCGAGGTTATTACAATTTGGGTGGTCGCGCCATTCTTCGGATGGCAGAAAAATTTCTCTTCGTCACCACCAGAGTCGTCCCAGCGGCGGCCGGGGAAATTTCTTAGTTTTAAAGCCAATGGTTCTGAAAAAATGCTTGTATCCACCTGGAATCATTATTGTTGTAGCTATATCCATCATTGTGTGCCACATTTTCACTTCACTTCTGCATTTTTCCCGTTGTCCATGCTTTATAATATTCAACTTCCCCCGAGCGTAACAAAGCTAAAACATGGAAAGTTGTTCTCCTTCCTTCTTAATGATATTGTCCCCTTACGTCTTCTTCTTCGATATTTAACAAGAATCATCGTGCTAAGCACATTATTACTGGATGACATCGATGTCAATACTGCCGGAAGTTACGGATGATCCTAGTTCCTTAATCAGATGGCTCCTGAATAATCAGCTTCTTTTACTTCCTCACTCTCGATCCTGCAATTATCTGATGCATTTATGCGTTGAGAAAGCGAGCTCACTAGGAGATTCTCTCAAGCTTTCGCGTTGCTTTCTACAGCTCAGAAATCCTGGATCACATCATTTTTGTTTTGTTGCTATTTTCTGGATAACCGTTACAAAAAACTGTTTTGAATCTGGTTTTATGAGCTTCGACTTGAGTGCAGGATACTGGTAGCTACGTGATAATTTTGACAGGTGCGTAGAAGAATTTGTGACTGTTAAAACGGAATGTAGTCCGCAAATCCAGATTTATTCTTCTATTGTGACGGTTTCCTGATAAATGCAAGTGATTTTCGGAATTAGTCACTCTTTTTGCGAAGTTCTGGTTATTCCTGCAAACGCTCTGTAATTCGTGGATTCCCAAAATGAACAGCTGATTTAGGAGAACCATGGGTGTTGGACATGAACACCTAACGCTACAGTACCCTCGCTAAATTCTTTAAAAAAGTACACTCCGAGTGCGAAGTTGCGTTCTCTTCGTTCCATCCTTATAAATTTGTGAAGACGCAATGTACTGCTAAATAAAACAGAAGGAAAGAACCGTAGTTGGTCCAGCCTCAGTCCCGTATGACGTGGGAATGGAAAAGAAGTATGTACATCTATAGAACATCGGAGTCCGATCTGGTCGGATAACGAAGGATACGTACTGATCCTCGTCAGTAGAATGATAAGAAGGATCGACACGTACATATCTTTCGTTATCCGACCGGATTGGACTCCTATATGCTATAACTTCAGCTTAAACTAAGATACTTATCCTACATTCCTCTCTAACTGAATATTCATCGTTCGACGACGATCCTTACTCGTTTTTGCTTGCCTTTCCAAGTCAAATGAGAGGTTTTGGCAAAATTAAGTACAAAATTGTATTGTATATTATATATTATACTTCACTATTACTATACTATAGACTTACTATAGTATTATATACTATTATGTGCTAGTTGATAATTTTTTGTCAGTTGCAGTAAAAAAATTTGAAAGAGAAGCGGATGCAAAGTTGGACAAATTTCATGGATATGTAAATAGGGAGATTTATCACAATCGTAACTATTATGGAAGTGGACAACTGTAAATACTGGTTTGTTTAAAAAAGTCTTACCACATGTGCGTTTTTTGTCTCTGAAATTGAAATTCTGCCTTGGATTGAAACTTCAGTCAGCGCTGTCCTACTAAGTAGAAACAATTGAAAGTATCGCAGAACTTTCTAAACAACTCACTGAAGCAATCAAACCTGTTTATATTACCTTTATTCTTAGGAATTTCTTAAAAATATTCAATACTTTCTGTTTTATGTTCTATTCTTAAATTTGTTTTCTTCTTAGCACTTTCTTCAATTTGCATATTCCATGTGATTTTTTCTTGCATATATTCTCTCGTTGAAAACTTCTGTTATCCAATCCTGGGCCACTGAGTAGATTCTTCCAAACTCTTCTTCTGCAAAGTTCTTGCTTAAGCTCATGTAGGTGTTCATTCTCAGAGTTTCTTCGACTAGTATTAGCTTGTAGATGTCGCACTTATTGTCTAGCCGAAGCCTCTAATCCCTAGTATGCAAAACAAGTTGTATGGCGACATTAGATTCAGCAAGCGTTTTATTTTTTACACAAATAAACATGTGACGTGAGCGGATTATCCGCGAATGGCTCTCCCTTTCATCATTATCATTTGTTTGGCTCTTTTTTAATATTTTACTGAGCATTAATTAGTGAGGAATACTAAAGCTAAACAGTGGAGAAGAAATCCAATAATTCAGCAGTGTTATTGATATTTATTTACACAAGAGCATAGTGAACACCAGTGCAATATTCTCATGAAGTTCCAGAAATATCCACGCAAACAAATTTTGACAGTTCCTGGCCAAATTCCGTTGAAACCGCCTTTTTTCTCTCTGAATTTGAAACGTGGAACGTTATACCAGGAAGGGGCAGTGCGATTCAGCTCTGCGATTGGTCAGTTCATTTAACTGTTCAATCACAGAGCTCGACTGAGCCGCCCATTCCAGGTATAACACTCCATACCGTTGAATTTGAGATTTTCACGACGGATCTTGGATAAAAGATAGCAAACATGTGACTAAACATTTTTTTCCAAGCAAAGCTCAAATATAAGTCTCAAATGCAGTAATTATCCTCGTATCCATGGGATCTGTTCTGTTGCACACTTCGGCTGACTCTGAGGATTTGTTTTAGGTCAGGATTACCGACTAAGGCCTCGGATGTTTACATAGCATACAGCCTTTAATAGATGAGCTCACAACAAATTACTGCATGCATTCGCGCTAATCTGCTCCAGGATGGAACGTCATTCCTTAGAATCGAACGCTCCTGTCTGTCCTTTGCTGCAGTTGCTTCGCTTGACGCAGGACTCATGAAGTAGCTATAATCATCTTATTTTAGGATCTTATGGCTTACAAATACGTCGCAAGGGCGCCATAAATATCAAAATAATTGTGGATTTCCGAAAGTTCCAGTGTTCATTGCTACATTCGTGGCCGCACTTCCTGAAAAGCAAGTTCAACCTTCACACCTTATTTAACACGCTGCTAAAAATACTCATTTACATACGTAAGTAGCACCAGTAACCTTTATGGAAAGTTGTCCGCTATTCGCTGCTTTATCGACTTCCCTGGAAGCACTGGATCATAGCCCAGTGCAAGGAAATCTCTGCATCTAGCAGAGGATAAGCTGTTCACCATTGCCCTGTGGTGTGTTTTGCTGTGATTCATTCAGCTAACCATCCTTTCATTTTCGTCTTCGTGCCTTTTTTTTTCGTTGTAAAAGTTCCGCTACCTCCAAAGGAAGTCGAATAGCTTGTGCGAACTTCTATAAGAGAATATTCACATCTGACCTACCCTTTCATTCAGTGAGTGAACGTCTTCAAAGTGCATTTACATCCGACAGTTGATGCTTGTCCTTTTGACAAATGACCAATGAAAATTTGGGAAATGAAACGTACTGAAGAATCACCCACGCATTTGCAGAGATATGAGCGGTGAATCGAATTATTCGAGTTTTTGGTTCTATGAATCCAGAAGTGTTCCGGGAAATTTCGAAATCTATCTGGAGCTCTTGAGTGCTCAAAGATGTGTGGCAATGGAGCTGCTGAGGTCCTATCCTTTGTCTAAATAGACCGATTCAGATTGAGTCGAGGTCTGAACAGGTCGTGAATCAATTATGAATATTCGTAAACCCGAAATGCGACTATTTTAAAAGTCGAGTTGTTCGAAGTATCGATTTCGTCTAAAAGAATTTTCAGATCTAGTTGTGGTCTGAATAAATCGTAAATCGATTAGTGAATATTTGCGAACTCAAAATGCCACTATTGGAAAAGTCGAGTTGTTTGAAGTGTTGATTTCTCAAAGCTAATCCGAAGCGAATACTTAGACATTTGTCGGAAGGACTGCAGCAGAAAGAGATCTCGATCATGTGATTAAGAAGCGAGAAACACAGAGGCAAAAAGATCGAAGGTACCTCAGTCCCACTTGGAAGGATGTCAGTAGAAAACCTGAAGAGCTGCAGATAATTTTTTGGTTTTTTGGCTTTTCTGCTGCGATCCTTCTGAGAATTTGTCTGAGTAGATCTTCTTTGCGATTCCGCTATCGAGAGAGAGCTCATGTTGGTTTCAAACTGACCCTTGTTTAAATTAATATTCTTACGTCTTTGCCCAACTAGCTTTAGATCCTGGAAATTCGCTCCAGTTTCGGGAAAGCTGTTGAATTTTGGCTTGGAAACTTCTGGACCCAGCATTGAGTTTTGACATTGAGTCTTTCCATAATGAATAGCGGGATAGATTTGCTCTTAGAGGATCATAAAACAATTTTCCATCTCCTCTTTCTTACAATTTATTATGCCATTCGTTGCATCTCCTTGCAAATAGTCCGGGATTGCGATGAATTTTTTATAGTTGTGAGAGTCTCCCGTCTTCCCTCCGTGATATTTGTTTAGAATTAAATGATGTGTGAATTGTTCCGTGGTATCCCAACAGAGTAGCACATTGAATTCTCTGGGATTCGATGCCGAAACTCCCACACTTATTGACACATCCTGGAGTGTCATAAGGTGATGAGGAGGAGGAGAAGGAATGTCCTCACATCTACACAATGGATGTTTACATTCTGGCATCTACATGGTTCCAGGATAATCCAGAATATGAAGAGCTTTCTTCATTGGATCTCGACATTCCATAGGCAAATTGCTCTAGCTATTCATTATTCATGTACTTTTACATGCTATAGAGATTACGAATAGAGACAGAGGCGAGGATGTTCGAATGTTCGGATATCGGTTGCTAGATTTTTAATCGAATCATCTGAATTATTCAGTTTTATTCATTTCTACCACAGAAAAATGAAGCTAAGGCCAAAATTCAGTCAGTGGCTAGAGGCTGCTGAGCTCTTTCGCATGACGATCATCTCTGGAGAAATTTTCTCCAGAAAGTTACTGTATTTTATTGTACTTTCGCTTACTTGAACAAAAACGAACAACCAAAAGTGTCTGTAGAGCTTTCTCTTTCTCGAATATTCGAACTGTTCGAATGTTGGCTCCAAAGATATCAAACTAATCAATTATTCGATTTTCATTCCTCCCTGGTTGCATATTCGGACTGAATAAAAACTGAATATCAAGATTTTCAAGAATGGGGAAGCCCCGAAACTCATCTTCTCTTCCGTAAAACGTTGTATTGGTCGCTATATGTTGGAACATTCAAATTTTCCATTTGTTCGGAATATTCGACGTTCGAAGGTGAAAGCATCCTAATAGGTCGAAAATCCGAATACTCCAAAAAATAGGTCGAAAATCCGAATGCTCCAACATTGGGGACCAATACAGCGCTGAACCAAAGAGAAGAAGAGATTTAGGACTTTTTGGCCTCTTCATTCTGGAATATCTGAATGTTTAAATTGTTTTCCAAATTCTTAATTAAAGTAACAAAATTATTCGGTCACATGTATAAAGCATAGCTCTGGAACGCTGCCTTGCCTCACATCCTGGGTTCTGATTCATTCTCGTAGCCTAATCTATTTGTCAGACAGAAATAGCGCTCTCTTTTGTATCTAATTCCCTTTCAGTTAATCGCAGCTTCTTTAGAAATCGACCAAAAACAGGAAGTTATTTCAGAGATCATTCCATGGATCGCATTACCCATCCACATTCGTGCTAGGATTACTGGCGTCGTCGTCTAATTCCGTGTTTAAGCCGTTCTGTGTAGGAAAAAACCAATTTATTCGCGCGGTACATTCCAAGTTTCTCACGCAATATTTGAACGATTTCCACGATAAACAGGAAATCGAGGGTGGATATTTTTCAAGGAAGACAAAAAATCTTGAAGGACATTCATAGGTAGGCGATTTACGAGGGAGTCGTAGCGGAAAATAAGTGCAACCCTACGATAGGAACAATAACAACAGCAGGCGCGGGCCGTTATGCACCAAACTTTAATGAGATTTGGTCACCATGGAATCGCTACTGCCCTCAAAATGGACTGCAAGTGGGGATTTAAACCTCTAAAAACATATTGTTTGAACTAATGTCTCTCATATTGCGTGATCAAGTACATGCTGCATTTTGAGCACCGCCACGACACGCCCCTGCAGCATCATCCTCGTACCCGTTACTGGTTTTTGACTCGTTTTTCGTTACCCTAATTCCAGTATGAAATCTCTGGAAAGGAGTGCATAAGCGCTATTTTCTGATTCAATTGCTCATTTTTTTCCCTGACACCTTATTAGGCCAACGGAAACCTGGCGTTCTGCCATGTAAGAGGAGATTTTATGTCCAGGACACCATTATAATCTACTTACTGCTACGAGTAACACAAGTACAGTCGGGTCCGGCAGCCACTGCAAATGGGCGCCTGCGGGCGCCGGTCGCCGCCACCTCCGGCGCCGGCCGCCGCCACCCTCCGGCGCCCCGGTATTAATGAGCTATAAATCACTCGAACTTGGGAGAAAGCGAAGAAAATACAATTTTAGTCTATAGTAGACAGAGTGCAGTGGATATGTTAAGGCTATAAAGCAGGGGACCATTTTCACAACTTTCACGTTTTTTCATTTTTGTGATTTTCATGGGGAAAGATTTCTGAATACACAATAAGCGAAGCCAACTCTTCCATTTTCTGCTATAGTACACTGCTTCGCGAATACAAAAATGGCCGTTATTCTTCTAGAGATGGAGACAGTACTTCAGTTATCCCATCTGAATAATAAAGCTCATCCAATTCGGGATCCTCAGAAATAATTGAAATCCGTATAAATTGTTCCATATCCATTGCGAAGTAGTTCTACCGCTGTCATTTATCTTTCGTGGAGCAGTCCTTTACGGCGGAGTTACTCTCTCCCGGTTTCCCTCAACTTTGAAAAAATGGTTTTTCACTATTACTTACACTATCACTATTACTTACACTTATCGTAGTTTATCTTCGAAAGAGTTTTCCACTATTACTTACACTTACACTTATCGTAGTTTATCTTCGAAGTTTATGCAAAACGTTGCCGGATGCCTTCCTGGACTACCCGAAGGAGATCACGGGGGACGTTCCAAGCAGTGAACCCCAAACACTACGATACTTAACTCTGGATCTCCAACGGAGTGGAACCAGCGATAGGGACAGATTGCAATCTGCCACTCAAACCACTGAGCCATCCGGGCTACTTTTTATGCTGGTCTTTGTTAGATAACTGCAGCAGTCGTAAGCAGCATACATGTATTTGCAAAACGGTGCACAGGACAGGATTCGATCTCCTGACCACCACAACATCGAACATTCGCTCAACCCACTGAGCTATGCGCGCACGCGATGGAACATACAAATAGTGTCCAATCTTACTTACACTTATCGTAGTTTATCTTAGAAATTTAGGTGAAAAGGGAGTTGGGTGGGGCCACTCCTGTGAAGCCTAAGCCTAAGCCTTAAACCCATTCTTAAGCATAGGGTTAGGCTTATCTACCCTGTCTACTATGGACTGAAATTGTATTTTTCTTCGCTTTCACCAAAGCTCGAGTGATTTATAGCTCACTAATACCGGGGTGCCGGAGGGTGGCGGCGGCCGGCGCCCGCCGGCGCCCATTTGCAGTGGCTGCCGGACCGCACTGTAGAGTGGGTTTGTCGGTTTTTTTTTCGGGAATAAAAAAGTCAACATTATCAATTGTGATATCATCTGGTTGTTACTTACTTACCACGCACATTGTTACTGTTACTATTACTGTTTTGTCCTCGAAAATTTTGCCATCCTGCCACACTTGATATCCAGATTCTCACGAGAACAGCATTTCTTGATAATGCTGGACTGGTAGAGTGAGTAGGTTTCCTGCTTTTCGTTGAAAAAAAAACATCAATGCACAGGTAACTGCAAACGTCCGTGTGTAAGGGACGGCAAGCACTAGGCGACAAAGGGGGGCGTTCCCGTACGAGATACCTCGATGGCAGCAGCATAGACGTAGGCATTGCTGGCATCCTGCCAGCTCCAGCGTCGATGCATACCAACCTGGCCCTGGGAATGTGATAGGTCCCCAGGTGTTGCCACCATCGACTAGGTCGTGCTGAGAATAACAAAGTCAGCGTATTCCTATTAGTTAGTTGGCTACCTTGCCAGAATAGTGTTATTGAAAAGTACTGGAAATAACTCAATTATGTGAGGAGCAGGGAAAAATAAGTCAACATTAAATTTAGCAATCATGCAAATGGCTGTGCGGATATTTCATCACTTATCTCCACGAAGAAATTCCAGAATTAAGTCCAAACTTTGATTTTATGAAAGGTTTAGAAATGACCGTTTCGATGAACCAAACCTCTACAAAAGCAAAATAAAATCAGCAGCTAGGTACTCTTTTCCTCATTCGACGGTCCTTCTCCATCCCTCATTCGAGGAGCAGATGCTCTTTTCGGTACGCAGTGTGTCGGAATAGCGGCCCACACAAATTTTGGCTTTCTTAATGTTTTGAAGCTTTTTCTCTTCCAAAAAATGTGTCATCGATAGGAACGAAGAGCATTCTAATTGTGTCAAGTCTAGGCTATATAGTGATCATATGCAGGAACTCTCATCCAAACTAGGAAATGAATACGACCGATGGATTGATTGGCAACATCAATTTCGGTTCAGTTATCCACGGAATTTCCAAAAAGTCACTTTACGTACGGATTTAGCAGAGTCGCAAAGCATACTACACTCTCTGTATGCATTACGCATCATCCCGAAAGTCCGGGATGTAAAAATTTGTTTAAAAATGCTAACATTTGAGGTTTCTACCGATGTTTGTAATACAGGAAGGGTAGCAATACGCGTTTTGCTTCTGGAAGAGCACTGTCCTGCACTGTTCTTTATATTAAAGTCAGGTACGAAATGAAGAAATGGAGACTTTTCAACCTTTCTAACAATAACTTCTACTTTTGTTTTCATTTATATCCAACCTTTCTTCATCGTTCCTTGTGTATTGCCCTTCTCTAAAACCACTGGCGTGTCCACATGAAGCAGCCAGTAGGTCCTGGAACTTAGTGTTCCCCCGCTCTGAACCTGCCAGATGCCAAGCGCTTGAGCAATGTACTGCAAAAACGTTCGGAAACTATCTTCCCATTGCAGACTTCAAGGCAGAACATGCTCTTTCAGAAGCAAAACGCGTGTTGTTACCAATCCTGTTTTAGGCTAACATCGGTAGGAACGCTGCTCACATAATAGAACTATTCCCTCACGGGTTCGAAAAGAGAGGAAAAGCAAATAACCTTGTGGGTAGATGATTATCCTCCATATTGGCTTTTCCCTAATTACCCACTTGAATACTTTATCCAGTTCCCTGACGAGCATTTTCCCCTTTTTTGCTAAAAAATTGCGCAAGGAGATGATCGGATGATCGATATACGAGCGTTTAACCTCAACCTCTGACGTCGACCTAGACAGCTCCAATGTACCAGTAATTAAAGGTGCGAGAGAGGTGCGAGAGCCATCCGAGCGAGCGCTTACTGCCACCCTGCAGAGTGCAGAGATGACAGAGTTTTGCAGATCTCGTCCGAGACACGCCTCTCGTTGTCGCCTAGTGCAACGCACCCGTGTGTAAGGGGCGGGATGGTGGCGCCGTTCTCTTGGGCAGAGACTCAGAGGTTCTGCATTTCGCTCTGGCTGTCTGCTTCTGCCAGCAGCAAGCAGATCGACTGCCATGCCGTACCGTTGCCCTCCCTTTGCACACGGCCGTTTGGAGTTCACCGTAGTGCAAATTGGTTTCTTGCAAATAAAAATATTGTTACTGTTATCATTACTGTTTTGTACTTGCAAGTTCTACCGTGTAGCCAAGAATTTTATGTTCAGGACACTATTCCAAGCCATTTCTTCCTACTACTAAATTGGTAGAAACAAGAACATCTATTTGTCCGCACTAAAGCACTTACTATTGACAAGTATTTTTACTACTACTGTTACTAATTACTACGTACTACTATACTGCTAGGTTGACTGGGTTGATCCATAAGTTCTCTGACATTTTGATGCACGGAATTCACTATCTCACCATAATGCTAAAAGGTAAATTTATAAAAATTAATATGGTTTCCCAACCAACAAAATTTATAACATTAAAAACTTCAAACTTTGGAATTCAGTAACAAAACAATTGAAACATGCTCCTCACTATCTATTTTGATGTTTATTACTACTATTACTAGTATTTACTGCTGCTGAATAGTAAGTATCAGTGGCTGCTAGGCTGACTGCAACTATATCATTTCCTATTTGCAAATGCTTAATACCCCTTACATACTAGTATTTTCTAAGTAGACTGAGTCCTTTAGACATGGTTACTGACCTAGTGCAGCCTAGAATTCATCACTTTAGTAGGTTATTACCCGCATAGGTTATTCTATGCAGGTGTATTTTAACAGAATTCGAAATATTCTTACTATTTCATTACCAGTTATCCCTGCCATATCCTATGATTCCATCACGCAAATACTATAAGGCATTTCAACCACTAATAGGTATTATTGCAGTTGGGAAAAGCAACACTTGTCTTGCTGCTTATTCATTTTCCCAGCTCCTGTATCCGTTCTGATCCACTAATTGACAGGATAATGGAAAAGATTGTCTGTCTTGTCTTTAGGTTATTTTATTCTTTAGATTTCTTCACATTGCAGAAAATTGCATGAATAAGTAAAAAACGCTCGACATCAGGATTTCCTGGAAAAGTCTTTTCATTAGTTTTATTCCCATGGTAAGAAATTCTTGTAAAAATCCTCTAATAAAAGCCTTGTTCACAGCAGATCAACAACATGTACATAGATTTTATTGGATTTATTCACTATCCCAGATTTTATTGGATTTATTCACTATCCCGTAGTTAATCTGCTAATGCAGTAAACAACGATCGCGATGCAGAAATTCGCTAAGGTGCCACAAATCAAATTAGGCTTGCTTTGCTTCCACTCAGCAGACTCGGCTAATAGTTTGACGTGGAGATATGGATCGAGTTTTGGTTACCATGAATAATCCAGGAAACTTCCTATGAATTTGCAAATTTCGTAGACCTATCCGTCTTCTGCTTGCTATGTCTTGGCTGTTTATTTGTTTTCTGATCTCTGTTCCTTGGATCTTTCTATCTTTCCGTTGTTTTCCAACTTTTATTTTGCACTAGTGGTGTTGTACATGTGTATTCAGCTTAAGCTATGTATGTATGAGTGGATGAAACCTACCCAAACGTCCTGCCGTTTTCATGTACTATAAATTATAAATGAGTATTTCTTACGAACTTCTAACTATTTGCAATGAAATTACAGCCGTCTGATTTAAAGTTGCCCTGACTTTAGTGATACAATAGTTACAATAATAATTGGTACTATTGTACATCAGCGGCCCCACTATCGGCTCCAAACTCAAAACCATGGATTTCTCTGAAGCCATGGATATCTCCGAAGACTTGCATGCAGAAGTAATTGAGGTGCTGATCACGAATATCGCACTCATTACGCATGATGTTATCGATTTCATTGATTTTATCGATTTTTCCCAGGTGGACCTCTTGTCGGACCTCTCTGAAAACTTGCGTACGGGTTTATTGTACTACTATCTCAAATCGCTCTGAAAAACGGTAGTTAGAAGTCTTTGAAGTTGCTGATTACGAATATAAACGCCGTTCTGCAATATCATCTCGATTTCGTTGATTTTTTCCAGAATTTTCTCTGTAGGACGGTGTAGTTACTGACGTTACTGGAGTTTTCCCACCCAATCGAGATTTTCTTGCGTAATCTTCATCATATTTGTTATCAGCACCTTCAAAAACCCCCATATGCAAGTTTTCAGAGAGATCCGAGAGCAGGTCCATATCTGGGAAAAATCCATAAAATCAATAAAGTCGACATGCAAAATGAATACGGTACTCGTGATCAGCACTTCGAATTACTTCTGGATGCAAGTTTTCAGAGCAATCCATGATTTTTAGTCTGGAGTCGATAATGGGTCCGCTGAAGTACAATAGCACCTAATAATCCTCTGTACAGTAATGGACTACGTATATAGTGAAACCTTATTAAAGGCTTTAACGAGATAGAAGAACTCTAAGTGCACTGTGTATGAGCTATTGAGCTTTTGTATGAGCTAGCTAATAACACAAGGAATCCAGAATATTCTAGCAAAGCACATGACTATGATCGGCATTATATCCAGTTACAAAAATAGAACGTGACCGAGGAGTATATGAATAAGGAGCTAGGAAATTGTTGGAATTTCGAAGTAATTTAGTGTCTCCTATTATTCTTGTACATCTACCTAGGGTTCCTATAATCTTCATCAAGGTATCGAAGTATAAAAAAATAAAATAGTGGATAAAAAGTAGGAACAGCTTCTAGTTACGAATATCTTCATCCGTGCCTGCTCCAATCTCTTGATCTTTTACCTTTAAACTTTTTTTTGAATTTCTTCCACAAGTAATGCTTTGTCTCTATGGGAGCACTTCATTTGGCAATGCTAGTGCTGAGCCCGTATCCAGTATACTTTACCCAGTCGGATAAACGCGGTCTAGCGGATATATTGGCGTGTTTTACTGGATTTGCTATCCAATAAAAACATCTCCGGATATGCTAATCCATTCGCTTCATCACGGATATCTTTTCCTGGTTGATTTCCTGTGGATAGCGATCCATGACCCACTCCATTTAATGTAGTCTCTCGCCGAGATAACGCACTTGCGCCAACAAATGAACTCGTGGATGAGTTCTATTGGATAACACAGTGGATAAAAACATTTGGGAACGGATACATATCCGCTTTGTTTTCCCTCCCACGGTCAAATATATTGAATACGGCTCCTGAAGTCCAGGACTTCCAGGACCAAGCTGATGAAAACCCCATGGTCAGCTACACAGTATTCTGAATGGGTTGGTTTGAAGCAAAGTATAATCTAGGTATTGTTAAATTCTCTAGGATCTGAATAAACACACAAACACATCACCTAAATAACTCGCTGTAGTTTGAAATAGGTGGAAAAAAAACGAAATAAGCATGAAAATAAAGTAAAAAAACGACTAAGATTCAAAATGTAGTGGCTTGCATCGAAATAGAACCAAATTTACTCATACATTTGTTTATTTATTTAATTGTTCATTATTATTATTTTGCCAACGGCAAAATATACATATTGAGTACAGCTCCTGAGCTTCTTCGATACCATAACGCTGGTCTACTGAATGCGTAAAAAATAAGTTAGTTACCAAAACATCGTCTCGCCTTAGTCACATTAGTTTTTGAACCTTCCATACATGTTCGTGCCTACCATTTTGACCACAGTTTAGTTGATAGTAATTTAAAATATGTAGAAATCTATGTGATGATTCAGAATATTTGCACTTGTTTGTTTCTCATGGAAAGATAGGATATTAGTCATCAGAACGAGGTGTTGCAACGAAAGATGAGCAGATTCTGAGGATTGTCCTTGGTGTGCTCATGTTACATGCTCAGTAATGACTTCGTATATATAGAAAACAGCTTCCGTGTTGAGATTTTGCAGATAACGTCAAGCTGCACAACTTAACCCTCATATAGCAGAAGAACGGAATATGTATAAGTGTCCGGAATCACTGAAAGAATGGGTTACCTCATATTGATAGGTAGCAGATAGGTTCGGACACTATCATGTTAAGGTAAACACGTTGATGGGTGCCATGGATAGCATTCATCATTGAGCTTACCTGTGGTAACCACGATTACCCTCAGAGATTTTGTTGCTGGGCCTGAATGCATCACTGAGATTATCCAGAGTAAACGTGGTAACCCCTGCGGTAAAGATTGGTAAATTTGTGTGGTTCTAACACGTTTACCCTGCGCAATCTCAATGATGCATGCGGCCCCTGAATAGAATAATTTTTGAGGGCAATCGTGGTCGCTATGGGGTAAACTCAGCATCCGATTTTATCCCAAACATGCGGTAATTTTGGGTAGGTTGACTACCATAGCTAATCTCAATGACAGGTTGGGTTCCTGATCTGCTAATATTTTGGATTTGCTTCGGGATTTTCGGAACAAGCCTCATAGCAGTGACGAGATAGTATAGAAAGTAGAAAAATATTTGTACAAAAACCAGGGATCAAGGCAATTGAATTTCATCATCTGTACTCCTTTGAAGCGGGGAACATCGAAAATCTCCTTGATGGCCGCTGTTTTCGGTAACTTAGAAATCCGGATAATTGTCAAATTCAGTGAATTTATTCACTGAAATATGAATAGATTTTCTTGAGACTTGATCACAAACAACTAACGGGGAATTTCCAGGGTTTCTGTGAATTAAAAAAATGAATTGAAGTCTAATTGAAGGCAAGTTACTGGAGCATAAAGGACGACAGTGTAGGCGCTTCTACAGTAACGCCTTCAGAGAAATTCACGTTTGGTGAAACGGTAATCAAGAATTATACTTTATAGTCACCTTATTTATGTATTTACTTACATCCATCCTAGAGCCGTACTCATGCTCATCGTGACCCTTCTTTACCTTTCCTTCCGAGGTTGTATCCACGATATGTCTTGTGATTTTAGTGATAGCTGCGTTTAGGCTCGAATAAAACCGAATAATTTAGTTGACTTAATCACAATCACAGGATTAGATCAGTAGTAATTAAGATCAAGTAATTCAATAATGAAAATTTGATGGGCTAGGAAACGACCCAGAACATTCGAATGCTCAAAAAAGAGGATATCTTACAATCTCCTTTAGCTTTCCTCCGAGGCTGCCTTGCTTTCCTTTTTTCGGATATTCGGCTTTGCAACCTAATCGAAATCGAATATTGGATTATTTGGAAACGTCTAATACATGATTCAGCCCTCAGTCTGGTACTACTAGACCCCTTTGAATGGCTTGTGTATCTTCAGCGCGTCTATAAATGAATAAAAATTAATTGTAGGGTATTTATCCATTCAATCTCTCTGCCTCTGTGCTATGCTAAAGGCCGAATGAAAATCGATTATTTTAATTAATTCACCTACAAACTAAAAAACTAGTACAAGAATTCGGGATGTAAAAAGGGAAACCCTTAATTCCCTTGTTATCATTCCAAAAGAGTGGTACTTCCTCTCGTATTCAGAAGTCCGAACTTCAAATTATTCGAAATCCAATCTTCAAATTCGAACATCTCTAATGCATCATTCGGTAATAGATGTAGCGTGTATGTGATATCCTAGGATCCAGAACTAGTGTTCACGGATCCTGGATATGCAATTTCCTCAGTATTTCTCCGCCGTCTTTGATTTTTCACAGTGTAATCAGCGTCGTTCTCCCCGCGATTGCGACAAGACGTTCGTGTATGGCTTCTGATTAGCGATATAGGCAGAATAGCATAACTACGTGATGACTAATGTTTCCAGAAACTAATAATGATGTTATATCGGTCTCATATGTAACATTTTTCCAGCATGACTGTTTCATTAGGCGCTCGCATAATCTGTTGACGCCGGCCTGCTCGACGTCTGGGGCATGGCGACGACGCCCGACGCGGCAGGTGCGTCCGTGGCGGCCATTCACTGCTCCGTCGCAGTCGTCGTTCGTTCATCTTCTCAGTCTGTGCTTAATTCCGCTCGCAGCTGATCGTGATGGCAGATTGCTTGTGGGGTGTCGCTGAGCTGGCTGGCCAGCGAAATCGAATTACCGCCAGCTTATCGGGTCATTAACCTACGGCTTCGAATTCAGAAGTCTTTTTGACGCGTTTTTCTCGCATTTTTCTGCTTCGTTCCCAGCAAGGGCAGACACTCTTCCTGGCTACCCATCCTGAAAAACAAAAAGTAAAGCTTGGATTGAGGATGCTCTGGATACTGAACTTTTAGGGCAGCCACTTCCTTAATTACTTAGCGGAGACTTCTTAGTAAACGTCGCTTATCCCACACCCCACATGATCACTGAGCACTAACTCACTCCACCCCACTGTAAAAATAAAAAAGAAGCGTTTCGACAAGGTTTCTGGTTTCTGGACAACAGTTCAAAAATCAAACGTTGTTGTTAAATCCTTGAGAAGCCCGCTAGCCTCACTGGAACAGCGAAGACCTTCGTTACGCCACTAAAAAACTCAATCCCTTGGGTAATTTTACTTTACGAGGTCTTCTTTCACATCAACTACTGCTTTTTACTACTTTTTTCTGTGAATTGTAACGAAAGTTGGTAGAGATATAAATCATTCACGAGAGTTTTTTTCTCTGCTAATTGAAATTTGCGTGTTAGAATGGGTTTTCGTGTTGAACACATGTATGTATAACACAAATGTGTGTACTTTTCGTGCTCTTTTAGGGGACGACGAATTTCGAAAATCCAATCCGTCTCTCTTTCCATTTGACTTAATTTAAAAACGAGTACAGCCTTTCGCGAGCATGGAATACGAAATCGAATTCGAGTAAAACTCAGGGAGAGAAAGGAAATATAAGTATAGGCTCTGCAGTTTCATCTAATGAGGATTCCACTTACCATTCTCTTTTTTTTTATCGATTTATTTCACTATGAAATCCCTGAATAACGCATCAATACCCTAGATACCTATCGATTCATTTGGAATTCGAAAATTCGATTTCGAATAGCTTGGGTCCTCGTAAAAAAGGGAGCAATGCACTCTTTCAAGAGTGATAAGGAGGCATTTAGATCTTTCTCTTTTTTAAACGTTCAAATTCTTCGGATCCAAAACGAAACACAGTGCTCTATTCCAGAAACATCTACTATCCACCTACTACTGACAAAAGAATTGGCGATAGGCCAACTCTACTTATCAAAATGAAATTTATCCGCTTTGGGGTTTTCTCTCAGGGCCTGTAGGCAAAAATGTTATTTGCACCTGGAGCATCCTTGGGTCACAAACATTTACATAACTGAGAGAAACCATTTAAGCAAATCAAAACTGATCTTCTGTGCATCCTCAACTTTTTATACCATCTTGGATTGCCAGTTAGGCTAACCAACATTGGTTTGAATGGTCAGCGTTTCATGAATCCCAGTCGCGTTAGATGAAGGTCCAGAACAGATTGGTTTCAATTCGATCTATGAAGTTAGCATTCTGCGTTTCTTTCGTAAGCTGTACTTCAATACATTCGTAAATTTTGTTAGTGTACTAGTAATTACTTCGTAATAATGTCTTGTCATACTCGTAATTATCTCCACTTATTAGCTCAAGATACATGGGCATTGTTCATTTCCAGCATATTACCTGATAAACGAGAGCAATTCCGCAAAAATGCAACATCTATGTATATTGACTCTGAATTTGAGGCTGTCTTGATACTAACTAGTAACTAGGTGCGTTCCTCACTTCTTCTCTGTAAACTCACCTCTAAAGGGAATATACGCGTATTTATTTATTTAATGCACTCAAAGGTGCGCCAATGAAACAAAGGAAAAGTAAAACGTAGACCAACACAAAGCTTAACAGTGCTCCCTGTACCATTCCGTCCAATAAACAGCACGTTATAAGTCAGTTAAGCCAAAATTACTTTTTTTAATCATATACTACAAAGGCAGCTTCCACACCAAATTGTTTAAGGTGGCCAGATCCAGATGAAGTTAGCGTAGGACTTATTTCCTTCATGTTTGGTAAGAAGATTCGGAGTAAAAGTGAAAATTTCACGAAAGGGCAGTCATCTATCCCTGTTGAAAAATTCTGATAACATCAAAATGGCGCTGGAAAACATTAAGGTCACCTTTGGTCGTGGAAACACTGTGGAGCAGGTCCTTGCCAAGTGAACTAACTGCGATAAATAAACTTCTATCGCATCCTGAGATGAATTTCCCGATACCAAAACCATCAGCAACAGTAGGGTTCATTGTTTACGAGTGATGCGCTCCGTTTCCGAATGATGTTCTTCCTTGTCGGCGCCGTTCGACTAATGAGAAGGATCGCGTTGTTTTCGCCCATGATACGTGTATGCGTGTCGCTGCTACACGATTTCTTCGGTGCATTGCCGATGGTTACGTGGTGCTTAATGGCCGGCCTAATAGCATGGGATTGAAGGTAGAATTCGTAACGTCAAATCCTGGCTCTTGTTATCCGTGAAAATCTCCGCCGCTTTGCGCCTGGCCGATGTTCATATGACTCACTGCTCACGCTGCACTGCCCCAACAACAACAGATTTTCGATCATTCGTATGATAATTTGGTAGTTTGTGTTGGCTCCAGTTCTGGAAAGATCCATAAATATGAAGCTGTTCTAGCACATTCAAATGTTTTTCCAGAAATCTTCTATATTAATCGCAAAACAACTTTGTTTTGCTCATAATTCACACTGTTATTCTCTTCTAAAGCTTCAGATAAGTAATTCCTGGATAGCGTGCGAGGATTATCCTTATGCTTTGTGCCATCCGGATTTTCAAGATTGGGATTCCTCATGAATGCATTAGAAAGTAGTAAGCAGGGATAATATTGCAGCACGGAGGTCTTTGTTATGCATGCACGGTAAGGATGAGTTGCAGCTTGAGGAGGCTATCACTTTTTGGAACTGTTTTTGGATTGTTGGGATTTCAACTTATTCTGCCTTAGTTTTCGTCATATCGTTGAGCATATATATCAATGGAAGCTTAGTTGTCCATGTTTATGGTCCACGGATATACAGTTCTTTCACTAACTATTATAAACTATCTTGTAAGATAAACTGTTCCTACTAGTTATTATAAACTACTTTGCATTACCAGAAACTAATTTTCTAAACTGGTAGTGACATAATTTCCAGTAATTTCTGCCTATTAAAACCAGTCCGGTAATCCAAATAACATAAAATTGCAACTGGATAATGTGATCCTGGCGGCTAGTGAAAAAAGGACTCAGCAAAATTTGCCCTTCACGGCCACAATCTCCTTTTTCGAGGAAAATTTTCTGGAATTCAAAGGCCGAAAAATGTTTCCTTAGCAGTTCTGGATTTTGCGAAATTTGTGATTTTCGGTCATGGGCCTTCAGTTTAAAATTTTTCTCGCGGTTTCGTTTCATGGTTTGAAATTTTCTAAAATTAAAGTTTCACTCATGCATCTCCCTTTGCAATTGGAGGGAAACGATCAGCTGATCCTATTGTTCGCGAAGTTTCCGCAGGGACAATTTTCTCTCATGTTCTCTTGTCATTTTTTGGCTAAGGAGCGGATCACCTCTGTCTGAATTCGGAGGCCAACAGCCTTCTAAAGTGAATTTCCAAGTGAGTATCCAAGAACTCAGGAGCAAGACTGAAGAATTCAAATGGGAAGACCTTAGCGTTTCCTACAATTCATCCAAGGCTATAGGATCCTGACTTTTTCGGACATTTCAATCTTCGATTTATTCGAAATCGAATATTCACTCACTTATTTGGAGGGTAGAGTCCAAAATGTATTTCTCTCATAATCGAGAGCTCAGCTATTCCTTCAACTCTCTCAGCAACATTCTCTAACGAAATTTCGGACTCTGGAAAATTAAATACTCTAGAAAAAACCAGTAGCCAAAACACCAATTTTCTATTTATGGTGATCACTTGAGCCCTAACTCCATTGTCGTCATGGCGTTTTCTGCAACGATTGCCCTGTTAAAACTAGTGATTAAGTGGAGACGAAAATTTTCTGGCTGCAATCCGACGACACACTCTCATTTGCTTGCATTCAATTCCTCCGTCGGCGCTCAATCACGTCTGATACTATGTGCCCTATGGCGTGAACGAAGCATTCTTGCAGCTTTTGCTCATTCTGAGAGGGTAGATGTAGCTGTATAGGGTTAAACTGCTGCTAAAGAGTACTTTTAAGTTGTTACCTAGTCAAAATAAAGTAAATTCAAGGATATTCAGCATCCATAGCGTCCATGGCGTCCATGTTTAGCGATTGTTTGCTGGCGTGCATGCGGAAATTTGATTGATGCCACTACTTGGGTCCAGTATCCTTGATTATCCTATCGCATGGAAAAGACGTTTATTAAGAGAAGGCGGCAGCAAGCGGAAGATAAAGCGGTTGGTGATGTCTCCGGGATGGATCCTGGAGGTGTCCTGGATTTCACTCTCTATATTTTTCTCGGTGCATTCTTCTAAGAACAGCCACCAGTGAACTTATAGATTCCAGAGTCATCTCGGATTTTCACAGCTTGCATGGCCACCAAGATCCAACAAGATCCTTCTCACCACAGGAAACGTAATTTTGCCTCTGATTTCCCTGCAAATCGTGAGAAGTCATGTGACATTGACATAAAAATCTCGGGCCCTTATTTGGAGCATTGCGTGAATCAGTTTTTTGGATCTGTAAGAACAACGCCAACGCTTGTTTCAGGATGAGAGGCGTGGAATTCTCTGGAAATTCCGTGGGCTAGAACACTGGACGTCATTAATTAAAAGAGCAAAGAAACTAAGCGAATCTGCGTCAGGATGTAAAATTATCCTTTGAGATGACGTTTCATCCACGGGTGTCAATTCCAAGAGTACATCTGAATCCTTGGAATTATCCTGGAATTGTACTTTCCTTATCTGCATAGTCTTAACTCTATTATCTTCTATTATCCTTCCTTCTAATATTCTTCACTTTACCTTCTAATATTCTTCACTTTACAATTTCTGGAACATATTTTCCTTTAAAATGTCCATTATCTATCTGGAATGCTTCTATACCTCTCACTTAAACTGACAAGTACAACAGGTCTGTCTTGAATAATGCCAACTGGTTATTTGCAAATAAACCAGCTTTTTCAGGTAACAGTAAGTAATAGACGAAGTATTATAATATTTTAAACTGACTTTAAACAATCCTCTTTTCCTGCACAGAAAAGTAGGCTATACTAAATTGAATTTCATTCAATCTCATTTGACTATTTTCACTGTGCAATTATTATCTATTGTTTATCCTCGATTTTTTCCAACATTTTTCCTTTGAAACAGGGTTCTATCAGTTGGACCACACAGAACTTAGATACTTGCTTGGATAATTAGTAAATTAGCTGAGTAACTAGTAAGTAAGGAGTTGGTAATTTGTATTGGTAATAAGCGAACAAGGAACAGTGAGAAGGTATAGTACTTTCAGAATACTCTCGGTCTAGCGAAGGTCTTCCATATGAAGATCCTAAATTTAGCGTGAGTTATAATAGGCCGCCGATTTGAGGAAACTTGAGGACATTTTCGGTAGAGAACTAAGATGGCCATGCCGGAGTAGTATGTTTGAAAGGTGTAAGTAAACGTTTATACTTCTCAGTGATTCTGGACGAATAACAATCTTAATAGTAGCAGTAATGTCAAAAAAAATCCTTTTGTTCGAGTGCAATTTCTGTCATTGTGCATGCTTAGCCACCTGTACATACCATGATATTCGAGAAGTTTCTGAATGAATAAATAAATAAATAAATAAATAACGCAAGTGAATAAAAATAAATAATTTCCTGTCCCTTGCTTCCAACTCTTCTTACACACGTACGTAGACGTGGCTAGGGATACATCTGCCTCTTCATCTTTTTCTTCCGGTTTTTCCGATATTAATTTTTGGTTGCTTCATCACCTATTTCTCTCGTATGTACGCTACGTATCTTCATTTTTATGCATTTTCCATAGAACTGCATTAACTGCTGTTCATTCTCCTTACCTTTCAGTAGAAGTGTTTCCAAAGAAGTGTATCGATGAAACGGCTTCAATTACCAGTCCCTAAAAAATCGAATAAATTTTAAAAATGTCAATGGAACGTCTTGCATGGGGCATGCGATAGATCCGTAAAATATGGGGGCATCAATATGAGTTTTATGAGTTCATTATGTTTCATTTCATCCAATTTTCGCGGAAAGGAATAAAAATATCTGAGAGATATTTTTTATGGGGTACAAGGATGTCTTCAATTTGTAATGAAAATATGGGCGAAATATGGCAATCTCTTGTCCTTGGATTTGAGGAGGGGCCCAATTTCATGTTCATAGGCTTGGTAACCTCAACCGAGGTATGTTGCACGGATTTACGCTCGTCTTTGGTAGTGATAAACAAAATAAATTTCAAAGAAATCATGACAATATATTCTAAATATTCTTTCAGACCTAATCAAATGTATTAGCACCAACAATAGAACACCACAAGGTAATAAAAATGTAATACATTGTTGTAATACGTTGTCATAGCTTCGTCCTGGGATTCAAGTAAAAGAAAAAAGCAGAAACCATTGTCGGGCAATTTTATAGCAGCACTGTGCATCATTGCACTTTTTACTGGTAATTTACTTGTTATAACGTAGTGCTCGAGCGCGAATTCTTCTTCAAAACTGTCAGGAACTACTTCATCATTGCGATTTTTCTCCACGAGATATTCCAGACGCCTTCATCCTTTTCTAATATTCGTGGTTTTTCCTATGCCCCTTCTCTCTGGCTTCATCCAGAAAACTTATTCTCATTCTCCCAGTACAATCCCTCTTCACACGTATATAAGTGGTAGGCTTCGCACTTTCTTCCAGAAAAAGCCTTGCGCTTGACTTGTGGGTTGACTGAGATGGGATTTCTAGGTATCTCCTTCCTGACACCGGTGTTCTGGTTTAACTCCTGTATGAAGCCTGTATTTTCCATTATGTCCATGGCGTTGAACTTTTGAGCTTTTCATTTTCACCTCGAATCCAGGGAAAATAGATGTGTACAAATAGATGTGTGAGTTCCAGAATGAGCTAGTTTTATGCTAATCGATCCATCTAATGACTGGCTCATCCCTTTTTAGTGTACTCTTCTATAGATCATGAATGACGTTTCTGGATACTGTTATAGTGCCATAACGATCCCCATTTCTGGATATTCTGGATATGCTTGCTCGAATAATTTGCTCGACGGGCGTTTGACACCCGACTCGGCTTGTGACGTCGCGTAACTAGTGTCGTCGGTCCAATAAACGGACACAGAGTTTCATGCAATGCCTTGTTCGTGCATTTCTCTGGATTTTGTTCTGGATACTTCCTTACTCACTCCTAAAAACGTTCAGGATTGGATAATAATCAAATAATTTACTTAATTCGATTGATATTTCTGGAGCTGATTCATCATTCGAGAAAGAAAAAGCTCTGCACTTTCTATGTACTCAGGCTGACTATATAGCACTCTATTGCTTTCTCTTGTTCGAAAATTCGAATATTCGACCTATTAAAAATTGAATGCTCGAGTTTGGATTAATATGTATTATCCCTTGCTCGATGATAACTATGCCACTGAATCATTTAATACAAATCTTTCAAAGGAATTACTTACTTTTTATTTACTTTCCCCATTCGTTCTTGTCCTGCCCTTGCTGGTTCCACCTAACATTGCATATAGGTGAATAAATAAATGAACGAATAAATAAACAAACAAACAAGTGAGTAAGTAGAAAGATATATAAAAATAGGCTGGAAAATGTGCTGTAAAATCCTTGATGCTTTCTATATTTTCAATGAGACTGCTTTTTGGGGTGCAGACATTGCATTAACCAATTCCCATTCTGTATATTTTACTATTTTTTACTATTGTAAAACCCACAATGTTTAAACTGACTGAATACGCAAATTTGCACCAATTTGCACTTAGGAATAGCTGTTTCACGGTCTTTTCACGGTCTCTATGGTTGCCTATGCGATATCATTTCTCCATTATCGAGCTCTTGCTACTTACATCTCTCTGACTGGAGCTTCTTCTCGACATTGCTATGGACAACCAGCCGACATTCCTGGAACTGGAACTTCCACCTGCTCAGATGTAAAGATTGCCGTTATACTACTGTAGTTTTGGAAAGTCTTGCTTATTGGCCCCGAGCCAAGTATAAAAAATCAAAACTAACGTTCTGAATTCAAGTCCATCAAACCTTTTTTAAAGAAAATCCAACGAGATACGCTTCGAATAAATAACAATAATTTTACTAACTAAGCCAAAAGTTACATATTTGTAGTAGCATTATAAATAATATATAATAATGTCACATATAATAATGATATGAATAATAAATAATAGCAGCAATATCATCTCGTCAATCGATAAAAAATCATGATAACGAGAAGATAGCTTCGATCCTCAGGGTAAATAACTACCCCTGCAAGCAAATCCAACATCCGGGATGTCCATGACTTCATCCATGACTTCCATATCTTTACTTCATAGTATTTAAACGTTGCAAAAACGGAGAGGATTTGTGCTAGGCAGCCACGCAATATTGCACAGGTATTTTTCAACCATGTCGTTAAGGTATGTTTCTATCAGCAATGAAGATGGATTCCCTCTCCTGGATGTACAAATTTCCTTTTCTGGATAGAGAGGCAGAGAAGAGAGCTCAGGAGAGTTGAGGCGGCGAGACCTTATCTGCCCTCGTGGAAGCAGAATTTCTTGGCAAATACGTCTTGCAGCACGTAATGCATTTTTTCATCCTTGAATTCATTATGTCCAACGAAAAAAAACTGCGTAGGTATCCAAGCATTTCGTGTCCAGCTTTTTCTAGATTTTTTAGACTTCCGCTGCATTTCTAGCCAGTCACATCATGGCGCTTGGCTGTACTATGAGCACAGAACAGCTAAAATCCTCCCAGGAGAAGTGATACAACACAAAGAACGGGTGCAAAAAGTTTAATTCACTTACGTTTGGCTTGCGATCATCCAGAAAAAAATCCAGCCTTTATGAAACTATTCTGCTTCTAATTCCATTATGGCTTCAGTTGTATCTGTGATTCTTTAACTTTGCTCTCTCTGGCCTTTTCTCGTTTGATTCTGGATATTGGAGCGTAGTATTACTAATTGTATAAATAGAAGAGGATCCTGGAGCTTGTTCTCACGAACCACTGGAGGGCAATCCTTTGACAGCAATACCCTCCTTCGTTAATCTCTTCATTAATCCTAATCTCAGATCTAGTCTCGGACAACATTCAAGGTCAAACTTTCATAGATTTCTTCCTTGTTATCGGGACAACTCCAAATTGATTTTCTGAGGAGGACATTCTAGTTACGTTTTTCTGGAAAAATGGTTATCTACGTCGCTGGCACAAGTGTTATTTATTGCTGAAGAAAACTCCAAGCTAACATTTTCATATTTTCCATATTTTCTTGGTGGGAGGGGGGTCTCATCCACGTACGTTTGATGGTTTATATGAACAAATAGATAAAATAAACAAGTAATTAAAAATATGTACAGTAAATAGATAGGTTGGATAACATGGGGAGAACAAATTGAAGGAAAAACGTAAGCATTATGACCAATTTTCCTTCAGCAAGTGGTGAAAATTTAGTGTTCTGGATCTGTTACTACAATTCCTTACTTTACCTCTTCAGAAATCGGATTTCTCCCCCTCGTGCCCTTTGCGTTACATTTCAACGCGGTTGTTTTCCCAGGATTCTTAGCCCTTCTGCTCAGTAGCTTCTGGAACAAGTACTGTATCGCTAAACTTATATGAAATTAGTTTAAATGCTACTGAAAAAGATTTGTTACCAAATCATTGACAGCATCAATGGATATTCTTTCCTGGAAAGGTACTTACCTAAAAGCTGTTCGCGAGTGGTCGAGTTTTCCTGGCAAAAAAGGCATACATGCATAGTTGTAGTGTTAAAAATAGCAAGATACGTACACTGCATGTATTTCACTACAAAAGCTGTACACTTTTGCTAGCGGGACGCTGAGAACCTTCCTGAGAGAGTATGAAAATCCATGGATTCTAGAATTTCCGATCTGGATTTCAATTTTCTCTCTTAACGTGTTTTTCCCGGCATTTCATCCATGTTTTCGCCTTTGGAAAGCAGTGGAAAATGCGTCTCTAGGCCAATGTTGCGCCGACACCTTATCCACACTGATCGTGCACCTGTTCCCAACGTCAATCCCTCCGTAATTGACGCTGTCATTAGAGCGCAGCGGCGATGTAGCACGTTCCATTTCCGTTTCCATATTTCCGTGCTTCTAGGGACGTTTGTATGGATGTAACGAAAGAAATATGCACTGCACTACTCAAATTATACCATCACCAGCTCATCGAATGCCAGAAACGTTGTCGTTCGCGCTTCCAGAAGAGCTGGCATCGTCCAGCACTTGCACATGTTTATGTGGTTCCTGAGTCCATCACAGTAATCTGATTTGCTACTTGTTATTGCTGAACAAGTGTGGTAATCAGCTGTCGATTTTCACATTTCGGTCCTAGAATATTTCGATTGCTTTTCTGGATTCTTCCCACTTCTGGAGTAGCACGTGACAGCATACCCCAAGATGATTTTCAGGCTATCAGTTCTTTTGCTTCCCGACTTCCAGATTTCTAGATATAATATCGCTAGCTCCTTCTTCGCTTCTTCTAGGCTACCTTGTGCGTAATTTCCTGATAAGTAGGATAGCTATTCCAGAAAATTCTTCCTAGAAATCGTGGCCTATCAGTAAATCAACACACTCGCACAGCGTCTGACTACTTTCTCTCACTTCCTGCCCATCTCTGGGGTGTTCGCAATCAGCGTTGTTGCCCCCGACCCGTTGCCGCCCCTTGTTCCTCTCATGCCGTTCAGCGAGAGACTTTTTCAAAGCTCTCTGGAATTTAATTGCTTTGTTCCAGAATTCTATCAATACTTCTAGGATATTTATTTCTGAGAAGTAGTGGCTAAAGGTCAAAGATTGGGCAACAACTTAGGAGGAATAAATGGAATGAAACGTACACCTGGTGAAGTAAAGTTATCGATTTTCAGGATGAGCAACTAAGCATAGAAGATTATAAAAATTATCTACGATCTTAAAAGCCCTGTTTACGTCGTACTGAAGACCATGCATTCTACTTAAGAAGCCATTCCCTAGAGTGGGTCTTCTTTCTGGAATTCCTGGATGAAGGATTCCCTTCTGGGATGACCTATCTATGTAAGTTATGGCCAAAGTGTAGTGTGGCGGCTTCTGCGCATCGGCATTGATTGTCTCATTCCGGAATTTGCCAATATTTATAGGATAATGAGATAGGATTCACCTCACCGCTTCGTTCAATCCAGAATCACTGACGGATTGCAAATTCGAGCATTAGGGGTGTGGGTGGGGGTATTTCCTGTGTGAAGCATTTTTTCGCTTATTTTTGCTACTTATAGGGCGGATCGGGAAATTATCCTAGCAAAATGTCCAATTTCACTTAAAAGTTTGAATTCAAGCGAAAGTAGACAGCAGCAGTGTATTTTTTTTTGCAAACTGGCAAGAAAGGGACCATTTTCCATTATTCCTGGATTCTGCAGGCATTCTATTCCTAACAACGACGAAATGGAGCTCATGTATGTTTCTCAAAGTCACGAGATAAACGCTGACGTGCTTCTGGAACTCCGGAAGAGCAGCAGTACGCTGAATCGGAAACACTCTGCTCATTTCCATTAATTTTTCTCACAGTTTTGAGCTCAAATGTTCGCATCCAGCTTCTGCACTTTCTGGCATTCCTTCCTTCTCAGGAGTTTCACAGTTCCTTGATTTCAGCCTCAGTTGTTATTTTTTCTGCTCATCTTTCTTGGATTTCTCACTTCCGCCGCTACATTAGTATAAATACGCTATATCTCTTCTTTTCTGTACACAGACATCAACCGATTAGGATTAAGGCATCTCTATAACAGTCGCTTTTTCTACTAAATGTCAAGGAATGAGTAGATACGTCTGGGAGTCTCACTGGGATTTCTGGGCTGGGATTCATGAAACGATAACCAAGCAAACTAACGATGGCTTAAGTGATTGGTTATCGTATTGACTA
The DNA here is from genome assembly GCA_037903475.1 of Ancylostoma caninum. Taxonomy (NCBI): domain Eukaryota; kingdom Metazoa; phylum Nematoda; class Chromadorea; order Rhabditida; family Ancylostomatidae; genus Ancylostoma; species Ancylostoma caninum. The sequence continues at coordinate 29,626 of JBAJFG010000485.1, read as the reverse complement.
CGTAGTGCTAAGAGACACAGTCAACAAAAGTTGGTTTGCTAGCCTGGGTTATCGTTTCATGAATCTCAGCCTTGGAGAACTAGCTGTACAGGGTTTAGGTCATCAATTCAGATTTTTATCCGACAATTTCACCGGTGGTGTGGTGGCGATTGAACAAAATTCTTTCCAGAACACCTTTGAGAATCACTAGCAACGTTTTTCCTTGAGTTATGTGAATAATGCTTTTCCCTGGATGTTTGACATCCTGAAAAGACAGGTGAAAATGCATCTATCTCACTGAGATTAATCCAACGTGGCTGAAACCTTTGAATGACTGATGCTTCGTTTTCCAAACATTTTTAAAGTGTTGAATTGGCCACCCACGAAGATGCCGTTGGCTGCCAGCTGTCCTACTAAGCAGCGTTTCTGGAAAAAGAGTACTCTTGCAGCTGTGTGTCCTTAGATGAGAATGTCCTCTCAGCCGAGTTTGCTCCCATTCTATGTAGGCAGGCAGGCCGGAAGTGGATGTTTTATCTGGATGCATTTGTTTCAGCGAAATGCAACATCATTTCTTTGCCTGTGTCGGGAGGGGGGGGGGGGGTCCGCCTCCTTGTTATATTACTCAGAGCATTCGTTATAAACGATTTGCTGCTAACTAATGTCTGTTTCGCGTTTTTCTCTATCAGCCAGTCAAAACATGCAAAAACAACGGTCGCTTGACTCGACTCATTCAATCGAATATTCACAGAAACTTTTGCTACTACTAGTAATTGCCAGCCGACTCTAATTGTCAAACAACAATGCGATGTTTTCGCTCTGGCTCCTTGAGAGACATGAGAGATTCCCCAGGATGAATGAAGCCCCATCTTTTCCTCATATAATAATATTTGCCAATTTCTGCAAGTGTTATCCACAAGAAAAAACTGCAAACAGTTACTAGTAATCAGTAGCCATTCTTTCTATAATTAATGTTTTGTCACTTATTGGAACTTTTCTAATACAGTTGTATGTTCTTCTCTTCAATCACAGCAAATTCGTGAGAGCTATCCAGGCTGAAACCTATAAATGCTTATACTTTATCAAGACTAGGATGTGTCCAGGCTAATATAAGGGCCAAAAGTACAAACTGGTGGGAAGTGCTACTCTATGGAAACGTCACGAACTACATTACCAGTTGAAAGTGTTGCCGGAATACAGTATCCTGGTGCCAAAAAGCCAAAATTATAGCACTTCCCATCGGCTTACAATCTCTCTGGATAATAAACATTGAATAATCCCCTGGAAAATTTCCTTCCGCGCACTCAGAAAATAACATTCGCCCGAGCTACCACGCGTTTCGTTAAGAAAATACTAATTTCAGATGTGTCACCAGGATACTGTATTCCAGCAACACTTTCAACTGGTAATGTGGTTCGTGGCGTTTCCATAGAGTATCCTGAGTCCTTAATGTCGTTTTTGAATGCTCTTGTGCATTCCATCGCTGGAAATGTTTAACTAATATTCGTGCAAATGTCGAAATTCAATCCGATGACTTTAAAAAGCAGTTCCTTAGTTACCAACAGTATCGGTTTGCTGACATTGGCTTCGTGAGAACAGCTAGCTTTACTGTCTTGCCAGATGTTAACTTGTTATTTCGTCAGGATAACTGCCCTTCTATTATTTGGTCTTTGTAGCGCTATGTATAAGGGATTTCACTGATCCAGGCACCTTCAGCGCCGCACCATCTGCGCGTTTGCACTCTGATTGTCTGCACATCCGCACATTTCATTGGTATAAAATCATGGTCAGCCTCGATTAATACTGATATGGCACTGAGAGTGGGTCCGAGTCCTTGTAACTTCTCCTGCGTTCTTGACGGGAAAAGTAGCGTTGTCATATTTTCTGTCCCTGTTTTTGGAATTTAAAAGTTGGTGAGCTATTTAGAAATCCAGAGACCTGTTAAGGAACCAGCAACCTTTAAAGTTAAGTGTCTTTCTAATGGATTAATTTTTTAAACCTAGTTTACTTGAAATCAAGGATCATCGCTATTTTATACACCTACTTTAAGCCTTAAAAAATCCTGTCAATGCTAAAAAAAAATGGTCATTTCACGTACGTACGTGGACACGTACGAATTGTGCCCTCATAATAATGCTTTACCCGGCGCTTAAAGGCAAGGATTAATCCAGGGCTGCTCGTTAAAAGACAAGGAACTACCGCATTAAAATACAACAGCTATTTTTTCAGTAACTCGGTAAAATCATGGTTTACCGGGCTTTGAACTTTTCGAAACAAACATTATTTTGGATAGCTTACTTTACGAGAGTAACTTGAGAACGAACAAATTTGAGTGAGTTTAAAGTAACTTGAGTGGTGATTCGAAACGGATTTGGAAAGGGAGGAGGTCCCACTTTTCTTCTTACCTTTCCTCAACGATGGTGGTGCTCCTTTAATTCGATCATTTGAATATTTGACCTATTCGAAACCAAATGTTTGAATGCGAATGAATCTAATCTTTTATGCAATCCTTAGCGAATTGAATAACGTATTAGATATGTATATATGTTTGAAGAACCTACATACATATACCGTAATGTCTGTTGTACATATTTATTCGAGATTTTTTCCTGGAAAATCCGAGCGATCTATTTTACCCACTATTCGAACTAATTGCTTTAACTTCTGGATGAAAAATGAAGTTTCAGCTTTTCTTATCGAAATTCTTTTGCGGTTCCGGAATAGTTCGAATTTCCAAGGAACAATCACCTCGAATTACTTGGATATTTGTTCATGTACCAGCACATGATTCGAAATCGACCGTATTCTACTTACCTCTACTCCAAAGTACCATTTACAGCAAAAGATCAACAGGCCATCGGATTCCTTGTTCCAATCCGTGGGCTGTGGTTTCCTGTTCCACGAAAGGAGACAAATTTGGTGAGATACGCGAGGCTCCGCCCACCTACGAAACAATCCTGTTATTCCTAGCTATCAGCTGATTGAAATCGATTTCACTAGTACATGTGTTTTCCTGTTGACGGTCATGAATACCGTTGCAACCACCTTGAAAGGATTGAAATTATGTATTAGGTGCGTGCAAAAGTTCCGGGGCAGTCCCACCTAATTTTTCAAGACGCCATAACTTGACTCAGAATCGGCAGTTCTGTTCAAAACAAAAAGCATTGGCATCTGCGTTATGTTGCCAATATGGCACAAAAAGATTTTTCCAGAAGCTAAAAATTTGACAGGTCTACACCTGAAATAGTGGCACACGTCGTTTTCCAGTAGGGTCTGTTCATTGAAAGTTTTACAGCGGAGATAAAGCCATAGAAGGTCGAAATGGGCGTAGTCTGTTAGAGGCAGGTATAGGGAGTAATATAGGTTAGGCTAGAATTTCGGAGCACGAATGGCTAATTCTTTATACGGTTGACACTGCAACGTGCTGGTGTGCGTTATCCCACAGCCGGATCTGATGACATATTTCCGCCTGTGTCGGCCCTGCGCTTGAGAGTTTTCCCATGATTACTGTAGGGAAAAGAAAATACTATAGGGCGATTTTTGTGCATTCATTTGAAAAAAAAAAATTCATTACAGACGAGTCATGTTACTGACCATGAAAGGTCAAAAATTTTTTAAAGAAGGTAGTGATGGTTAGGCTATTTTTTAGGTGGGTGACAGGAGCCCGGACTTTGGGATGACCTCCTCCTATTGTCGTACCTGACCCATTCTCTGTCAACAATAACAATTCTTCCATGAAACGACTTCTTAGGAAATCTGGAGGTCGAATATCTGCAGACTTGCCAGCGTGGACGTCGGTGCTCTTCGCTCAACTCACACAAAATCCATCTACTCACCTTCCCCCTCGTACCGATTTTCTTCAAGTGACGAGACATTGTTGACTAAATTCCCCGTAATGTCTTGCGCATTTTGCACAATGTCTGGTCCAACCTGCTCTTTCCTGGTGGATTTGCGGTGACAAATCTCTGACCAACTTGTGAAGCATTTTCCATGCTCTCATCTCCGCTCAGAATTCCTAGGAACCCTCCAGCACCTGGCGTTTTAGAGAACATGCTCTCCATAAACGCATTACTGATGCTATGGGTCGTTTCACTTGTTGATCGTCTAGACTTGATTTCATAAAGCGAAATTCCCCAAATTATTGCGCAGCTCATAGCATTGGTTTTACACCCGAAACAGAGCAACTCTGTGATGTACACCCGAGCCAGAAGTGTTATAGGTAGCTGATGTTTTATGCTACCAGCACACATGAAAACCGTTGCAGGATATCGCAAAAGCAAGGAGCAAAACGACATTGAACGGCGAAATAGCACCAACTGCCCCGGAACTTTTGCACGCACCTAATAAATTGCTCCATATTTAAAAATTACTTGCAACGAAACTTTTTCCGGAGTTAAGTTCTGAATTTCCTGGAACTCCGATGCGCGATCCATGGGTGACGTGCCCTGTTAATAATTCATTGTTACGTTTTGATGGCTTGGATAGTGGAACATTATTATTGGTTGTGTTTATCTCCTCTTCATCCAAAGAGCTTTGTTGACTCAATAGGGACAGGATTTGTTTAGAAAATTCCGGAATTCGAGAATGTAAGATTCTCCATAATCCAGAATCCTTACTAAGTTCTATCACTTCTACTCCTCCAAAAACCACTGATGAGTTCTCCACACTATACAATTAGGTTCCGCGTGAATATCGTCATTGAAGGATTTCTAGGGATTTTTGAATCAACGAATCCATTAGTATAATGCGTGGCCGTGAAGTCCTAATTTCATTGAGAATTTTATCCTGTTAGAGGAATTCAGAATTCAAAGAGGACATTATTCTGTTTACTTTTATCGGAAGTAATACGGAAAAAAATATGCATTCTGAAATAACCTACACGAAATCATTGAACTTTTTGTGAAACTTAAATTTATGCGTCTATCTTTATGAATAATCCACAATTTGGCAGAACTTCTTACGCGTCTGAGATTTTCCAGAAACATAAGACACGTCTGCCAACTTTTCTTCATTTCTTTTTCTTTATGTTACATATTCCTTCCTCAGTGTAACCGATAATCCTCTCAGTACCCTCCAGGGATCAACGTTTTTTTTTCGTCGTTAGATTCTGAGCTCATTCATACTGGTTTCTGATTGGCTTCGAGTGGATTCTTCATCGAATTTGGGGTGAACTTGAATTGCAGCAAATTTAAGGCCATTTCGAGTTCATTTTGAGAACACTTACATTCAAATTTCGTTCTTGTCCGTTATCTTCAGATGCATGTCTACATATTTCCATACGTGTACGCATTTGAAGAAAGTTTTGTCAGTGTGGTGAAATCTTTTTTAGAGGGTTGGAAGATTCTCCAGGATCCTACGGAGAGGGAGAGCCGGAAACGCAGGTGAAAAGTTAGTACAAAAGGGTTTCCTTGATGAAGGGGTTATATGTGAACGAAATTAGCGACACATTCCTTAACTATATAGTAAAACAGTTGTGTTGAACTAGTAAATATTCACAAAAAAATGTTTTTCCTCCGATTCGCGCAATAATGGAAGAACCTTGGTGGCTGACTTTTCCTTGAAACTTTACTGAGCTTTATCGTACCTTAAGCATTACATCAATCCCCCTGAATAACATGTAAATTATATCTATCGTTGATATGAGCCGAATGGCAAAGCCGAATTATTGACGTTTGTTGAATAAAAAATCCGATAAATTCAACTAACGTGGTAAAAAAAGTGTCAGCTATACTCAGGACCGAATAGAAATCGAATAAATCAATTTATATAGTTGTTCGTTCGAGACTAGATCCGAAGAATTCAAATATTTAAAAAAAAAGCGATCCAAATGCCTTCCTATCATCATTGAGGTGTTGTTTTACGAGTTTCGAGCAAATCGATAGGTATCTAATGCTCTAATGCATATGTAATTTGGTCCTAAGTATAGTGTTAGCTTCTCTTTCTTCTTAACATTCTGATTTCGACTAATTCGACTAACTAGAAAATGAATATTCGTATACCGACTGTGCCCAAACACTGGTAAATACAATATGATTAATCGTTATAAATTAAAACAGATTATAATGAAATTGTATGACAAATGAAAATTCAAAGGCATTCTTTATCCATTTATCTTGTTTATCTTTTCCCGTTCGAAAATCTCTCTCACCCCACCCCCCGTTTTATCCCGAAACAACACATCGCCGCTCCAAATGTTGAGTTTCCTCCGCATCAGATAAGCTGTCGTCTGACGTCCGTCTCATTTCTGATGTGGCGCCGCTTTGCCTCCGCATCATCCGCCCTTTCACCGACTAATTCCACACAGCTTTCTTCCTTCCAGACAATCCTATTCAATGTGATTTCCTGAATGTTAGGGATTTTCATACCCTTTTCTTTGCATTTATTCTCTACTAGTAAGAAGAATTATATTGCATTTGGTTGTGCCTGCTTTTTGCACTGTTATTCAATTTGTAATTACCTCTTGCAGCTGTGTAGTTGCGTAGGCGCATAAGCAAGTAGTAGTAGCATTTATGAAAAGGAACAGTGCAATGCTAGCAGGTGATTAAGCAGAACAGAAAGGGTGGTCTACAATGGGGTTTATAGTCTGTTCCACGGCGGAAGATAGTTGGGGAAACGCCGCAGAGAAGAAGAACGCGGAAATTGCGCAGAGATTGGAGAGGGTGCAGAGAAAAACAGACACTGTGCACGAATACTCAGCCATCGTCGCTGGCGAAACAGACTATACACACCTTCACGGGTGGTCGTGCATCGGTCAAGAGTGGATCATGGTTCGTTGATCTACCACCGACGATCTAATGCTGCTGAAATGAGTTATTTTCAGTTTCCGTTTTACCTTTTCCAAGGGATTTTCGTCGTTTATTTTCCGTTCCACGATTTTGCGAGGTTGGATATTTTATCCAAGCTGCTCCTCTTATCCAAGCTCTTCCTCAATACGATTGTTTTTTTTTTCTGGAAAAATAGATAATTTATATAGCAAAATTAAGGAGATTTGCTATATTTCATATGCATTTACATAACGTAGTTGCTCTGTTTTTGCCTGGAAATTTCTGGAAGATAGCTAAGCAAAAAATCCTTTGTAGATAACGCAAGTGCTCGTATCCGCGACAATTTCTACTCGAATACCAAGGACACCCTAGGCACAACGCTTGCAAAAAAGATATCTTATTTGTGTTTCTGAATAATTAACTCGCAGCAACTTGCAAGCTAGTAGAAGAAAGACAGAATTAGGTGTCTACTGTGGATTGTGCGGCAGTAACAGTCCAAAGTAGTGAAGAGTAATAATGTAAAAAAAAATATTATTAAAATGTTGGTGAAGCCGAGATTTGTTGAAGATGAGAAGCGGACCTCAGAGATTTGATGAATGAAGTTGTCAAAAATTTCCTTTAGATTTCAATGATGAAATAGCTGAGAATTATTCGAATAGTATAGCAGGAACAAGAAATTAAACCAGAGTATGCAAAATTTCCTCTGATTTAAAAACTAATGTTTAAAAGAATGCCGAATGTTGTGTTAATTTCCAGAAATCCGGCTTTAGAATTACTTTATGTTGTCTTGCTTTGAACCGACTAATAAGGTTTGACTAAGGACAATAAATTACTGGTGTAATTAAAATTGTTCGGCAGACAGACTGCAATAAGGCAACAATTATAGGGATAACTGTAATAGGAACTAAAAACTAATAAATCCACAGCACAATTTAATTACCATATAGCTGCAAAATCCTGCAAAACTACAGTATTTCTCGGGAAAACATCGAGATTGATGTCAATTTAATGTTGCATATGCAGTGCAGCTTATGGCCGGCCAGAGGATAGATAGTTAGTCTTCTCAAATTGTTTTAAAAGCATATGTAAATAGTAAAGCATTACCAGTAAATTGTCAAGGCACGCATACTTGCTCAACGCTAATTTTATACTATTATAGACTAATTGATTATAGAACTTGTTTTTGTCATTACATCGTCGAGTATTGTAACCCCAAATACAAATCAAACCTTAGGTAACACAAATTCCAGCATATGAGTCCTACAATTTACGGATATATCTGTACTTTTTAGTTTTTTAAGTAGCGTATCTCTCAAATAGCGTGCTAATACCTATCATATTTCTTCTCTTTAGTGGGCAGAAACTTTGCTGGACTGTTCTGGCGGTATTAAAGGTGAAGATTCAAAAGGTTACCATCAATTAAAGATAGAACCATCCATAACTCGGCTTAATGGACAAGTGACATCTGAAGCTTTGCAGCCTACTCTTGTTGAACTGTTCAAAACTTCACTAGTTGCAGAAGGAGCTTATTTGTCGAGAAGCTAATTTCATGAGGGGAAGGGCTCTATTCAGCGACTTTTTCATGGAGTAAGAAAAAAATTTCAAAAGAAAAAAGGTGCAAAAAATGTGGCACTCATTAGACGGATTATGTTCTCGCTGATTTTGCATTATTCTACTTTGATAGAGGGTTCTTTTTCAGGAAATTCATGTAGGAACAAGCTTCATTACAAGCCTGAATGACCTAGTGACGCAAACATTTCTGTTGCAGAATTTTGTAAACAATAAAGTTTGGGTGAGACGAACGTATGTCGGAGTTTGGGAAACATTTAAGGTCCTGCAGCAATCCTGGAGTAAAAGTTCTTCCAGAAGAGGGACCCCTGCAGAAAACGAGATTTTGTAGCTCTCGCAATTGGGATTCCGGAGAAAATCTTAGTAGAAACAGGAATAGATCATTTTCACGAGAATAGCTAGCTCTCGTGTGGTTTCGCACAAGGAATCAGGGGTTCAGTGCTTGGAAGCAAGCCCATCCAGTGGTGTGAGCCCTGGATAACAGCCAAATTGAGAACTGAATGCGATAGGCTCGGCTCAACATGTCCACTGCTAGAATCTCTGCACCGTTCCAGGTTATCCATGCACAAACCAGTGAAGTTTCCGGGATTAATCACTCCTGTCGGATTTTTTAGACCTTGTTCAAATTCCGATCTTCATCAAATCAATAATTATCCTCCCTGTTTCTGGAGACAAAAATTTCAACAAGAGAAACGCCTCGCTTCTCTGAATTTATTTACTGCTTGTTCATGGTGAAAAGAAAATCTATGACCTTGGTAGAAGCTAGGAGTCACTGTTAGCTCTCACCCCTGCGGATAACTCACCATCGTCCATCGGCTCTTAATCTATGCAGAGTATAAAAACATAAAAATTCTTGAGTGTGCTTCTTTCATGGGAGAGATTTGTACTTTTAGAACACTAATAAGCTTCATCTGCACCACGAGGCACTTCACGCAAGCGCTAAGATGTACCTTGGAATAAAAAGAAACCCGATAGGAAAAATCCTCCGTATCTTCAGGAAAATTCGCGATGTAGCACTCTGAAACACGAAATCGAACAGCGCTGTTCTGCCTTGGAAGCATCAAAAACGTGATTTTTTTTTCGCTGAAACTTTCGAAGACGGAGGATGTAGGTTGCTCCACAAATTGTATTTGGATCTGGCATTCGCTTCGATTTAAACTATACTTTTGTATGGTGACTGTAGAGTAGTAGCAACTAAATGAAGATCCAAGATCTTTAAGAAAATCCCATGGGTTGGCCAGAATTGCTTTTCATGTTAGGTGACCATGGCTCAAAAATTTGTAACAAAGCCATCTTCGAGGACCACTGTTTCGTTCAGTACGTACCGCACTCAAAACAGAATCTGGCAATGAGGACAGTAGAATGTACAACGCACCACACAGGAGGTAGTAAGAGTATTCTATCGAAAGTAGTCAGGATGTACCACCGTCCTTTGCCGCTACTATTACTACATGTACATGGAATACTGTATACAAATCAGGTATTGTATAATATCAAATATAAATATAATATATAATATTAGGCACAAAAATTCCTCACATCCTAAAAAAACTGAAACAAAAATGAATGTTCTTGTGACCCTCGGTTGGCAAAATGAACAGAGTTCGAGTTCAATCTGTGAGAGGCTACTATTGTAACTAAATTCAACTATTATTTTATGGATTATTCCTGGAAGTTGCAGAGGTGCTCAATACTTTGCAATTATTCTCATCTTTTCAGGTCGTTTGCCCTTTGCAAGTTGCTGAATATTCTTATAATCTCCTCTTGAGGGATATCCTTTCGCGTTTATCAACATGCATGGGAAATAGATAATATAAATTGATCATAATAACAAATAGCAAATTATCTATAACAAATATGCAGCAATAAAATAATGTATAATGAATAATAAATAGTAATGAAGCACAATAAACAAAAAAAGAGGAGACGAGATGGAAGACGTTATCGAATCCTCTCAGGGATGCGTTTTGAATTTCTCTTCGTTTTCATCTAGAACTCTACAGAATTCATGGAGTAAAATTTAATGATCTCCCATAGCAGTCCTATCCAGAATGCCTTTACTTACTCATAACTTCATATTTTTGTATCTCATTGTACTCGCTTCAGTTTGCCTTCCGCAACGTTTCGCCATTTTCCATCAATTTTCAATTTTTTCCTTATTTTTCCCACGCAATTTTCCTTTTTTTACAATGACTCTGCTGCGCAAAGTGCGTTCAATAAGTAATTAAGTGAGCAACTAGAGAAGTATTCATAAATACGCATTGGCATCTTCGTATAGTATCCAGAAACTCCTCCTGTCCTGAGACTTTTCCCATTTGGAACATTTATCCATGACGTTTCGCGTTTTTTTTTCCTTTGTCGCTGTAAAAAAAACTCTCGTTTGATTGTCAACTTCACTATCGGCTTCACACAATAGAGTAAACCAGTTCAGCGTTGACGCGTGTGATTCTTTCAGGATCGGTTTGGCGGCGACTACTCAAAGCTGCGTGCCAACAGCGACATATGGTAAGTTCCGCCCTCCACAGCGTTAAGTGCCTAATCTAGCAGAGCCACTCTCTCGTCGACATCAGCACCACCCCTCGTCCACCCCCCCCCCCCCCGTCGGCTAGTTAAATATGCGTACTTGCACTGAAACTCTAACACATTCCTGTGCTTCTCGATGACAGATGGGTTACGAGCCCGAAAGGGAAAAAGTGGGCAAACTCATGGCATGGACTGTTCTTGTCTACATTCAGGCAATGCGTTTTTCGTTATCCAGAATATCCCAAACCACTGGAAAAAGTTGTCCAGGCTGCTGGAATAGATCTTAAACATGTTTTAAGCAAGTACTTTAATAATGGAATCTCTTTAGGCGGCCCTAGGAGCGCTATGGAGCTCTAGTGCAAGCTTGTCATCCCAGGAAGGACAGCCAATTCAGCCAGTTCCTTACCGTTTGTGCCTCGGATTGCATGATGTTTTCATTGCATTGTTTCTGGTAAGTGTTTATTGTTTAGTAGTAATTTCACTCTGGTATTGCACTTTAAGGGTTTTTAACAAAGAAGAACTATTTATAAACAGGGAAAGCTAAAAGAAACAGGAAAAGAAAACGAGTTTCGCCTTGAACTTTTGGTCACATGGAACTTCCTAGACAGGTTTTCGGCGCTATTCCGTGAAAATGCCTGTTGGGAAAATTCCTTTCAGATGCTATACTTTCTTTGTTTATTAGGTTTGTTGAACCTTCGAAAACTAAAAAAACATAAATAACAAAACTAATTATTGAAAAACATTCTTCTGATCATTCTTTCTTTTGCGAATTCTATTTCTTTTGAGTTTTGAATAGTATAACAGCACGAACACTTCCAAAATCCTGGAAGTCGCAGGAGCTTCCGCTATCATTAGGCTAAATTTCCTTATTTCGGACCGTGTTTCCATAAAAATTTCTAGAGGGTGGGAATCCGTACATTTGTCGAGATTTTATCCTAGATTTCCAGCCCAATGACTTCCCATGTACTCTCTCCCTAATGATCAGAGCTCGCGCAAACTTCCAGCAAATCCTTGAGAGTGGGACAACCAGGAGAACCCGGATAGAGTTGTTGTTTCTCACGATAGGCCATGAGAAATCAGCTTAAGCATATGCATTTGCACTTTTCTCTTCATTGTTTTTCTGAGAAATCAACACGGATGAAATCAAATGTCCTGCATGCAAATGCACACCACTTTACGGACGAAAATTCGTTTGTAATGGACGAGAAAACTCACCAAGAAAAACTCGTGGTCGAATGCCTGCGATAAATGTTGTATTGCTATGGTTTCCTACACTTCTTAGAAGATCAATAACCCAGGAAGTGAGCAGGAATTGGTATTTGCCTAATTTTAAGATGTAATATGGCAGGGATCGGATGAGGCTTTAGATATAGGAATAATAAAGGTAATTGAATTCAACCTTCCACTTTCAAAAAAGGTCGAAAAATTGAATGTCTAAACCACAATGCAGCCCTGTGGGTAAATATGGAGAGTTATAGGCCTTTTCCTTCATTAAATACTCGAATCTGTAAATCAATTACTCGATTATTAGCTATGTCAACTGAATTATTCCGTCTTCATTCGGTCCCAACTAAATAACTATACAAAGTACACAATGTTCATGGCTTTATAGGCACAACTTTTTTAGCCCACAAAATGAGGCTAATGAGTAAAACACACTCCTAGCTGGAGGATCTACAATGTCCTTCCTTGCCTACAAAATCACTTCCTCTGAGGAATTTCACACAAGTTGCAAATTGTCCTGCATTTCCACGACTTTTCGATCATTTATGCACCAAAACGTCTCCGTCAAATGATTATGCTTAATGAAGTATCCCTATGATTTGGCATTTTTATGGCATTTTCACTTGAACTTTTCCTATTTCCACAAAATTCCACAACTATAGCCCTTTTTTCACACCAGTGGTTGTGTTTCACTCGTCACCAACATAGCCATCTCGAGAATATGCCATTTTCCTCCGCATCACATTAGAGACGGCGGAAATTCATCCGGAAGCTATTTACTTAATCCAGCAGTCTTCCTGGTCTGTCGTCGTCGCATTTTCGCGAGAAGCAGACTTATCCACAACGCAATTATGTGCATAATTACAGTGTAAAGATTTCCTTGGGTACATTTGCATCGGAGTTGAGGTTTTTTCAAGGCGGAAACCCTGGAGTTTTTTTATCCGACTATCTTTTTTCGATTTTTTCAGTAATCCGATAAAACAACTTTTTATCAGGTGATGATGATATTGTTGACGGTTTTTGGAAACATACTGGTGGTGCTATCCGTGGTCGTGTACAAGCGAATGCGAACGTTCACTAATATTCTGTTAACCTCGCTAGCCACTGCAGGTAAGGGTCTCAACTTCGAAATACTTCAAGCTAAAGAGGAAAAGATGGTTAAATGAGAAATTAACTGCTGTTAATTATAGCAAACTGTATACATAAAATAGTGGGGAATATGTTTTTTTCTCCCATATCGGTGAAGGTAAAAGGAAATCAACTCGGGTTGTCATGTACACCCCTTTCTCAGGCAAGCTACGAGCTAGTACAGTGGGAGTTTTCGCTTCTCCTAAGCGTCCCTTCTCGAAGGTAGTAGTTGCGACACAACGAAAATAGAGCAAAAGTAATGCAAATAATGAGAAATAATGGTTGTTGTTATAACAATCTGTATATATAAAGTAGAATGTATGTGTGTGTATGTATGTATGTTCCTTATAGAAATCGTGGAGGGTGAACCGATCGGGGCCAAACTTTGTAAGCTTATTCCTCATGGGCCGGCGGAGGTTTTAGGCTACTTCATGCCAGGCATTATCGATTGGTTTATCGATTTTATTGATTTTTCGCTACTTTTGCTCAGGGGCGGCGAGAACATGTCTAATGGGGTTTGTCAATGCGCTGAACACGAATATGATAACCGTTTTGCACCAAATATCGATTTATCGATTTTATTGATTTTTCGATATTTTTGCCCGAGAGCCGGTAGGGACAGGCCTACTGGGGTTTCTCAATGCGCTGAACACGAATATGATAAACATTTGGCGCAGAATTTCGAATCACTGGTGTGATTTTTCGCCATTTTCGTCCACGGGCCGGTGAAGACGTGTCTACTAGGATTTTCCAATGCGCTGTACACGAATATGACAACTATTTTCCACGGATATATCGACTCAGTAACTTCTTTTGCTCTTTCTTCGCTTTTGGAAAGGGACGGGGTAAGAATGTGTTCACTGGATCAATCGAAAACGCTAGGCCCTAAGTACGAATATGGCCACTGTTTTCCATGAAATTGACACTGAAATAACAGTACTAACTTTTCGCTTACGGTTACATAAGCCTGTTAATATGTCTACCACCAAAACCATAGGCATCCGCAATGAATTTGTCGGCACTAGCAAATGTCCTCATTGGTGTGAAATTGCCGGGAGAGGAAAACACCCGAGCGAAGCCGGGTATACCGTCTAGTATTAATATAGTAAAAGTTTGTGACGTATCATAAAAATAATACGTCACGAAAAAAGCAGTGTATTCACCTATTGAATTCCAGCAATTTATAGAGAACCATTTCCGGAGGATCTGTAAATTCAGAAAAAGTCATTTCGAGCGATATTTTTGATCTTAATTTCCGGACCTCTTCATTACCCTTAATAAATCCACGTATTCTGTTCTAACTTGTTCTTGCTCTCTATCCCCGAGAAAAGCTCCCATCCCGACAATTCTGGATGTTTAGGTGGATAGATTTACATGAAGGCTGCCAAGGGTCATCCTTTCTAGCAACATTGCGATTTTCTAGGATTCAAATGGTTCGCACTGTCTTTATCTAATTTGTACAGATGCCTCTGACCTCCAACAATTTTCTCGCTATTATTTTTATTGTTTACGCATTTTCTGTTTTTTTTTTCATGTTATTTTAATCGAGTTGGATCTGCAAATCCAAGCGTCTCATGTGGCATGAATTCAGGATGAGTGCTAGTTTTCCTTTTGGTGACTCCACATTAACGAAAAAAGTCTATACTTTGGCATGTACGCAAGCGTACTACCAATTTAATATAGTGGAGGCCGTGTAAAGTTTCTCTTTAGGTGATCGGACAATTTTATGGATTCATACAATAAAACAAGGCACAGTAATATGTTTAAATCACGGCTTGCATCCAGAAATCTAGTCGTCCTGCAATGAATTCATTCCTATAAGGTTCTCTCGACTTATTGCACATTTAGACCTTCACTGGAACGTAATTTTTAAGAGAAAACTGAAGATTTTTCGTTATGGACCACCTTGAGCTGTTGTATGAGTTCGCCTCCCATATTGTTACTACTAGGTATACTAGCATTTTTAATAGCTCCATGAAAAATTGAAAGAACACTCTTAGCAAAAGGAAATTCAAAGATTCTAAGGAAGCTCGAAGGCGAGGAAGGCGAGAAGGTAGCTGTTTTATTTTTTTTTTTGGGAGGGGGAGGGGGGACTCAGGAATATCTTCCGCTAGTGTTTGCATTTGGAAGCCGTCGTCTTTTGATTTCCCAATTTTAGATAGGAATAGTATTGAGATTAGTATGTATTATGCTCTAGATTATTGTGGAAAAAAATCTAGTTATTATTGATAACCCTAAATATCTAATTTTTTTCTCTTCCTATGTTCCTCTCCTCATTCCATTACAACTTCCTCCAATATGTGGAACATAGCTCTGCAGCTATTTTTTGCCTCCACTTCCTGTCCACTTCTTCCCTTCTTTTCAATTCATAGGTCTTTTCCCGCTCAAAAGCAAAGAAGTGCGGATTATCCGCTCGGCGCGTTCCTGGATCGCAACCTTCAAGCTCTGGGATTTGGAGTTCAGCAAATAACTGCATTACATTTCATGTCTCGCTCTATCGGAGTAGCCATAGCACTTTGAAAAAAAAAGTTGGCGAAACATCCAGAAAAGTAGGGTATGTGCACCAGGATGAGCCCTTAGCACAAACGAGACGGGTTATCAATGGCTCATTGCTTTTCATGTCAATATTAAATGATCTACTTAAGTTCTCATCATAATTAGATCCAAGGCCCGTCTATGACCTCTATGTGTACTGAATTAATTATGATAGTCTATAATAATTGTAAGAACAAGCACAACGAAATTAGATTTGTACTAATAGTCGTCTCGCAGTAATTATGTTGGGGCTAGAAACTGACGCAGCTACTTAAAAGCTATATTACGAAAACTAGAAAATATTTATATGAAATTTTATAATGTATACAGGCAATTGCAGACCTCTTGGTGGGGCTAGTTGTAATGCCGATGTCACTTCTGGATTTGCTCCACAATCATCGGTGGCCTTTAGGTCTGTATTTTTATAGAATTGCTCCTGTTTACGTCTAAAATTAGTTTCGGAAAATTTTCAGGAAAATTTTTATGCGGTTTATGGGCGACGTCTGACGTCCTCCTCTGTACTGCTAGTATATTAAATCTTTGTGTCATCAGTCTGGATCGATATATGGCAATCACCTCGCCTCTGAAGTATCCTCGAACAAGGTAATAATTGAAGTTCTTTCTCTTCTTTAGTCTGAAATTTCCCTTCATTTCGATGGAAAATTTCCCAACAGAAACAAGGAGAAAACCTGGAAAATTATGCAGGGTCTAGCTAATTTCTGGACGCAACTTCCAGGAAATTACTGGCTTTGAATGTTGCTCTAATTTCACTCGAAAATCCTTTGATTCTGCTGACTGAACGCATGTTATCACGGATGTAGGTCTATTCGTTGGCGCTACGGAAGCCCGACGTTTAGTATTTCCCCCATTGCCGGCTTCACATCACTTTGCGGCTCATTGAGCATATACACATCATTACAAACATCCAGAGAGCTATTCGTCTGGGAAAACTGCGTTGTACGGAAGAAGTACAGCTCCGAAGAGAAGAACTAATAGGCGTAGGTATGTGAAAACACGAGCCGCGGCCCGAAAATACCTCCTGTTTTGTCTCCATGTGGTGTGGCTATGGTTGGATGAACATATGTAGTCCTGGCAAAAAGCTAGGACCTGGATGCGTCATTGAGATTATCCATGGAATGTACTCAAATTAACCCTTTGTCTGGCACAAATCAACATGTTTGCCCATATGTGGGGTTGTCGACGCCCTGCGGCTCTACCTATAGGTATAAGATCTATGGGTCTAGCTAATCATGCATGGATCAGGAGGCATCCAGAAATTTGCAGCTATACCTACCTACTAAATACATAAACGCATTCTATTGCTAAATTTACTGGAATTGTCCAAGGACGCAACCTTTGGGTGTATTTGAAGAAATAACCAGATAAGTTCAAAGTAATGCAGGTTGGTTTCGGCGATCCCAAAGAGTCTCAGAACTACAAGAACTAGTTGTCAGCCTACATGTGCCTCAAAACAGCTTGCAGACAAGCTTTCAACTAGCAAATTATTGTCGACATGTTTGACGTCATCGCGCCATTCAAAAACAGGTTGTTAGCCACATTTTCGCCCGACAACTTGTCGACAAGTAAGAGCTGAAACAAGTTGTCGACAAGCTCTGGGGCGAGCAACTTTCTGATGCGATCAGTAACTTGCGCGCCAAATGCTTGTCAACGAGTTGGTTTCGGGTTCTGAGTACTCATCCAAACGAATTTTTTTTGACAAGTTTTTAAACTGTACTATATAGTAATATTTGCTGCTTTCAACTATGCATGATGCATGTTACCGTGAGCTGAGTAGGGCGTTCCGGCAAAGTGGTAGCGTCCAGAGAAATTTATTTATCCTACTACAGTCTTGTGCTTTGTCCTTAAATGCCTTGAAACGCTACTCTGACTCACCTCGAGTAGGTATTAGATGAAGCACCTAAGTTCATCTTCATCAACTGAGGTCTCCGGAGGAACTGGACTACTTGGGCTCTTCAGGAAACCAATTAGCCGATTACCTAACCCGGCAGTACTTTATGGGACCTTTCGTGCATTAGTGAGCGTATACGAGGTACCGTACCAGGAAGTAGAGTGTAGAAAATAGCCCACCCATTAGTCTTCTAAATGATGTAATCTGTCACATTGCCGGATTTTTAAGCGGATTGTGGGATTTGGAGAGGAATAAAAATTCAGAAAATAGCAACCATAAACGCAACGGCGTTTACCATTGAAACTAACATGAAAGCAGCACGTTCGGATTAGCGGATGCGATTCGAATTTTGCATAGTTGCTGTTTGAATGGATGAAATTGTTAGTCAGCGCAAATATCGGACTTCAAAGCAATTCGGCAAAGCCAGCGTTTCCAGGATATCAAGTATTTAGAAAAAATAGTGAGTAACCTCAGTTATTTTTTATTACTCGAACTTACTCCATGATGGCTAAACAAATAACGTATGCATGTCAAAAACGATAATCGAAAGTCCAATCCAGTGCCTATCGAAACAGTAAAACAATCTCCTAATTACCGTTATTCTGCGTAACTGCATTTCATGAATAATTCACTCGATAAATAACGACAAAATCCTGGTTTTCGAGAAATTCAAAGAAATAAGAAATAAAATAAAGTTATATTGTGGAAAGTGTCACAGGAAAAATGATGAAATTTGTGAACTCGTGTAAATGAAATTGGTTCAACTGTCGTGTTTGGATATTATTAATTTTTGTTATCCTTGAAATCTTTGAAACACCTAAAGAAACTTTTTATTTATTTCATGGGACTCTTTCCAAGTAACGGGTCGCTTCTGAGCATCCATAAACATTTGTGAAAGCTCGCCCACTGCATTTACATCTCTTTAAGGGTTTGTGCAGCTTTTTTTCAATTAATTTCATTTATCGCGCTCAAGTACACCATCTCTTTGATCGTTCTAGTGCAGATACATCTTAATAATTGTTTTGAGCCCTCTCTATTCGATGGATGCAGTTTGAAAAGCACTAAGCACACCATTATTCGTCTAACAAAGGCGGCTGAGTGGTTTAAGCATGCTCGAGAAAGCACACATAGATTTGAGCTCGCAAAAAACATAGCGCCAAAAAGCATGCATTCAGCACACCAGCGGGAGAAAACGTTCGCCTCGTTCATACAAAACGTATAGGGGGGATTTATTCCCTGAAAATTTTTGCAACAATTAGTGGGAAAATGTTCTAAAAACACTGCTTCCTCAACCCAGTGGTATTTAATGAGTTCTGGCTATGTGAATTGTTGTGATGACGCAGGAAAAACTCGAAAAGAAACCGTTTTCAATGCATTTCTCGACAAACAACGCCATTCACAAAGTACACTGGATGACTGGGGCATTGAACGTCGCAAAAACCTCAGTTTGTTAGAGCAACAACAGTCAAACTTTCTGGACAGCTTGAGAACTGACGCCTGTGCTCCTTTGGAGGGCACGGGAAAAGCAGAAAAATCGACGGGGACGAATAATACAGTGGATGAATCGTAGGGTTTATTGGGTTTCCTTTTTGGGGGAGTAGTTAAGCCGTATACTATCAGGCGAAGATTACTTTCCCCTCTTATTCTTCGTGAGAAATTCGCACAGTTTGCTATTTCGGGGAATATTTGCGAGTCTATGGACAATCTGTTGATTCAACCCTGTTACTACTTTTCTTGCTTATTGTTATGCGAGCATATGTTCATAGCAGTTCTGCTCCATGTTTTTCAAAGAAAAATCGAATGGCCGGCCAGAAAAGGGAAATCATCTTAGAAATATTGCGATTCCGTTAATCATCCTCTTGTTCCCTCACACACGAGAAAGTCAAAATTTCTCTGGAATAGAACGAGCTTTATCAAATCCATGAATCCGTTGCCAAAATGAGCGAATATTCTTTCACACATCTGTGCGATGGAGGCTGAAACAAAACTAGCTTGTAGGAAACATTTTCAAATGAATAATTAAATAGAAGGAAAGTTACGCAATTGAAGATCTGGGTAAAAAAAGCCTATTAATAAACTACGGGCTTTTCCGTCAGGAACGAAAAGATTGCGGTATGTGATTGACCAAGTTGCAAACTCTGTACTTCTTCAACGACTTCTAAAACACTGGACCCGCAGGTGATGAGCGGAATTCTGGATTCGAAAGCACCTGAATTCTCCTTTGCCGGCATTATTAACAACTACTCTCTGAACCTTAGTGGGTGGTGTGTGTTTGTTGGGGGGGGGGGGGGGGGGGGGGGGAGAACGGGAGCTCAAAGAGTAATATCGGTGATATTATTCAGAATTGCAACAGTGCTACGTCCATTATAACTATTTTTCGAAACACTGTCTATACAACCAATGTATCTACTATGTACTTATAGTCTGTAAATGCTACAAATATTTTTCTAACATCTCATTTTCTACTTTATTTGTTATGATGTTGCTATTCGGCTTGTTTAATCTATCTACAGTCCGGTCCGGCAGCCATTGCAAATGGGCGTCGGCGGGCGCCTGCCGCCGCCACCCTCCGGCGCCCCGGCATTAATGAGCTATAAATCACTCGAGCTTGGGAGAAAGCGAAGAAAAATACAATTTTAGTCCATAGTAGACAGGGTAGATAAGCCTAATCCTATGCTTAAGAATGGCTTTAAGGCTTAGGCTTAGGCTTCACAGGAGTGGCCCCACCCAACTCCCTTTTCACCTAAATTTCTAAGATAAACTACTATAAGTGTAAGTGTAAGTAATAGCGGACACCATTTGTGCGTTGCATCGCGTGCGCGCATAGCTCAGTGGGTTGAGCGAATGATCGACGTTGTGGTGGTCAGGAGATCGAATCCTGTCCTGTGCCCCCGTTTTGCAAATACATATAGTATGCTGCCTACGACTGCTGCAGTTATCTAACAAACTCCAACATAAAAAGTAGCCCGGATGGCTCAGTGGTTTGAGTGGCAGATTGCAATCTGTCCCTATCGCTGGTTCCACTCCGTTGGAGATCCAGAGTTAAGTATCGCAGTGTTTGGGGTTCACTGCTTGGAACGTCCCCCGTGATCTCCTTCGGGTAGTCCAGGAAGGCATCCGGCACCGTTTTGCACAAATTTCGAAAATAAACTACGATAAGTGTAAGTGTAAGTAATAGTAATAGTGTAAGTAATAGTGAAAAACCACTTTTTCAAAGTTGAGGGAAACCGGGAGAGAGTAACTCCGCCGTAAAGGACTGCTCCACGAAAGATAAATGACAGCGGTAGGACTACTTCGCAATGGATATGGAACAATTTATACCGATTTCAATTATTTCTGAGGATCCCAAATTGGATGAGCTTTATTATTCAGATGGGATAACTGAAGTACTGTGTCCATCTATAGAAGAATAACGGCCATTTTTGTATTCGCGAAGCAGTGTACTATAGCAGAAAATGGAAGAGTTGGCTTCGCTTATTGTGTATTCAGAAATCTTGCCCCATGAAAATCACGAAAATGAAAAAACGTGAAAGTTGTGAAAATGGTCCCCTGCTTTATAGCCTTAACATATCCACTGCACTTTGTCTACCATGGACTAAAATTGTATTTTTCTCCGCTTTCTCCCAAGCTCGAGTGATTTATACCTCATTAATACCGGGGCGCCGGAGGGTGGCGGCGGCCGGCGCCCGCCGGCGCCCATTTGCATTGGCTGCCGGACCCGACTGTACGTCTATGAAAACTGCTTTTCGAAATACTGTCTACACAACCAATGCATCTACTATGTAGTTATGGTTTGTAAATGCTACAAATATTTTTCTTATTTTCTATATTATTCATTCTAATGTTGATATTCGGTCTGTTTAGTTTATCTGTTATATTTTTATCTACCTTGTGACTTTCTGTCCAACAAGTGCAGCTTTTACCATGGACACTTGAGGCTCAGCTGTGAACCGAAGCACTTTAATTATCTTACGTGTAGGGCTTCCCTTTGGACTCATTCTAATGGCCATGAGATCATGTAGAAAACCCTACGTACCTTTTGGTGTGATGCCGATGTCGACGTTTCTGCGTATATGAACATAGTATTAGCATAAAATGTGTATGTTATTCAAAAATCGGAAGTTATGCCGCACATTAACTTGAAGAGCAAATTACTCGATACCAATTTGATTCATAACTTTTCCATTACTCTTATTCAGTCGTTCTGAAATAAGTAAGCTTTTGGAGGATCCCCTTGATAATCCGTACCTTCTTGAATACCATTGAAAGTTGTGTATGTATTTTCCGCCAGAGTTCAGCAACTCCCATTTCAGGTCACGGAAAATGGCTGCAGGTCTACTGTCTTCAGTGTGGATACTCTCGCTTATTGTCTGTAGCCCACCTTGGTTTGTTCCAGGATGGGGACTTTTTGTTGATCATCAGAAGGTTTGACTTGTTTCTTGTACAATTCTCTACTGCTCGCAATGCTCTGGTCATGGGTGCTTTCCAGCATTTCCAGATGACTACCTTCCAGGATCTTTACTTATTTGGTTGCAGGGCTTGTCTGACAACTCGACGATCGTCATAAGTCGCGATGATACCTTCATGTGCGGCTATTCCCCATCAGTGCCATATCGAATCTACAGTGCTCTCGGGAGCTTTTATATTCCATTACTGGTTAGCAACCAGTACAGGCCTCCCTTCACATTATGTGAATAATTAATTAAAAAACTTCCAGGTCATGCTGTCCGTTTACTTCAAAATCTTTCGAGTAGCATCCGAACGAGAGGTCCTCATGCGGCAGTCTATAGGAACATGCCGGCTGAGCAATCGTATTGGAAGGCCGCAGCAGAACAGCCGCAACAATCTCAGGTGAGATGCGACACTTTTTCTGGAAATCCGCGATAATTTCAGGATTGAGATTGTGCGAGTATATATGCAAAAATCTTTATGAAGTTAAGTATAGAACGAGAACCGAAACATCCTAGCACATCTGGAATAGAAGTCTTTCAAAACTCTATTTCACATCTTATTTGTTACAGGACAGCAAGCGCTCCCCATTCCAGAATGAGGGTTCAAGTGAACAACACTGGCAGAATCAACTACTCGGTTCGACCTATTGAGTATGCAAGGTATGATTCATTATTTCTGGATATTTCACAAGCGTTTTGCTAGTACATACTATGTGGTAGGAATGAAGAAAAAGTAACAGCAAAGAACCAAATCCGTTGTTTGGACGGTTTTTCCTGAAACATTGTTAGGGCAGCAACAGTAAATGACCCAAGTTCTCGTGAGTTAACGAAGGTGAAAAAAGAACAAGAAAAATGTGTTTCTTCCATTATTAAGTTCCTTTTGTTTTATTCTGATTTTTTGGAAGTTGGTTCTGTAGCATTACGTATAGCTATTTCTCCGGAACTTCAAACAACTACCATCATGCCAAGATTCCAAGAAAGTCGAACTCGGACATATTTCTCCACAATTTTTCCAGCTTTCGAAGAGTCTTTCGGCTTAAATTTTGCCGTACTGAGAAGCCTACATGCACACATGGTCTGTTACCCCAGAGAGGACCTGAGAAGTGATTTTGTCTGCAATTGCGACCGCAGTGGTTCCATCGATGGGAGAACGCAACAGGATGCGTATGGAAGGAGATTTTACTAAATGACAGTAGGAAAACATCGAAACAACACATACATATTAAAAGGGTGTAAAAATAAAACTGTTGGCCAACACCGCGATGAAGTCGTAAATGCAGACAAAGTCACACTACCGCCCCTCTCTGACCCACCAGCTTGTAAATTTTTTTACGAGTTGGTTTGAAGAGGCATAGTCTATGGTCGCATGGCTTACCGTACAGTCCGGTCCGGCAGCCACTGCAAATGGGCGCCGGCGGGCGCCGGCCGCCGCCACCCTCCGGCGCCCCGGTATTAATGAGCTATAAATCACTCGAGCTTGGGAGAAAGCGAAGAAAAATACAATTTTAGCCCACAGTAGACAGGGTAGATAAGCCTAACCCTATGCTTAAGAATGGGTTTAAGGCTTAGGCTTAGGCTTCACAGGAGTGGCCCCACCCAACTCCCTTTTCACCTAAATTTCTAAGATAAACTACGATAAGTGTAAGTGTAAAAAAGATTGGACACTATTTTTATGTTGGATCGTGTGCGCGCATAGCTCAGTGGGTTGAGCGAATGATCGAAGTTGTGGTGGTCAGGGGATCGAATCCTGCCCTGTGCCCCCGTTTTGCAAATACATATAGTATGCTGCCTACGGCTGCTGCAGTTATCTAACAAACTCCAACATAAAAAGTAGCCCGGATGGCTCAGTGGTTTGAGTGGCAGATTGCAATCTGTCCCTATCGCTGGTTCCACTCCGTTGGAGATCCAGAGTTAAGTATCGCAGTGTTTGGGGTTCACTGCTTGGAACGTCCCCCGTGATCTCCTTCGGGTAGTCCAGGAAGGCATCCGGCAACGTTTTGCATAAATTTCGAAGATAAACTACGATAATGTAAGTGTAAGTAATAGTAATAGTGTAAGTAATAGTGAAAAACCACTTTTTCAAAGTTGAGGGAAACCGGGAGAGAGTAACTCCGCCGTAAAGGACTGCTCCACGAAAGATAAATGACAGCGGTAGAACTACTTCGCAATGGATATGGAACAATTTATACGGATTTCAATTATTTCTGAGGATCCCGAATTGGATGAGCTTTATTATTCAGATGGGATAACTGAAGTACTGTGTCCATCTATAGAAGAATAACGGCCATTTTTGTATTCGCGAAGCAGTGTACTATAGCAGAAAATGGAAGAGTTGGCTTCGCTTATTGTGTATTCAGAAATCTTTCCCCATGAAAATCACAAAAATGAAAAAACGTGAAAGTTGTGAAAATGGTCCCCTGCTTTATAGCCTTAACATATCCACTGCACTCTGTCTACTATGGACTAAAATTGTATTTTTCTTCGCTTTCTCCCAAGCTCGAGTGATTTATAGCTCATTAATACCGGGGCGCGGAGGGTGGCGGCGGCCGGCGCCCGCCGGTGCCCATTTGCAGTGGCTGCCGGACCCGACTGTAGCTTACATTCTCTTGTATTTCTAAACGATGTTATTTTAGGAAACATGAGCCAGCGAATCGTCAAGAGTCTCGATCCACGGAATGCGAAGAGTCACCTCAGAACAGCCTTGAGGTATGTTAGATAGATTAACTTAGCATTCATTCTTTTCTCAAATTTGTCGAAATACCTGTCCAAAAAAGAATGTTTTTTTCTCTGATAAACGACGATGAATAAAGGTGACTAACGAACAGAGAGCTACCCTCGCTCTCCAGGAAACAAGAAAAGCGATGAATAGAAGGAGAAAGTTGTGATATTGGCAACGATGTCTATACAAGAGATAGGTAAAAAAAACTGGGATTTTTTAATGTTGGTTCCCGAAACTTCCTGAAGAAACAATTTGTTCTACAATAACACGATTTGCCACAGAGTGCTTCACTGGAATTGTTGCTGCCCTGGTTTCGGTTATCGGTAGAGTCCTGCTCTCTTTCTTTGTCTGAGCACTCTGAAGATTTCTACATACATATCATCATTCCGTCACTTTCTGGATGAAACCGTTTCTCCAGGAAGTTCCGTGAACCAGAAAGAAAAAGTTCCGGGTCTTTTTTCACCGATTTCATGTTTAGATATCGTTGCCAGAATCCCAATTTCTATCTTCATTCATAATTTTTCTTGTTTCTTATAGTGCGAGGGTCGCTCCTTGTTTGTTTCCCCAACTTTATTTCGTCACAAGAATTCAACTAAGGGTATAATATTCCAACAAAATAATTTTGAGTTCTACCGGAAACCGCGATTCTGGGGCGGAGTTTCTCTCTGAGCACCAACGAATGATGGACGAGCATAGCTCCGCCCACCGACTGCGTCACAGAGACAACATTAGCCAACTGTTAATCTAGTTCACATTTTGTAGATGTCCACAGTGCTGCTAACCACCCCAAATGGGTCGGAAAAGCATCGCAATTCTATGGAAAGAGAGTGCTTTTCAATGGCTGATCTTGCGAACGGCGATCAGGTTGGCCTATTGCGAACCGGATCCCTTATCCATGGAAATTCTGTTATTCACTGAATTCCTGTTCTTCAGCAAACACCGAAGCGGAAAAGCACTGACGTCAACTCGGAAGTACCAGCAATGACTCGCCGAGCACAAGCTGTTCACGCTCGATTGCAACCTAACAATTTGCTAGCGAAGGTAAGAAAAGCTTCTCTTCAGAATTCCAGCAAAAAAAGATCAATATCCATCAAACCACCATACTAGTACTTTCTTCATTGCAGGCTTACGAGCACTATCAAATCAACGGACCTGGCAAAGCGGTTCGAGGTTCCAAGGAGAAAATGGTTTATTTGCGAGAGCGAAAAGCTCTGAAGACCATTGGTATCGTTGTTATGGGTGAGCATACCTGTACTAATAGGTTTCTGTTCCTTTTTCACATTGACCATTGACGAATGGAGCGTGTGTGGCTCCGCCCCACTGCACCAATTGCCAAAAGTAGAAAAATACAACTTGGCTGTGGTTTTGAAAAGTAATGCAAGCCGAATGATTCATACATTCTCTGTTTAGGTTTTATTATTTGTTGGATGCCATTCTTCGTCATGTATTTAATTGAAGTTTTTGCCACATCGGTGAGCACTTCACGAGCATTTAAAATGATCAGCGAATTCTTCTTATGGCTCGGCTACTCTAACTCGGTGAGTTTCCTCTAAATTCCAGAAGTATTCCTATTATTGAAATTATTATTCCCGGAGAAATCAGCTTTAGCCGTCGAATAGTCGACGTAAAGAGGATTTTTATCGACATTGTTGTGCAAGCATTCACTGTAAAAACATGCAGACATGTCTAAAATACGTAGTAATAAAATAAGTGAGCAATTGTTCTGAAATACGGCACTATTCCCGTTTTTACCCTGGAATCTCGGATCGGAATTCTTCGCTGAAACTTGGACCTATTCTAAAATAGCTGTACGTACGTGGTCAAAATATATTATTGATCAGTTTAGGTCAAAGCTAAGCTATCTTAATGAGGAAGGACTAGAAACAGCACTTTTCTTCTACTGTTGTACCGGGCCTCACGCGCAGTGGGTGGTAACTTCTTATTGATCACTTTAGATCAAAGCTAAGCTATCCCTATTGAGGAATGACTAGGAACAGCACTTTTCTTCTACTGTTGTACTGGGCCTGACGGTGGTAAGTGTCCGGTAATTGTTCAGACTGGACTTGAAACATTGAAGAGCGCACAAAATTAGTGGATCAGCTAATCAAAAAGCAGCGGCACCGCCCATTTTCTCCTTATGATGTGACACCCCATTGACAAGCTAATTATGCTCATTGGTGCAATTTTCAATGATGAAGTGTTCTTAGAACTTAATTACCTCCGTAGTTGAGCTGGGAGAGTGAAAAGTACCCATCTAAATGGGATGTGGAGCGTTATACTTCGGGCGGGCGGCGCGGCCAAGCTAAGCGATTGGCTCTTTCGTCGAACTGACCAATAACAAAACTCATCCCATTCCGGGTATAACGCTCCACACCCATCTAAATGTTTACCCCTGACCGTGTTCAACAACATGCACGTCTAGAAGCGTGAATAAATGAGTGTGTAAATAGTCAATTGCTCCATGATTTCAGCACCTATCTAATCGATTCGCATCTTTTCTAGGTGCTGAACCCAATCATCTACACAATGTACAATGGTGATTTTCGACGATGTTTCCGCGATCTGCTCTCATTCGGCTGTGTTCAACATCACAGAAGAACGATGAGCGTTAAGAAACTTCACCAGCAGAGTACAATATTCTGATTTTGTGGGTATAATGTAAGTTCTGCGTGATTGTCCTGCACAATCTCGGACATCTCACAAGAATCGATTTTTCAGACGCGATTCCGTCAATATTCTGGGCTTCACACGATCTCCTGCCTTTGTTTAATCTTCCTGTTATAGATTTTGTTGATCGCTTTGAACTGTGTCATCTCATGAGCTGTAATAATTCTGTTCATAATAAAACGTGTAAATAAATTTAGCCGTTATGACTTTATTGTTTGTTAGAAGCTGTATATTTTATTCATTTATTGATGCACTGAAGGTGTGCAAGCCAAGGAGAGACGTCTAGTGACAAGAGAGCAGACGTACAGTTTTACAAAAATTTGAAAATAGGAAAGTAGGAGGACAATTTCTGAGCCAAGTCATATCATGGGGATATACATATAGCCGAAAACTGTAGTACTTCATTTGAATAACGAAGTGAGTGAAACGGCAAGCTGTCCGTAGGCTGAGAAGTTATCCGGGAACTGTACTATCCAAGCCTCAGGTAATGATGAAGCAGTTACAGTGGACGGCAATGGTGGTGGCCATTCGATGCCTCGAGAAGGACGCAGCGCGACCGCGCATCGGGATCGGTGTCTTCGCCGCCGAAATGCTATTTCTAGGGTCTTTTCTTCCCGATTTGCTTGAAAATCCTTAAAATTGGGTGGAAAAGCTGCTAGAAATTGCGTACGGCGCGGTTGCGCGACGTCCTTCTCGAGGCCGCAGATGGGCCAACGCCATTGACGTCCACTGTACTATCTGTGCGATGAATATGTGTAACGAATAGAGGGGAATAAGTTGCTGCCCTATGGAAAGCGTCAAGGCCACACAAAAATTACATCTAAATCCTTATCCTGAGCGTTTCCATCAATGAACAGCACCCAAAAAGTAAAATGAATCAGAAATGGCAATGACATTTGAAAAAATTCCATGATCCTTGCACGGGAATGTATTGTAGCATCTGAATTGACGTGGAAAGCGAATAATCTAGAAGAAAAAACGTTCACTGCGGTTTATGGATGCCCTCGTTAATGTTCTTTATATAGTGAGCGTCGATGGCGCTGGCCACTCCACGGCCTCGAGAATCACGCCGCGCAACCGCGCCGCGCGCGCCGGAATCGATGCCGTCTGGCGCCGGAATGCTATTTCTAGGCGCTTTCTTTCCGATTTGATCGTATCGAGTTGGAAAGCTGCTAGAAGCAGCGTAACGGCAGCAGATGACATCTACTACAGCACGCGCGGCGCGGTTGCGCGACGTTCTTCTCGAGGCCGCGGAAAAACCACCGCCACTGACGCTTACTATGTATACCAAGGACCAGTGGTGGTTGAATCGTGATCGACGATCGTCTAGATTCAGTGATTTAGAAATGTGCTTCATTCATTCGGCAACTACGCTTTAGAATATGGTGAATAATTCAGAAATTAACCATAACAATGAGTAGCAATAACCATTTCTTTGTGTGTTAAATATCGTTATGAGACCTCTACAGTCGCATGGGTAGAATATGATAATTCTTGCGGGATTTCCAGGATTTGCGGGATTTTTGTATAACTCCTTTCAGGGTGGACATTACCCAAAATACAAAGAACTACAATGATGCAGAACAACATCCTGCATCTATTCGTGCCCCGGTGAACCCTCACTTTTGCGACAGTCACCAAAAAAGTCCATTAATTGATCTGACGGAATTTCTCGTGTCCTTCAACATGGGATTGCTCTGCAGCACTACATTAGCACTATATCCAGGGAAAATACGAACTCCCATGGAAGCAGGATCAGGAATTCCTCAAGCGCTGTAGCGGCATGTCTTTGTACTTTAACGCGTGTTTTCCTAGTGACATCGTGGAAACGGGGTAGAAACACTGCAAAGTTGTAAATACTGCAGCCGCAAGAATCCATATGCTATATGGTTAGTATCTTACAACTATACACCTGATACGCGGCTTCGATCTTAACGCTTGCTGTTCTTTGTAAAGTATTTGTAAAGTGGGCGGGCTTCGGTCGTGGTGGTGACCTCCCATTTGCTCCACTGCAGTTGTCGGAACAGCCAGGAAAAGCATAGTAATACTCGTACGAAAAGTAGGGCAATCATCTAGGCATGCTCTACATTCTCGAGGTTGCTGTTTAAAAAAAGTCCGCCTCCTCTCTCGAGCATATCCTATTCAGGAAACCTAGAAAGCA
>JBAJFG010000635.1:0-69714 GCA_037903475.1 Ancylostoma caninum | reverse complement strand
GCAAAACATTGTACATGTACGGCTTCAGCGGCCCCACTATCGACCCAAACTCAAAGTCATGGATTTTCTGAAAACATGCGTACAAGGATAATTCGAGCTGCTGGTCACGAACATTGTATTCGTTTCGCATAGGAGTATCGATTTTATTGCTTTTATCGATTTTTTCCCAGACCTTCACTTGAATCTCTCTGAAAACCTACACATCGGGGTTTTTGAAGGTAAGCCGGGAACTACTCCGCCCCACAGAAAAAATCCGAAGAAAATCAACGAAATAGAGATTATATCGCAAAACGGCGACTATATTTGTGATCATCAACTTCAAAACCCTCTACATGCACTTTTTCAGAGCGATTCGAGGTATTAGTGGAATTTGCGAAAAAATCGACAAAATCAATAAAATCGATATTCTTATGCGAAGTGAATGTAATATTCGTAATCAGCACCTCGAATTACCCGTTTACGCAAGTTTTCAGAGAAATCCATGGCTTTGAGTCTGGGGTCGATAGTGGGGTCGCTGAAGTACAATAGTACACAGCTACACAGCTGCACGCATAAGAGGTCGAATGCAAGGAGCCGCAGGCCGGCGTGGAGTGGCGTGGAGTGGCGCCGATCGATAGCGGCGCGTCGCCGTGTGGACGAGCTTTCGATGCGGCGGCTGGAAGTTTGCTCCAAAATGAAACCGTTGAAGAAGGGGCTTTTTCGCAGTTTTGAGTTGGGATTCCTACACCTTTGTAATCAGCACCTCCCCTAGATTTTTCTCATACCCAATGCTCGAAATCTAACCTGAGCTGAGACACTGCCTTTAAGTAAATTTGAGCTGTCCCATCGTGGTAACCCCATCTGTTCAAATCCTCTTGCCAATTACTAAGGTCTCTCTTATCAAGTAGATTAAGAAAAGCGATAACGAGCTTATTTATTTTATTTCACAGGACCGTCCGTACACGGTTTGGAAGCCAGGTCACAGTAAAGCAGCTCGTTCGTTGTACATGGACCACTGGGATAGAGCTGACTTTTCTCCGATGCCGCAATCCTCTGTACGTGGCGATGATAACTTAGCAGCCAGGAGTGATACCTCTGAGACACTGCTGCCATTATCGAACATGTCAACGCAGTCTACGTCGCACGCTGGTACTGCGGATACCACTAAGATTCACCAGGAAGAGGAGGCTGACGTTGCGGGTGATGGTGAAGAGGATTCCTGGGAGGACCTTGATGATACTAAGCTTGAGCAGCAGGTATTTATTATGCTGGAGATATATTAGTTGTCGTAATGCAGATTCATATCAATTATATAATTCTTTTATAATATTAATCATATATTAATCGTATAGATGAACGCTTTGAAACTGGAACTTGCTGCCAAGCCAGCCAAACAAGCTATTAATTACTTTGCGCCTCCAGTTACATGTTCTTCACCATGGGACCCGACACGTATGTTTCTTAAGTCATCTCTCCTCCCTTATATAATTATCAGGACGTAACTAGCTTGCTAAGCCGATTTGCAGTTTTGGGCCATGTTCTCGAAGCATATGACGTTCCTGAATACAAGCTAGCCGAAGATGTTGTGAACGCCTTAGCTTCTACGGATTGGGGCACTGCATCGGTGAAGTGGTTGGAGCGGAAAATGGTGTTTGTCGTATTCGGGAGCGAGCGCCAAGGTATGATTATCCGTTTGATTATCTGGCTTGCTATTTGATTTAATCCTAGCAATATAGCTAAGTTGGTCAGTTCGATAATGTTTTACAGAATTGACAACATTACCTTTTATGCTTTACTTGCTTACACTCTTCATTTCATTCAAAAGTGATTCGAACTCACTACAATTGCTGCAATACAGACGCAATGCGGTTTCGAAATGCTGCTTGTTTAAGTTTTGTTGCTAACAACATGAACATTTTCTCCATGAATGTCTCATTGTTATATGGCAGTACATGTTTTTTTGCAATGTTTTCCTTATTTTTTTAAACAACTGGGGCAAAATTTTCTCCTTTTATTCTAACTTATGTTGCCTTCTTTTCATACGCTTCCTCTATCTCGTAATACATGCACTTTGATGCTGGCTTTTTTCATTGATGTTGTGCATTGGGAGATGTCTAAGGTGGTATGAAGCCACATTCAGAGTTTTGCCGCCGTGCGAGTCGCCCATGTCGAAATGTACCGGGCTGCTAAGCAGCGCGAGCCCGCTGCGACAAAACTCGCCAGGAGGGTCATCCAGAGTATTTTGCCTCGGCGAGCTCGCCCAGTTAGCGGCGACAAGGAATGCCCCAGACCATTTCTGTCGCGCGCGGCAAAACTCGCCGAGGGTGTTTTTATTCGTAGTTTCGCAAATTTTTTAACCAAATTGCACTTTCTCGGTGACGAACAATTTTGCTATGATATTTTTCTTAGCGCTTCTCACTTGACGTTCTCAGTGGGTGCCCACGCCTAAACTAGAACATTTGATGCGATGTCCTTCATGTTATTTTTTGTATTTCTGGGATTTTAATCATGGATGACGGCGATGTAGCATAGTTGGTCCTAGAATGCCTTCTGGAGGTGGTAGCTAGGTAGAGTAGGTATTATGCTTTTGAGGTACACGTCTCCTACCTCTACAGTAAGTTCAGAATACTAATTCACCAGCCAGTTGCCGCCGCTACAAGGCGTCATCCGGCTGGTCCCCAGGTTTGGGCACAGGAGCAGAGTCAAAATTTATTTATTTATTTGGTACGCCCAAGGGCGTGCTATAAATCTCAGAAATGGCAATAACTAAACCTGACGGTAATCGAAAACGAAGAACGAGGGTTTAAAAAAGGCAAAAGAACAGACAAATTAACATCACTCTTATATATAAGGAAATTGAAAGGAGTTGACAAATTGACAGTCATAGGATGCTATGGCAGGGTCTTGAAAAAAAAATTCATCGCGCACCTACGCAGTCGAGGCACTATAGCTGCACTGCATGCCGTATATATGTGGGCTAAAGTTCAAGGAAAGTATATCCTTCAGAATAGTCTCACCCGACCAGAACATCCTGGATAGCAATGGCAATTTGTAAGACAACACTTTTCAAACAATGTTAGTAACACATCATTGCACCACTGCAGCTACCAGAAGCGGAATTAAGTACTGTGTTAACAGAAACTTCCTACATGGCAAATCTAGAAGGTTGCTAATCATTTGACATCACTCAGTCCAAGTATTTGCAGTATGTCCACTCTATTCAACGAGCGCTTGAAACGCGCAGAATTCTCAATGTTGAGAAATGACCACTTCCCCTGTCAGGAATTGTTGCCGAATTTTATCCTTGAAGCATATTTCTCACTGAACTTACTTAGACGAGAAACTGTGAAGTGTGAAAAGTGCGACTTCTTTCTTTTACTTTAGAGCAGACCTATTCTGCAAAAATTCAGACAAAAAGGTAACTACGATAGTTAATACATTTGCAGTCTGGGGAGGATCATATTATTCACAGAGGATCCCGCTGGAGCGAGTTAGCGAGGGAGGAAGGAGGAGAAGAACAGTGTGTGGGGAACATGAAACACAAGCACCCTAAATATCACGCAAAACATCTGGTGCCAACAGCGCCACTGTGGAGCTGGGGATCATCGTCTGACTAAAACAGTGACAATTGTGATGTAGCCTTATGCTTCTGTCAACTTGAAAGAAAACCTACATTATGCTTCGCAAGAATGCTCGATGCTCTTACCATGAAAGTTTCATGGAAATTTAATGTAGGTTCACCCCACATTTCTGTGGAACCTTGTTTTTTTTCTGAGAATTTTGAGGAGAGCAGGGCACTTGTATGGCATATTTGGAACAGTGATGAGGACCAGCGAAATGGCGACGGTAAGTGGCGGTTGGACGTCAATTTTGGCGCCATTGTTGTGAACTCATATAGATTGCGCATCGGATCACGTGAACTCTCTTCAGGATAGAGAAATACCCCGAAAACAAATACCTCGTCTCCCCCATAATTTTTTTTCGGGATTTTCCGTTTTCCGGGCTAAAAACCCCTAAAACGTAAAACGGAAGGCCATAAATGGGCGGAAAACGGAAAATTCCGCACACCCCTCCTCTGAACCTTCATGGCCAAAGAAGGTAGCCGGTGATACAACTCGTACACATCGTCACGGGCGATGGACCGTTGTTGCTATAGTAGTACTTGATAACATATTGATAGAAAGGAATTAGTTCGCTCAAATCGATTTTTTCAACACCTTAACGCAAGTGAATGAGTATGAATTCCAAAATTAAGCTCTCAATCGCTTACTTGATCTTTTGAGTCGCAAGGGTATCAAAAAGCCTAAATCAGTTACAGATTAACCATTGCAGTGAAATTTTTATGCAAATGAGCATAGATCTCTTGAAGTTTGAAACCTTTTCCATCTTGTCAACTTATCCAATTCAATGAGCTTTATGAGGATTTTTATTTTATAACGTGAGCAGAAATACTAGCCGTTTTTGGTCTTTTTTTTTTGGTTTCACTGAACTGCCTCTTCAAGCTTTGTTGTCAACTTGATAATTGGTCCTGGAGATCTGCTTGACTTCACCCGCTATTCCTTACTTAGGACTTCGAGTCTTGGCACGGAATTTGCTACTTGTTATAGTTCAAAAGAAAAAACGCTAAAGAATGTCTCTTCCACCTAAACAAAACTTCCAAGGCTTTTCATCCGTTCAAATGGAATCTCTACTGTTCAACCGGAATTTTCCTATCGACTATCGGAAAGCTTATGCAAACCCAACGTTATGTTTAACCTAGAACGCTGTCTAGAAAATAAAAGAAAGGGAGTTTTGGGTAGATAATTGCACAGGCACTGATGTCAAGATTAATCTTTCTTATTCATGCTTTATTTCGTTGGAATTCTTCTTTGGTCGAGCTTGAGTTGATCAGACATTGGGTGGTGCTTGCGAAGGTGACCTGGCACTGCAGGAAAACATCAACTTTGCCTGTAGCATATCCCTAGGAAGGAAGAATTCCTGCAAATGGAGAACCAGGGCGTGGGGAATCATCTGACAACACCTCAAGACAAATTAGTTAGTCATAGACGTGCTCTCCGAGTTTCGTTCGACGCTAATAAAGAAACCGTACTGAACATGGGCACAAACAAATCAATTTTTAAAACAAAATTATATAGTTGCAAAATACGAATGATGTCAAACCTCCCTGTTAAAAAAGCCCTTTGGAATGCTAAACACCAAGTCGTTGATCATGCCTACATATCTCCATGGTTGCTGAGATACATTCTGTATCATCAACAGGCAAAATCACAACGTAGTTTCAAATTACTAATGTTACTTGAAGAAGCCACCAGCAAAGTCGACAAATTATAACAATTTTCTTGATTATTATTTAGGCATTAGTGGTGGGAGGCAGCACTTGGGAACCCGAGATAATTAGGGGCAGCCGAAAATCTGCCTGTGGGTAGATCTGGCAGATTCAGATACCGTCTGCCGAGCAATTACCGCTGGGTCATACCAACACCGTCTATCATCAGTGGTCACCGCACACGTTGCGAGCGAAACCGTATCGCGATAAATGCATATGAATAGCTCGGAAAAAGATACATCGAGATGAAATGACGTGCAAAGTGGTCGTTTTTTGAAAATAAAAAATATAAAAAATAATCAACTCCTCAAACAAAGATGTGCTGTTGTGATAGTACTGATCCAGGAAGATCAAAAAAAAATGAGGTGCGATGCTAGTAACTATGCATTGGAATATTCCATTCTTCAAAAATACCCAATCTTTTAAGCAATTCGAAATCCAGTAATTTCGAAATATGAATAGTTCGATTAATAGTCTTTTCCCAGACATTCGATTTTTGAATTATTCAAATAATGGATCTTTCAAACACAGGGATAAACGAATTATTCAGATATCGGACTTTTTGGCTATTCAAAAGGATAAAAGTAGTAATTATTTCTTAAACAGAATAAATTCGAATTCACATCCACCTCTCTCTTACTGTTAACTCCCTATTTTCTTTTAATATTTTACTTGTATTTTTATTTGTTAACGAAGATTACGCTATTATCACGAGGATAATAATTGCCCCCCAAAAATGCCTTCCACATTTTTTCCGACAACTTGAATGAATGAGCAGTTTGGATACATCCATTCTTCTTCTTCTTCATAACTTTTACGCATTCGAATTGATCGATATACCCAGAACCAGCCTTTGGAAAGCCACATGTGAAGATATATCCCCGAGGTAACCCTGCAGGCACCATACGTGTTAGTGGTAATTACGTTGGCACCCCAGCAGCTTTAAATAAGAGCGATTCACCCGATCCGCATTTAGGTGTCCCCGTCTCCTGTACACATTGAACACCGTTCTGGCGCGCGACGTTTCTGGCGTCAAGGCTCTGTTCGGGAGAGCGCCTACATTAACTGGTAAGAGTTGATGCCGGTATGGGCAGCTCTTACATGACACCCGCAATTATGGGTGCGAGCGACTTGCGAGAGAAGTGCGAGAAATTGGCGAGGGCACCTCTTGACCGTCACCCCTCTGAGTATCCCCAACGTCGCTGGGCGGCGAAGGCTTCCCAGGCCCCCTCTCGCCGCACGGCGAGAACTCGCTCGGCGGCAAAACTCTAAGTGGGACTTAAAGGCAGTGTCCAGGCAAAACCTTTGAGCTTGATTGCTCATTAGATTATGATAATGGGTTGACTCTACAGGCAAATGCCAAAGTTTCAGCGTAAAAGTCGCAGAAATAAGCGAGATATCCGCCTTAGAACCAGTACCCAAAACCATCTCCAGTGCCCAGCCCGCCCACTCGATTTTGCGCCTAAAGTTGGTGTAACGTGAAGCATCGTTGGAAAATATGAAACTGATTGTGATAGCGTCTCTCTACTGTGATTAACATATCCCCGTGTATGCGTCTCAAGTTTGCGTATGTATTCTAAACATTCAGATACTGTTGCTCAACACTCCAGTTCTTTATTTTAATTGATCCTGGTTCTACAGCTTATGGGTCTATACTTGATGGAGTGATCGACGACAACATTGTATCGGAAGATGGCTATTCATATCGAAACTTACCTCAATATGTTTAAACTAGTCAAGAAGTAGCACTTTAGCAGAGATACGGACCCCTAACGATATTCTACAAGGTCATCGTTGGCGACTTCAACGCCAGGATTGGTCCTAGGAGAACGCCTGAGGAACTTCACATCGGTACCCACGGTCTGCAGTGGAACGAACAGGGAGAGAGGCTGTCTGAATTCATCATGACGACGAAGACCATCCATGGTAACTCACAATTTCAGAAGCCAACCTCCCTACGTTGGACGTGGGAGTCACCCGGTGGAGAGTACCATAATGGAATTGACCACATCATCGTCAATCGAAGGTTCTGCCTGACCGACGTCGGTGTTGTACCAAAGTTCTACACCGGATCCGACCATCGCCTCCTTCGTGCAAGATTCTTCTTCTCACGCAAAGGAGAGAAAGCCGTGAAGTTTAGGAGAAGGAATCCCAAACCCGTCATCAATTGGGATCTTTTCACTTCTTTACACTAGCCGGCTTTTGGGAAGATGCGGTAGTCGACAACATCGACGAAGAGTACGATCGGCTTGTACAGCATCTCCGCGACAGCGCAAAGAGCGCCGAGGGTTTAAGAGTCACCAAGAGACGACTGTCTTACGAGACCCTCGAGCTTATACGCCAGCGTGGAGCCGCGAGAGCCGCAGGCAGCCAGCTAACGTCCGAGCTCGCAAAACGGTGCAGAGAAGCGATAAAAGAAGAGCTCAAGGAGAGACGAGCAGCAGTGTTGGCGGAAGCCGCAGAGGCAGGGAAAAGCATTCGCTGCGCCCGCCGAAACTTCGCCAATCGCAAAACCAAGATGTCCGCCCTCCGGCGCCCAGACGGAACAATTTCTTCATCAAGACGGGTAATGGAGAAGATCATCTACGACTTCTACTCGGATCTCTTCGTTAGCCACGTCCACCTCCCTCAATGTCATCTTAGGGAGGACGGGTATGTTGTCTCATCGGTTCTCCCTTCCGAAATCCGACATGCCATCAAGTCGGTGAAGAATCGTACAGCACCGGGCCCCGACAGGATCCGACCGGAACATCTGAAGAACCTACCGCCAATTCTCATTACCACCTTGGCTAGGCTTTTCACGCGGTACCTGTCGGAATGCAAGGTACCTAACCAATGGAAGACCAGCAGGACCGTGTTGCTGTACAAGAAGGGAGACCCGCAGGATATTGGCAATTATCGCCCCATCTGCCTACTGTCCGTCGTCTACAAGCTTTTCACGCGTGTGATCCTCAATAGGATCGAAAGGACACTAGACGAGGGACAGCCGTGCGAGCAAGCAGGGTTTCGAAAAGGATTCAGTACGATCGACCACATACACACCGTCACTAGACTCATCGAAGTATCGCGAGAGTATAAGATGCCCCTCTGTCTCACGTTCATCGATTTGAAGAAAGCCTTCGACTCTGTTGAGACAGAAGCGGTGTTGGAAGCCCTGGGCAACCAGGGCATACCTACTCAATACATCAAGGTATTTCGTGAGCTCTACAGCAACTTCACGACCAGGATTTCTCCATTCTACGACGACATCACCATCGACGTCAAGAGAGGGGTTCGGCAAGGCGATACCGTGTCGCCAAAACTATTCAGCGCCACTCTCGAAGACGTCATGCGGAAACTGGAATGGGATAGCATGGGAGTGCAAGTTGATGGCCGGCGACTTAGTCATCTTCGCTTCGCTGACGACATCGTTCTTATAACACCAACCATCAGCGAAGCGGAACAGATGCTGGCCGACTTCGAGGACGCGTGTGGAAAGATTGGTCTCCAGCTGAATCTGACGAAGACGATGTTCATGAAGAACGGATGGGTCCCGGATGCCCCATTCTCGCTCAACGGAACGACCATATCCGAATGCTCCAGCTACGTATACCTAGGTCCGTGCCCACCTCTTCAACACAACCGTTCTCCCTGCTTTGACCTACGCCTCAGAAACCTGGGCGTTGCGCAAGCAGGATGAGAATGCGGTCAGCGTCGTCGAACGCTCCATCGAGAGGGTGATGCTAGGAATAACCCGCCTCACGCAAGTGAGGGCTGGAATACGGAGCTCCACCCTTCGTCAACAATCGAAGATCAGGGACGCTGCCGCTTACGCCAAGTTGAGTAAGATTAGATGGGCCGGACACGTGATGCGTTTTAACGGCAACCGTTGGACAAGAGCCGTCAGCGACTGGACTCCACGGGACGTTAAGCGCACGACAGGAAGACCACCGACCCGATGGCAGACTTCTTCACGAAGTCCTTCAAGGATAGATGCTCTCCGTGTCCCTCGAACGGACAGAATCCACTGGACAACTCTGGCTCGCGAGAGGGACAAATGGAAGGATTGTTGGCGCCCGCTCGGTATACCCGAAGATCAACGGGAGTCAAGGTGATCAAGGTGACGGACCCCTAAAAGAATAGCAACTGACTGGTTGAAGCTAAAATTGAAGCAGCGAACTGGCGCTGTCAATCGATAAAAATTTTTCTCTGCGCCCTCTACGACGAGGCTGTTGTCGGACATCTCGTCCGCATCAGTCAGGAAGGCGCTTGAAAAATGGTTTTTCCGAGCGTTTTGTGATTTTCAAGTTCATACTTGGTATGAGTGAGCCAAGCTTGCCTGGAAACCGCAGAATGCCAGCAGTCGAAAATTTTGCTTGGACACTGACTTCAAGTCCCGCATTGTTGCTATGGGTTGGCTCACGTCCATCATGATAGAGGGATGGCGAGCGTTAGTTGCGGTCCAATTATAGGTGCGAGACCCCAGATATGCTTCAAGGGTCGTTAGCGTCTTCGCACCTCGCTCGCGCCTTTAATTGTCCAGATCACCCGCATCGCCCATTACGACGTGTGGGCGGGTCCCCAGAAAACTGATATTTGCCGTGATCCCTAGAGTACGTCGCGCGCGATGTCGCAGTTGGCACAAACCTCAGCCGGGTAAAGGCAGCACTCGATAATTTTGTCCCCTCAGATTCTGCTGCCATCCTAGGTTCAGCAGCATAGTCAGAACGAACGTAGAGATCAATTTTGTCAAAATCTGCATTGAAGACAATTTTGTTTGGTTCCAGTGGGAAGAAATGGGCGAGCTGTGCAGGGTGGAACTGAAAGGGGGTAGGGAGTGAAGAAAGTGGTTGCAATCCAAAACGCTTCACTCTTAGACTCATCTGCTTGATAATAGTCGATTTTCGTGATAAGCGCACCGAATAACCCCCTAAGGAAAGGTCCAGGCTGGAATTTTTAAAGAATGCTAGTCCAATCCCGAGTCACCTTTTACAATTCTGTGTTCCAGGTCCGCTTTCCTTAAAGGCAGTGTGTCACCTCGTTTAGTGAGCTGAAAATACCAATAGATTCTAGACCTCCTCGTCACGCTAATTCCAGTGATGTACGTCAAAACTCCTAAAAATGATGAAAACCCCGTTTTCGGAGGGTCCGAAAGTGCAGTTCACGGACCACCCGGGCGGAGCAGTCCGTGAATGTGCTGGCTGCGCGCCAGGTCTGCAACGTTGGCCAACGCGTCTAGACGTGTCCGATCGATGAGATCAACGGCTTCACGCGTCCACTCGGCTCGAAAACTGTTACAAATTCCTTCCCGAAAAACGTTTAAAAATAAGGTTTAAAGGCCATTTTGTAACATTTTAGGTACACCGTTGGATTCAGCGTGTCGAGGAGATTCAGAATCTGGTAAAAGCTTAGGCGTGGAAACGAGGTGACGCACTGCCTTTAATAACGTGCACTACGGGATGGCTGGCCGACGAGCGCCCGGCCGCGCCAAGTGTCTGAATAGATGTCGCCCGCGACAATTGCTCCGAGTTGTCCTTGCCAGCTGCCCTTACTAACTCTAGCAAACGCAGACAGCTAGAGCAACGGTTGTCAATGTTGCTGAGGTGCGAGTGAGGTGCGAGATCTTCGCACCTCATGCAATTAATGCTCAATCGCAACTAACGCTCCACACCCTGATAGAGAGCATGATTACGCGTCGAGTAAAAAGTTGGCTGTGCAGTAACGCCTAGTATATTCAATTACGACAGTTTTCGAAATCGATGATACCCATCAAATCCGGATAGAAAATGTCGCGCCCACGCTAATCAGTGATCGCTCCCAAGGAGTAAGTATTATGATCGATATTGCCAAACTACGGCGACGCAAAATGATATACTCCTCGTGGACCATTAATCTGTACGTTAATTTCCTGACGGTTTCTTCAAAAGCCTGTAGGAAGATGAGTGTTTCAGTTTATTAGAATTGTTGGTCGCTCAGATTTTAATTTCTTGGATGTGACATGCAGCTGAATCGCCTAACAAGTCAAAATGATATGTGTAAAAGTTTATATGAGTAGATAGCCTGTTTAGCAGACTACGTAGAATTCCATTCATCTCTATTCTCTCCGTCAACTTTGTTGGCAGCACAATAAATCTAGAGTTCTGCCATCCTAATATCATCGTTTGGAATCATTCTCATTGTGACAGACTTTTTTTTCCATCCGCTTTGTTTCTTTTTCACTTCAGCTCGAGATGCCCTTGTCTTGCACAAACACCAATGGCTACGTCTCCGACCACTTTCGAAGTCTCCGGCACATGTACAAGAGAAAGCCAAGGAGATTCAAATGCAGTTGAGACCAACCAGGTATGATGCTACATCATATCTTGTTCCTTTAATACTTTGTTCTGGTGAGTTTTTGTAGAGTTCGTCCAAAAACTAATGCGGTTGTTGCTCGTCGCATGGTGGAAAATACTCTTGGTTTACGTTCTACTGTTTCTAAGGAGCAGCGCGAGGCTGAAAGGAAGCAACTATCCGATGCCAGGGGTACGTTTTGAGAAAGTTCTTAGAGATAAGGAAGTTTCTGGAGGTGCCTTGAGAGTTAACTGTTACGGAAGAGTACTGATCGAACATTTTAAGAGACGATCGTACACTATATAAAGCGCAGACACCCCCACCCCCATCGCCGCGCGAGGGATGACAGGTCACGCTGTCATTGATCCGCTCGCCTCGCCCCACCTTTTTTGCCCGCCGCCACCGGCTCAATTGCAGAAATTGACACGCCCAATGGCACGCCCATGGTATATGTATGTGTACAACATGGAAATCTTCAGTTAGGACATCTTATTTGCAGTGAAAACGGAATATTTTGGATCTTTAAAGCAGAATGGGGGAATCACTGACGACGCGAGTGTGATTTCGCAATCAGAGCCGTGAATCATCGAAATGCAGCAGAGTTGAACGGAAATTTTTACTGCATTCCTTCGAAAGCGTTATGTAGTAGGAGCAGTTAGAAAGTAACGGTCAAGGGGACAAATGGTGCACTCCATGAGCCTAACATTGTTCTTACAAAATAGGAATAGGACGTTTACGCAGTTTTTTCCTGCTAAAAGCAAATTGTGCCCGAACCATAGAAATTTGGACTTTCAGCGCTATAACAAATTAAAACGTCTTGACCAAGTGGGGAACTGTGTTGCAAGAGTTTACCTAGCCCTGAGGTAACGTGGCACACGGGTCCGAGTCAGAGCGCCGCGAAGCGGCGCTCTGGCTCGGGGTTCCTTCTTTTTTCAGAGTTTACCTAGCTCTGAGGTAACGTGGCACACGGGTCCGAGTCAGAGCTCTAGCTGGGATTCTTTTTTTCCAGAGTTTATCTAGCCGGGAGGTAACGTGGCACACGGGTCCGAGGCAGAGCTCTGGCTGGGATTCTTTTTTTCCAGAGTTTACCTAGCCCGGAGGTAACATGGCACACGGGTCCGAGACAGAGCGCCGCGAAGCGGTGCTCTGGCTCGGGGTTCTTTTTTTCCAGAGTTTGCCTAGCCCGGAGGTAACGTGGCACACGGGTCCGAGACAGAGCGCCGCGAAGCGGTGCTCTGGCTCGGGGTTCTTTTTTTCCAGAGTTTACCTAGCCCGGAGGTAACGTGGCACACGGGTCCGAGACAGAGCTCTAGCTGGGATTCTTTTTTTTCCAGAGTTTATCTAGCCCGGAAGTAACGTGGCACATGGGTCCGAGACAGAGCTCTAGCTGGGATTCTTTTTTTCCAGAGTTTATCTAGCCCGGAGGTAACGTGGCACACGGGTCCGAGACTGACGCGAATCGGTGGTAGTGAACGATTACACGACTTGAGTGAGAAGTTTATTAGTCTTCAACTTAGCGTGGTAAAAAAGGGGGGAGTGTATGGTTGCACAGTGGGAGCGCCTGGAAACGGGTGAGTAGGGTTAACGGATAAAGCGGATTAAACGGATTCGGGTGGCGCGTTCTTTTCCTGTTGGGGCGACGGCAGTGGGCTGTCCGGATAACGGATTCAGAGCCGACCGCCTTCCGTCGGCTCGGACGGATGTCTGCCGAATCGCTGCCGGTTAGCTCTTTTAGAGAGGTAGCTGTCGACAAGCTCCGCCCACCGCCGCCTGCGGTTTTAGAACGGTCGCGTTCGCGACACTGGGGAGGGCGAATTGAACGGATTCTAAAGGGATTTTACGGATTAATGACACGGATCTTGACCCCTGCGCCGGGAGCAACCACTGTGCTTACACAAGAATGGGTATAATGAATACTATTACAATAGTGATTGCGGATTTAAGAAAAACGGGTGCGTC
Organism: Ancylostoma caninum; assembly: GCA_037903475.1. Taxonomy (NCBI): domain Eukaryota; kingdom Metazoa; phylum Nematoda; class Chromadorea; order Rhabditida; family Ancylostomatidae; genus Ancylostoma; species Ancylostoma caninum. Next base: position 56,141 of record JBAJFG010000635.1, on the reverse strand, counting down.
GTTCCTTTTAGTAGCGCATTCGGGATCCTCGGGGAGGTCGATCGTGTCTGTAGTCCCTGCTGCGAGACCGGCGAGGGCGGGGCGGTGTTCTCGAGCGTGACGATCGACTTCGATGACTTCTTCCTTGCGGCTGTAGGAGGCGAAATTGCGGTCTTTGAAACATCAAATATTAGAATTCAAAGAATTGAAATAAAATAAAATTAATTTTGGGTTATGACACGAGAACTACGGATCTGCAAGGATTGTTGGTCTATTGACCCAATTCTCTCACCTTATTCACCAGGCTAGCGTAGAATTGCTGCCGTGGCTCACGGATATCGATCTAACGGATATCCCTGTTCTGGATACAGAAGGCTTGATGGTGCGAGCATTCTCCGCAGATTTAGCAGGCCCGGCCGCTTCGGCATTCTCCAAGATGTCTACGGATGCACAGATGACAGCGGCTTTCACTAAAAAGGATTTCGCGTCTACGCGACAGTCTATAAACCACGGGGCATGATGCAGAGTAGTGGTTCCTATCGGAACAAAATATACAGCCGCTGTATCTGTCGTCGGGCCCTTCTGCCACAGGTCTTTGTTTCCGAGGAGGTGAATCGCGTCTGAAGCCTACGGATTGGCCCCTTTTTCGCTTGTAGCTGGGGTTTACGGATCGACGTCTTTCCTGCGGACGTTGTGTTCTCACCGTGACGGCTCGCTTGGACCTCGACGGTCCAGGCTTGGGGGACGGCGGTGGACGCCTGGGTTCGTCAATATGGATTTGGTGGGCTTGTTCTCCTACGGATAGTTGTTGAGTATCTCGGTTGTAGATGCGGGTTCTTGCGGATTCTATGCCGAGTTCCTTGGCGAAAGTTGCCCGCCACAGCTCCAAATGCTGGCTCAAGCCACTCTTACTTGGAAAGGGTTGAGTCATTTTTTCGCCTCTTTGCCCCCATAGATAATCTTCGTCCAAGCTCGAAAAGTTGTTGTCTGGGCTTCTGGAGGCCTGGTTGAGCTGGTACGTTTGGAGTGTACGGATATACTTGTGGGCGAATGCCGTGGCAACAGAAGCTGATTGGAGTATCTCACGGATTAGGTTCTGATTTAGGTTGAGTTTAGCTAGAGCGTGGCTTAAGCCTTGACCCTCTGCGGATTCGGTGAAGTTGGGCAGCATTTCCTCGTAGATCTTGTCCTTATGGATATTGATGGCCACAACTCCGTGCGTGAACTCATCTATCCAGGCGGCTAAGAGGACGTGGCTCGTTTGCATTGGATTAGTTTCCGCTACGAATACAGCCAGTTTCTTGAATGAATTGACCAGGTCAGCTGTGAGCTGTTGAACGGATTGGACGGATTTATAGATGCGAGATGCGATTTCATCGAACTTTGGAATCGGTTCGGATGTTATATTAAATGACGGATTTTGGACGGCTTGGTAACGGATTATCTTATAGTAGTCGTTGTCAAGATATCGTACGGCTTGTTGTAGTTGCATGGTTGTCAGCTCCTCTGTGCCTCTTTCTTCGGTCGCGAACGTACTGGTGGTTGTGGCCAAAATGGTTTTTTCGACGGTTTGAACGGCTTGATCATGGGATTCTTTCGTTTGCGGTGTTTTTAGTACCGTGGGAGACGATACGTCCAGATCAGATAGACTGCGGATTAGTGCCTGTTCCTCTTCCTGTACCTTCTTCTTGATCTTGTATTCTTTCCAGCTTGAAGACACCAACGGATTTGTGTTGACCTCGTCAGGTTCAGTGGATGTTTCTGGATTTCCTTTGGTTGAGACGCTATACGACATCGCAACTTTTTTCATACTTTGTTCGCTTCTTGGAGACGGTTTTCTATGGACTGCGATGAATTTCGGAACATGGCGTTTCTTTTTCAGTAAAATGTGCAGTTTGGGCGCTTCTGAACTTGGTACTGCGCGTTCTGCGGATTCGTCTACGGGTTTACAGCTACTGGATTGGCCTTCAGAGTACGGATTCGGAGGGTTGCGGTTAACCTCCTCTGCCCAGGAGCCGTGTATCTGTGGTTCTTGCATGAATGCAGGGATCTGAACAGGACAACTCTCATTTTTTGTTCCCTTGGACAGTTTCTTACTTACCTTGGGCGAAATAATTTTACTTTTAACGGATTTAATGCTGGATTGCGACGCTGCAGTTCCTTCAGTTGGTTTATCCTGCTCTTCGGAAACGGTTAGCGCGGGGTCTTGTTCCATCGCGTTTTCGTCGTTTTCCATAGCTTCGCCACAGATTGGATCCATCGATTACTTCCGATCAAGAATGGAGTTTGAGTTCTTGGTGACAAGGGAAGGATACTCCCTGGCCGTGAGCTTTTCTGATGACCTATGTACGGTTCAATGCAGTTGGCATCACTGATGTCGAATCCATGCCGCACCATTCCTGCGGGGTCCTGAGTGGAAAGTTATGGCTGTTTTTGTTGGTGCGGGAACGCACACATATGCGGTCTCGAGCTGGCAGCACAGCCAGCTCGGTCCGTGGTATAGTGGTAAGTCTCTCGCTTCACAAGAACAAGGTTGCTGGTTCGGATCCTGCTGCAGCTACACGTTTTGCATCTACGATTTAGAAGCGGTCCTCCTTCGACGAGGCTATTTTCAGACAGTTAGGCTATATTTCCCACTCGCATACCGACAATAGAAGGGTTCGGAGTGATTCCAAAGGTTCTTCGTACATCACATCTCACAACAGCAGAAGCTTAATGCATGGTTTACTCTCCGACAATCAAATTTCATCATCTACGATATCCAATCAAATTCGGGATATCGTTTAAATCCGATAAAATGGCGCAAATTGATCGAAATGGGGTGGTTTCCCACAAAGAACAAGTCCCTGATGACGTGGATGACGTGGATTGCTGTGGTTTGGCGGTATAATTCAAAGAGACAGGTTAAAACCTCTCGTGCGAAATTAATTGAACAATGTTCTGCCCGAAGTTGGTAGTATCGAATCTGCTGAAGGAATTCGGCTCCTGTGAAATCTCGCAAGCGCCATGCAGGAAAGAGAAGAAGATCATTGAGAATTTTTCGTCAATTTTGCGTGACGCTTCGTTTGACAATCTTGTCATCGATTGTGAAGAGGAAGCCTGCGTTGAGAGTGATGACTGTGATCCACTCTGGACAGCGGATGACGAAGAAAAAACGACAGATGGAGATAGGGGTTCAATTCGGTTTAGCGATGTTGTCGAACCATATATTAAGTTTCTGCTGTTGTGAGATGTGATGTACGAAGAACCTTTGGAACCACTCCGAACCCTTGTATTGTCGGTATGCGAGTGGGAAATATAGCCTAACTGCCTGAAAATAGCCTCCTCGAAGGAGGACGGCTTCTAAATCGTAGATGCAAAACGTGTAGCTGCAGCAGGATCCGAACCAGCAACCTTGTCCTTGTGAAGCGAGAGACTTACCACTATACCACGGACCGAGCTGGCTCTCTTGCACTCGAGACCACATATGTGTGCGCTCCCGCACCAACAAAAACCGCCATAACTTTCCACTCAGGACCCCGCAGGAATGGTGCGGCATGGATTCGACATCAGTGATGCCAACTGCATTGAACCGTACATAGGTCATCAGGAAAGCTCACAGCCAGGGAGTATCCTTCCCTTGTGAGCTCAATTTATGCAAATTTTGGGTGAGGGCGGAGCCAAACTAGGCAGTCTGCTCTTCCAACTGAGACACCACGAGGCGCTGCAGAGGACGCAGACAGCGCGTGTGCGACACCGTGCGCTCCGCAGAGGAAGCAAACAGCGCGCGTGAGACACCGTGTGCGCAGCAGAGGGTGCAAACAACGCGACTGAGACACCGTGCGCGCCGCAGAGGGAGCAGACAGCGCACGTGAGACACCGTGCGTGCCGCAGAGGGTGCAAACAACGCGACTGAGACATCGTGCGCGCCGCAGAGGGAGCAGACAGCGCGCATGAGACACTGCGCTCGCCGCATGCTCGTTATGGACAATGAGGCGGGTTAGACTGACTAAACGTTACGACTGGCAATGTACGCATTCACAGTAGAGTGTGAGGATGAGAAATTAGTAGATTACGGTCTAATCTAAGTTAATGATGGCACTTACGGAACCGTTCTCTAATCTATTGAGTTTTCGCAGCTCTTGGGGGTTGTACTCGTGTAGGTTTGTGCGTTTCTTTTTGACACTGTACACTACTTTTAGCTTGGATTTCCAAGGGTATCAGCTGGTTTATGGGCCTTTCTATCTCAGATTTGTTGGAAGTACGAATTTTGGCCGAACGGACAGTGCCGTCTTTTGACTTGTTGAGTTTTAGTATTATGGCTAGTGGCCACTCTGTTCTTGAAGTACACTCTTGTTTGACAAGGACGATCTGTCCTTCTTTAGGACAAGTTTTTGCTCCGAATTTATACGTTTTCGATTGCTGATGCTTTTCGACGAGAGCTTGTAAATACTCCTTCTGCCAAACATTCCAAAATGTATTGAGATTTTCGGTGGCTGTCTGGAACCACGAATTCACATATTCTTTTGTTTCTGTACTGGCGGAAACGGCGTATGTGGATGACTTTGTATTCGTTGATTTAATGAAGGGTGCTACATCAGCGTGAGGTTGGAGAAGGTCAATTGGTCGTAGGATTCTCACTTCTTCGGCGCTGTTAGTATTCCCTATCGGAGTTAATGGTCGTGAATTTAGAACACCTTCGATTTCTGTGACCAATGTCTCGAGCGTCTTGCTGGTCAGTATAGCCTTTTGAACGGTTTTCTTCAAGGCGTTTTTGACGGATCCTACTAGCCTCTCATAAAACCCGCCTTTCCAAGGCGAGAATGGCGTGATGAACTTCCACTGTAGCCTTTCCTGCAGAACAAACGAGTGGACCAGCGGATTATTTCGGTTTTTGGGCAATTCGTTCGTTAAAATTTCTGATCCCAACTTGAAAGTTGGGGCGTTATCGCTGATCACCAAATCAGGAGCACCTCTCCGTGCTATCAACTTTCGGAAAGCTGAGATGAATTCGATAGCCAAGTTGTCAGCGACAGATTCCAAATGGATTGCTCGGGTAGCCATGCATGTAAAAAGGCATGCCCAGACCTTACGGGTTTCTTTTTTGACTGAGCGAATGAGTAGTGGACCAAAATAGTCAAGCCCTGTATTCTGAAATGGTCTGCTCCGGATCACTCTTTGTGCAGAGAGATCTGGCAATGCAGGATAGGTGAATGGTCCTCCCTGTATCTTTTTACAGGGGACGCATTGAGAGATTATGGATTTAACGAGTTGACGTATCTTGGGCAAAAGATATGTTTCTCGAGTCGCCACGACAGTATGGGAAACGCCTGCATGAAATAGTTTTTCATGGATTTTTCTGATAATGAGTGATGTTAAGGGGTGTCTTGTCAGCAGGAGGATTGGGAACTTTGAGCAGTCCGGGATCGTTGCGTTCGTTACTCTTGTTATACTTCAGTATAGGCCATCTTCTCCTTGTTGCACTTTTATGCATCTTTTATTCAGTAAGTTCTGTAGTTCAGTCCTGTTTTCACGGTAGTGATGGCGGATAGCTCGGCAAGCTTGGGGTCATACATGTCATGTCATGTCATACGTCATGTTGTCTTGCATTCTTGGCTTTCATGGTCAAGTGGGAGACTGTTACTAAGGCGGAGTCTAGATTTTGCTCCTATCCTTTCGAAGATTCGGGTGCATAGAAACTTAAGAATAAAATGGATAATTTTTATGAGTTTGTCGTAGCTGTTAGTGCGGGTGTATGGAATGATTGATTTGAATGGTTCGTCTGATAAAACTGTCAAGGATTTGAATTCACATGACATTTCTTAGGTCAATTCTGGAGTTATGGTGAAATCAATGCCGGAGTTTGGCCAGTTTTTAACTGGTGTCGTTACGAATGTTGGTCCAGTCCACCACATGTGTTTAACTGATTCTTCAGCAGTTAACCCACGTGTTGCGCAGCCGGCGGGGTTGTTGGCAGTATTAAGAAAGTGGAATTTGATTTCCAATCCTTCGTCGGTCAGTTTTTTAGTGCTATCACGGATGAATTCCACACGGTTTTTGACAAACGTTTTTAGAGGTTTGTTGGCGTGAATCCAGTGTAGTGCGATTTGGGAATCGGTAAAATATCGGATTGTTGCTATTCTTATGTTTAGCTGCTTATTGATAAACAAACTTAGTTTTACCGCAATGTAGCATGCCATCAGTTCCAGTCGAGGAATTGTCACTCCCTCTATGGGTGCTAAACGTGATTTGGCCATGAGGATATTACATTTATATTCATTTTTAGAAGATTCACAAAGAAGATACGCTGCTGCTGCATACAGACTCTGGGATGCGTCTGAAAAGACGAGTAGTTCGTACCGAGTGTCATCAGTACATAGTGTTATACACCTGGGCAAGCATGAAGTGTATGGATAAATTTCTTTTACGATTTGTTTCCAATTATTTCCATCTTCTTCCGAGAGGGGAGTATCCCAGTCGTAGTTCTTCTGCCAAAGATCCTGTAAGAAAGTCTTTGCTTTCACTAAGAGTGGGGACAAAAATACCATCGGATCAAATGTTGACGCCAGTGCCTGCAAGGCTGTGCGTTTTGTATTCACGGGATTCCCGAGTAGTTTTAATGGAATTCTTCTCGTATCTGAGTTGGGGTCCCACGGAATTCCTAATAATTTGGCTCCTTTTCGAGATTTCGCTTCATCTTCACCGGGTAAATGCTTCATGAGTTGGGTACTGTTGCTCATGAATTCTCGAAGATTCATGCGCATCTTCTTAAAGGTTTCCTTGCATATAGCTTGTTTTCTGAGACATTCTTCGGTTGTCTTTGCTCCTGTGAGAAGATGTCTACATAGATATTTTCTAAGATTTCCTTCCGGATTACGTTGTCTTCGTCTTTGTTGATGAAGTGTTTGACTGCCATTGCTAGAAGGAATGGTGAAGCGTTTATCCCAAATGGGACTCGAGTAAAACGGAAGATACGGATATTCTCATCGGATGGAGGTAGTGTGGGATTTTTTAACCACATGAAATGGGTGGCGTCGCGTTGGTCTTCATGGAGGTATACTTGATAGAATGCCTTTTCTACATCGGCTGTGATCAAGTAGCGATGGAGTCGGGATCGCAGTAGGATTCCACATAAATCCGGGAGTATTGTAGGGCCTTGATGGGTACAATCATTCAGACTCGGTGAGCCACGATAGGGACTAGATGCGTCTTAAACGATACGATATTTGGTTGTTTCGCTATCTTTCGTTACGACTTGATGTGGTAGGTAGTAGACGTTCTTTCCGTTGAAGGAATTTTCATCTACTTCCTCTATAATTCCATTAGAGAGTTGCTGGTGGAATATGTCGCAATATGCTTTCCAAACTTCTGGATTGTTGTGGTATTTCTCATACTATATTTCGAGTCGGCGTCGAGCGAGGTTTTTGTTATCCGCCATTTTTGGATAATTTTCTTTCCATGGGAAGTTCACATAGATTCGGCCATCCTTGATTCTTGTTGTTCTTAAGAATTGGTTGATGATTTCTTCATTCTCCTTCTGATCCGCTGATGGATTGGGATCATCGTGTATTCCTATGGTTTCTGGGTCCCATAATTTTGATAGTATTGTGTCCGTTGAAGAACATTCTTCATCGCGGGGTTCCTTGGTGATGAGTACATGATTTCGAGGTAATCTTGTGTGACCTGATGTGATGGGTCCAAAACGTGTGTTTATCGTGATTAGTCCGTTGCCAAAATTTTCCGTCGCATTGTGGTCGTGTGAGAGCACTAGGCTCCTTAGGCGCCGAGTTCGAAGTAATTAAACAAAAATAAGGTTAACCAGTAATAGTCCGTCGCAACGGTAGTCTACAAGAAGACACACAAAGTGAACAATAGTTTATTTCAAACAAACGGAATGACACAAAGGATATCAATAGATTGCAAACCGAAAAAGCAAGGATGAACGTGGAGACGCGGCGGTGGAGACGTGGATGAGGTTGTGAAGCAAAAGAATTTCCTGAAGACGCGGAAACCAATAGAAAAGCCACTAAGGCGTCGACTCACTAGACTTGGCCACTAAGGCCTCGAAAAGAAGGTGCCACACAGGCGGACTGGAATCTCGGAAAACCAAGAAAAAGAGCTCTCTCGCTCGCCCACGGTTCTCTTACATATGCTTCCTTTTCCCGCTCGTTCTTGTGTTCCCGCCTCAGGGCGCCAACCGCTTGAGGGGAGGTCGCCCCGGTTGATCAAGATGGTCAACATCGTGGGCGGACATGCCCCCCCTCTTCAAGGTTGACGTCCTCGTCGACCGTTCTTGCCTGATCTGCGGCAAGCAAATTTTGGGGGCCCTTTTTCTGATCACCTCATAAAGGTGCTTCGCCGCCGCAACTCCTGGATAAGTAAAATAGTACTGAAATGAGGTCTCCGGACTACCGACCTCACTAAAGACACGGCCATCAATCAATTTACTACATGCTGTAAGCACCAGTTGATCTGAATTTGCAAATTTCTTAACAATAGTATCTACAGTCATCCAAAGCTGGTGCATGGCGATCCACTTGTCTCTCTTCATCTCCATTATTGGTGTCCAAGCAGTAATGAGGCGACCGCCAGCTTCCAAATGTTGTTTCATCAATTTAATCACATCCTCGATGACGATTCGGTCTCCCTTTGCTTCCAGTGGGTACACCACAATCCATGTACCAAAAGAAACCCAGTCCTGGAGTACATCTCGCAACTTCTCAAACGACGTCACAACTCTTGTGTGCAGCCCATCACGTGGCCCATCTTTCTCCAACAAGTGTGCGGAATCCGGTGCAGCAAATCCAATAGGCCCCACCTTGGGTACCCTATCCTTCTTGGCTTCTTGTGCTATTTCTTCCTTCGCCCTTGCAAACGCAATACGATAAAAATCCTCAACGCAGTTATTCTCAATGGGTGAATGCTTCTCGATTTCGTTCGTCGTGCAGATGAATTCGGTCCACTCGGTGCACACTTCATAGCAAAGCATCAAAATCCTGAAGAGAGCTTCGGCGTCCAGGCAAACGGCTCGCTCCTTGTGCAGTTTTATCTTCCTGGCAGTGCTTAAATCGGTCCGAATGAATATGCTTGTCGTTCTCCAGGCCGTCCATACATCGGAAAATGGCTGCCTAGCGTACGCGCCCGGAAAATCCACTCCTTTTATATCTCCTAGGGTCGTCCCAGCAAAACAGTCATCCAAGCACTGATACTGGAGGTGTCCTTTTTCCTCCGCGCTGGACAGTCTCACACCTCTGAAATTGTTCACATACATTTTATTCACTTTTATCTTCGGTTTCCTGCCCCTACGACCTCTGGCATGTTCTGTATCTATCCTCTCGTCCCCTATCGACTTAGGGACAATTCTCAGTTGATCAAATTGAATCCTTACTGGGTCGTTGTTTTCACCTATCCGAGTAATTAAGGCCGAATTATCGCTAACTTCTATTACCCGGTAAGGACCCGACCATTCGTTTATCAGCTTAGGGTGTGTATTCCTAGCCTTCTTACTGGGTGACAAAACGTACACGCGGTCTCCTACCTTCGGGAACGTCTCACCCTTACACTCGACTTCCACTATAGCTGATTCATGGGGCGGTATGATTGTTCTGCTTACGACTGCAACAACCCCTCTATTCTGCTCTTCCGGGGAGAATGGGTCACTGCTGCAATTTCCTCTCTTCGCAATAGTAACGCTCACTCCTAAGCTTCCTAATGCGTTTGTTCCAATAAGCAGTTCATTCTCTTTGCCAGGTGAGATATAAAATGCCACAGTGCTTCTATTACCTCCCTCCAACTCAATTTGTAAATACACAGCACCCAAGAATTTCATTTCGTTATTAGACGCATCGAAGACGGGCTTAAGAACAGACCTGTCCACCAACTTCAACGCATCCACGTCAACTCCCCTATCTTGCGCCCTCGCCAGTACTTCAATCGGGACTATACTTATCATTGATCCCGTATCGATGAGAGCTGGGAGCTCTTCTCCCAGAGTTCTGAGAGGCACAACCATTCGATCCCCGACGAGGTCATCGTGGGTCTTGTCTCTTACTACAAGTCCTAATGAGCGTACCTGTCTTATAATTGTAGACAAGGTTGTCGAATCCGTGGGTTCTGATTGATCACACTCAAGTTGGTTCACCCGTGTAGCTCGCTTCGGGCAGTCCCTCCCAATGTGCCCATATTTAGCGCAGTTGTAACACTTCCTATTATCACCACCTCGCGCACCATTGGTACCATCCCTCACCTGTGTTTGAGCCGAGCTATTCATCCTCTGCGAATCGTTTACCATTCCTCTAGCTCTATTGTGATGTGGCTGCACCACCTGCCTAGGTGTTTCCACTCTAGCCGGATCCCCCGCATACCTTCTTGGCTGTTCCTCCGTCCTATCAAATCTTCCTTGCTCAAAATAGTGTGAAGCTCTCCGCTTCCATGTTGGCACTACTAGCTTCCTTTGCTCACCAAACATCAATTTTGACTGTTCAATGCTAAGCGCCAGTTCCTTAATCTCCTCATATGCTCTGTTGGGTTCCACCTTATGGAGCGCTCCCAATAGCTGGAAATGCTCCGGCCAGTGACTCAGGTTGTCCAGGAGTATCTGAGCATACTCCATGGACCGGTCCCCGATTGTGCACCCTGGGTTCGCCTGTCTTCCCAGCTTCTCCAGGACTGTGCAAAAATCGGCCACGTCTTGGTTTGGCCGAAGCCGCAGGTTCCTTAGCTCAGTTAGCGCTCTCATCCTGCCGGCCACTGTGTCAGATGACAACAACTTGGCCATTTCCGCTGTCACTGCCTCGAAACCCTGCTCCTTTATGAACCTTGGTAACGTTGCGAAAATGTTTTTAGCTCTCCCTCCTAAATGGTCGTCCCCCATTACGTCAATGAGAGTAGCCTCACACGTTATCACATCCTCGTACTTGCGTTTGAACCGTCGTACGAATTCGTTGAAGTTTTCATTCTTACCCCCTTTGAAAACCCCCGGATCGGAACATGCCAGGGATCTTAGGTAAGTCGCAATCTGATAGCTAACGTCCGTACCTGCATCCTCCCGAACGCGCGACGTTGCTGGCGTCGACCTCAAACACGCCCTCAAGTCCTCTTGCAATGTCCTTCCAATCGAAAAGTGGCTGCTGCCCTGTAATGGATCCATTTGTGCTTCCAATACCTTATTCGGTTCCAAAATATGAAATGCTTGGGTCCTACCTTCATTCTGACCTGTGGTCCTTCCAACTCCCATTCGTGCCTGTTGTTGCAATTCCGCCACTGCCTCCTTCAGCTGCAACGTATCCGTATTTAACATCTCACACAGATCCGATATTACCTCTCCATCCCTTTCCATAGTCCGTACATAGTCTCTCCACTCAGCTTCGGTACCTATTCCTCTCTGAGATAGAATTTCCACTATCACCCCTACCGGACCAGCAGGCACCTTCGGCCTACTCTGAACTTCAACTAAAATTCTCTCTACTTCCTTACTCATCCGATTTAATTCATTCTCTATCTCATTTCTAACCTGCCTCGTCACCCTGCTTTCACTGAGAATCCCACTTACTTTTTGTTGGGCCCCCGTTATTCCCTTCACACTATGAACGCCACTTCACTCACTTCATGTATGGCATTTGAACTTCTCACCTGATCTGGGGCGGAGTTCTCGTCGTTGGTTTCCATAAGAACCTCGCGATCCATTCTGCAACAACGTTGATGAGTCCCAATCAACAACGTTGGCCCGCAATGCAATGAACACCTGTGCCTGACAACAGTGCCCATTTCCACAGTTTTCTTTCTTGCACGACAGGCTCTTACTTTCCGGCACTGTTATCTCGCACTGACACCCTTGATTTACGGTGCCTACTCAAAACCACGAAGTCACGCAACACCAGACGATTCACAAAATGATATCGACGAGATAATCAATAAGTCAATCCCTACGCACGGCTCACTATGATAAATAGGCACAGCCCTACTGAAATGCGTGCGGTGATCAATAATCAATACAGCCTAGGGCGCGCAATCACGGACGCAAGAACACCCCGAAACGGCCTACTACTGGTTAAATTGGTTCGGCCCCCATGTGAGAGCACTAGGCTCCTTAGGCGCCGAGTTCGAAGTAATTAAACGAAAATAAGGTTAACCAGTAATAGTCCGTCGCAACGGTAGTCTACAAGAAGACACACAAAGTGAACAATAGTTTATTTCAAACAAACGGAATGACACAAAGGATATCAATAGATTGCAAAACGAAAAAGCAAGGATGAACGTGGAGACGCGGCGGTGGAGACGTGGATGAGGTTGTGAAGCAAAAGAATTTCCTGAAGACGCGGAAACCAATAGAAAAGCCACTAAGGCGTCGACTCACTAGACTTGGCCACTAAGGCCTCGAAAAGAAGGTGCCACACAGGCGGACTGGAATCTCGGAAAACCAAGAAAAAGAGCTCTCTCGCTCGCCCACGGTTCTCTTACATATGCTTCCTTTTCCCGCTCGTTCTTGTGTTCCCGCCTCAGGGCGCCAACCGCTTTAGGGGAGGTCGCCCCGGTTGATCAAGATGGTCAACATCGTGGGCGGACAGTCGACTATTTTCCAATAGTAGTCAATTCCTAAGAGTATGTCGATTGAGATTTCCTCTCCTATTACGCTCGAAGCGTGGCGCTGCAAAGGGTTGTGCGGAATAATATTGTGTGAACACACTGTTGTTATCATCTTCCGCGTACTGAAATGGATAGTAACCTGGTTTTTTCTCTATATTGACTAATGTCACCCTTGTTCTTGCTGACCTTTCAGCACTGGATTGTCCTCCAAAGGTCATCACATTACACGTTTTGAATCAGCTGAGTGGGAGATTAAGACGTACTGCTGTGTCTTCTCGGATATAACTGTGCTGGGATCCCGTATCGAGAAGAATCGACACTTTCTATGATACCTGTTTTCTGGTTGACGGCTTTGCCGTATGTTGCCATGAGGCGTGGGAATGTGCAGCTATGTTCTTGATGCATGTCGGAACATACGAGTTTTCTTACGGATAGATCTGTTTCCTCATCGGTGATGTCTTCTTCCCATGGAAATGGATTGAAGGTGTTTGTCAACACTTCTGATGTTGCGGTGTTTACTTTTTTCGGCGTGTTTTCTTCATCGTTGGTGAATGTCACCCTACGGCGTGGATAGGGTGAGCTTTTTCGGAAACTTTGATGGTTATCTTGTGCTCGTTCCGATGAGCTATTCCTACTAATCTTTCTTCTGATGATTCTCGAGATGATGGGGTATGGTGGCTTCTGTACGGGTTGTATTCTCGTTCGCGTCGCGTCGGGGACGTTTTTCTTCGCGATTGTCTCTGTTGTCTGGAATCTAAGCAGAGGGAAGTGTGATGATCTTTGCCGCATTGGCGCCATGGTGGGTTGCGACATCGGTAGCTTCTGTGACCTGGTTTAAAACAAACCCAGCATAGCTTTTGTCTCGTCATAGTTCGTCTTGCTGATGGAGACGTTACGTTTCTGCAGTGTTTGGATTCGTGATTTTTTGAATCACAGAAGCAGCAGCGATTGAGATCGAAGGGATTTGCATAATGTTTCGATAATCTTCTGTAGGATCCTTGTGATGGTGATCTGGATCGGTATCGTTGGCGTGTGCGTGATATTGGAGGAGAGCTTTGTGCTACCATGCTTACGGATCCACTATGGGGTTGCCTGAAGTCGCTCACTGCTTCCTGTTGCTCAATTATCCCGTCGAGGGCTGCAAGTAGCTGAGATGTCTTCCATGTAGTACCATGTTTATGCTGACGCTTAGCAAGCTTTGTACGTATATATTCGGGGAATTTGTCGCGGATTAGTTGCATTACAACGGTGGATTCTGAGTTATCCTCAAGTTTGTCTAGTTGTATCATGTTTGCTGAAATCATGCTAAATGTATTTCGTTGGGATTGAGCGGATTCCGTTGAGGGTTTAATGTCTTTCGGCTTGTTCACCATTGCGTTTCTTGTAAAGTTTGGACGGTGGTAACGGTGATGTAATAGATTGATGGCATTGATGTAGCTGTCTTCTGTCATGCCGAGCCCACGGATCACGAGTTCTGCGTCGCCTTATAGGCAGTTTTTGAGGTGAAGGAACTTTAGCGTATTTGGCACCGAGTTATTGTTGTGGACTGCTGCGCTGAATACGTCCCAAAATTCGGGGAAACTTTCACGTTCACCATTGAACTTGGGTAACTCGAATTTAGGGAGTCTTACTGGTTGTGCGGTCATTATGTTTGTTGATGGTATCGATTCGTGATGATTGGGTAACGTTTGCGTTACGACATGCGGATTGATTTCCGATAAGTTGTTGCTTGTTTGGAATGTTCTTGATTGTGATGGATTGTGAGCGAAGTTCTCTCGTGGATTTTCAAGTGTGGTTACTGGATTTATCGTTTCCTTGTTGGATTGTTGCTTCGAGTCCATGGTTTGTTTCTGGGCCGACTGTAGCTTTCTGACAAGATCTTTGGCTTTTAGGACAATGGCGTCGCTATCTTGGTTTTTCCAATGGGCCTGACACTCGTCTATTAAGGCATTTGTGGCCTCTGAATCGGTTTGTTTTCCGGTATCGGAAATTGTTTGCTCCCATTTTTGGGTGACGGATTCAAGCGCTGTTTCGAGCACTTGCTGTGCGGCAAGTAACGATTGTTTCCTCTGCTCTATCGAGCAACTAGGGTCCCAGTCTTTCCCTTGATTTTGGTTGTCCGTGAAGAGATGCTTGTCTTCTACTCCTTGGCAGGCGTCCTTCAATGTGTTGAGGCTTCCTGTGATCGATCGCTTGACGCTCGTGGTGTTGGACATGGCCGGCGGTTGACGGTGAAATGGCTTTCTTCGGTCGGTTTGGGGTATTTATAGTGGCGCACACATTGATTTTTTTGTAATGTCTGATCGATTGTGCGCAACGGATTGGTGCGAAATAGTGTACGGTTTGGCGAGAGTATAGTGTTGGTGGTCGATTCGTCTGTGGAAATAGTTCAAGGTTAGTGGAGGGTGCTGACGATAAAGGTGGCGCACTGTGAGAGGTGATGGGAGGTGTGAGATAGAAATAGTACGGCTAGGTGAGAGAGCAGAGACGGCGCGATTGCGCCAGTGGCTGTTATTGATTTGGTGCTGTGAGCTGTTCGCTTGATTTTCTGCAGTTGAAAGGAAAATTAGGCATAGAGGATATATGTGAGGAAGAACCGAACTTGTATACGGAAGAGTACAAGTAATATTTGTGGTGTTTTTAAACTTACCGTAGGGGAGGGGTGCTCTCTGAGGGGTGACCTCATGAGCGAGTAAGACTTTCACCTGGTTTGCACTGTTTTGATCAGTCCGCGACAGCTTCCTTGGCCGGCCGGCTTTCCAGGTCGTTCGGCAACGTGTTGTTCGACGACGACATGTCTGGTCTGCTACGACCTCGTATCCACCTGCCCTCTTTAGCGGCAGGCTGAAGTACCGCAGTAACTTCAGTTAAGGCGAGGGCTCAGTTCCTACGGTGGTCTTTTGGGGTATGTTGACTGGCTGTGGTTTACCCATGTGATCGTCGTAGTCGTCCTCATCATGGGTGCTTTGCCGAACCAGTGGCCACAGGCTGATCCGGCTCGACATCCACGTAGATTCGGCCCAACGTCTTACACGGATTCTCCACAGCCAAGCTTTACTAGTAGTAGGTTATGGGTGCTTTGAACGGTTCGATGGTCCGGTGATCCTTGCAATGCGCCATGACGCGAATCGGTGGTAGTGAACGATTACACGACTTGAGTGAGAAGTTTATTAGTCTTCAACTTAGAGTGGTAAAAAAAGAGGGAGAATATGGTTGCACAGTGGGAGCGCCTGGAAACGGGCGAGTAGGGTTAACGGATAAAGCGGATTAAACGGATTCGGGTGGCGCGTTCTTTTCCTGTTGGGGCGACGGCAGTGGGCTGTCCGGATAACGGATTCAGAGCCGACCGCCTTCTGTCGGCTCGGACGGATGTCTGCCGAATCGCTGCCGGTTAGCTCTTTTAGAGAGGTAGCTGTCGACAAGCTCCGCCCACCGCCGCCTGCGGTTTTGGAACGGTCGCGTTCGCGACAGAGACAGAGCGCCGCGAAGCGGTGCTCTGGCTCGGAGTTCTTTTTTTCCAGAGTTTATCTAGCCCGGAGGTAACGTGGCACACGAGTCCGAGACAGAGCTCTGGATCAGGGTTCTTTTTTTGCAGAGTTTACCTAGCTCGGAGGTAACCGGTACACGAGTCCGAGACAGAGCTCTGGCTGGGATTCTTTTTTTTTTCAGAGTTTATCTAGCCCGGAGGTAACGTGGTACACGGGTCCGAGACAGAGCTCTAGCTGGGATTCTTTTTTTTCCAGAGTTTATCTAGCCCGGAGGTAACGTGGCACACGGGTCCGAGACAGAGCGCCGCGAAGCGGCGCTTTGGCTCAGGGTTCTTTTTTTCCAGAGTTTACCTAGCTCGGAGGTAACGTGGCACACGGGTCCGAGACAGAGCTCTGGATCAGGGTTCTTTTTTTTTCAGAGTTTACCTAGCCCGGAGGTAACCGGTACACGAGTCCGAGACAGAGCTCTGGCTGGGATTCTTTTTTTTTCCAGAGTTTATCTAGCCCGGAGGTAACGTGGCACACGGGTCCGAGACAGAGCGCCGCGAAGCGGCGCTTTGGCTCAGGGTTCTTTTTTTCCAGAGTTTACCTAGCTCGGAGGTAACGTGGCACACGGGTCCAAGACAGAGCTCTGGATCAGGGTTCTTTTTTTGCAGAGTTTACCTAGCTCGGAGGTAACGTGGCACACGGGTCCGAGACAGAGCTCTGGATCAGGGTTCTTTTTTTCCAGAGTTTACCTAGCTCGGAGGTAACGTGGCACACGGGTCCGAGACAGAGCTCTGGATCAGGGTTCTTTTTTTTTCAGAGTTTACCTAGCCCGGAGGTAACCGGTACACGAGTCCGAGACAGAGCTCTGGCTGGGATTCTTTTTTTTTTCACAGTTTATCTAGCCCGGAGGTAACGTGGTACACGGGTCCGAGACAGAGCTCTAGCTGGGATTCTTTTTTTTCCAGAGTTTATCTAGCCCGGAGGTAACGTGGCACACGGGTCCGAGACAGAGCGCCGCGAAGCGGCGCTTTGGCTCAGGGTTCTTTTTTTCCAGAGTTTACCTATCTCGGAGGTAACGTGGCACACGGGTCCGAGGCAGAGCTCTGGATCAGGGTTCTTTTTTTGCAGAGTTTACCTAGCTCGGAGGTAACCGGTACACGAGTCCGAGACAGAGCTCTGGCTGGGATTCTCTTTTTTTTTTCAGAGTTTATCTAGCCCGGAGGTAACGTGGTACACGGGTCCGAGACAGAGCTCTAGCTGGGATTCTTTTTTTTCCGGAGTTTATCTAGCCCGGAGGTAACGTGGCACACGGGTCCGAGACAGAGCGCCGCGAAGCGGCGCTTTGGCTCAGGGTTCTTTTTTTCCAGAGTTTACCTATCTCGGAGGTACCACGGATCTCCCTCTTACGAGGGATCCCAGCCGATTTGCTGCGAGGCTACGTGGCGCGACCCCAGGTGGCGGATAGGGGGTTTACCGCGGACCAAAAGCAGCCATGCGCTTGCCCTGCGACGCGGGTAGATCTAGGGGATGGACTCCTTAGTTCGACAGTGCTGGATTCGACACATATGGCCGGCATATGAGTGTGAACACGCACTCGCGCGTGTGGGTGTGTGCTAATGCTTCATGTTGGCTGTATCCTGCAGTCCGGATTTGGCCAAAAGCTCGCATTCTAACGACTGGGAAGCACATGAGAAGCGATCTGGGGCCGCCTCTAACAAATAAGTCCCTCGTCCACGGGGAAGGGAATCCTTCCCCTCAACAGTCGAATGCCGGCGACAGGCCGTGGTGACAGGCCGGCCGAAGAAGACCCACGTCACGTCGTATGGTTATGACGTCAATAGTGCCTGAGAAGAAAACTACGGCGTACACGGGAGTCGACGCGCACTTTCGGGGCCCGGTTAGTGTGAAAAGTATGCGAGGGTCCCCGATGCTTCGCGAACGGCGGCATCGGGGGGCAAGCAGGCGAGTCGTTAAGGAGGACAACGTAGCCAAGACGCGAATTGCGACTTTGAACGTCGGCACGTTGACAGGTCGCTCGTGCGAGTTAGCAGCCGCACTAGAGCGCAGAAGAATCGACATATGCGCGGTTCAGGAGACGAGATGGTCAGGCAGTAAGTCGAAGGACATAGGATGTGGCTACAAACTCATTTACCATGGCAGTGCAGGTACCAGAAGTGGCGTCGGAGTCGTAGTCTCAGAACGCTACCGAGACGCAATAGCAGAAGTCCAGCGTTTCGACGATCGGCTTATGAAAATTGTCATCGCCACTGTTGAACTGCGGCTCCACTTCTTCTCGGCATACGCTCCGCAAACTGGCTGTTCTGAGCGTATCAAGGACGACTTCTGGGCGTTGCTTGATGAGAAGACAGCAGAGGTGCCGAAG
This sequence comes from Ancylostoma caninum, assembly GCA_037903475.1. Lineage (NCBI taxonomy): Eukaryota > Metazoa > Nematoda > Chromadorea > Rhabditida > Ancylostomatidae > Ancylostoma > Ancylostoma caninum. Next base: position 37,739 of record JBAJFG010000635.1, on the reverse strand, counting down.
GAGGATACTCTTGTCGTTGCGGGAGACCTCAATGGTCACGTGGGAGAAACGAGGAGCGATTACAGTTGTCATGGTGGGTTCGGCTACGGTACACGTAACGAAGACGGTGAACGTATTCTGGAGTACGCCGAGTCTCACAACCTCGTCGTAACGAACACATGGTTTCAAAAACGTACGTCTCATCTTGTTTCCTTCTATAGCGGCAATACGAAGACACAGATCGACTATGTACTTTTGCGTCGTCAAGATCGAAAGCTGGTCACGGACGTGAAAGTCGTGCCGTATGAGACAGTAGCGACACAACATCGGCCACTGATCTGTTCGTTGAAAATCACTCCACCGAAGAGGAAGTACGAGGAGAGATGCGGACCAGCTCGAATCAAGTGGTGGAAACTGAAGCAGAAAGAGGCCGCGGTCATATCTCGCATTCAGCTACCGCCTGTAACGAGTGTTGAGGAAACTTGGCGGAAAGCAGCAGATGTGGTCGTAGAGGCAGCGCGGTCTGAACTTGGTGCGACTAAACCAGGTCGAAGGAAGACCGACAAGCAACCTTGGCTATGGACGGACGAAGTGAAGTCGAGGGTTCGGGAGAAGAAGCGCATGTACCATGCCTTCCTGGACAGCAAGACAGACGACCGCTGGCGTAAATACTGCGAAGCGAAGAGAGCAGCGAAAAAGGCTGTGGCGGTGGTGAAAGCCGCACATTACGCGGATGTCGAAAAGAAGCTAGACACGAAGGAAGGCGAACGGCTCATATACCGGCTCGCGAAATCTCGTAAACGTCAGATGGAAGATATCGAAAAGTTCCATGGCGTCAACGACGAGCATGGCCACCTTCTAATGGACCGCAGGAAGGCAATGAAGCGATGGCGTGATTACTTCGAGAAAGTCTCGACGGAGGAATTCGCCCACCCACCTATTCCCTATGTATCGCCAACCTACGGGCCCGTGCAGGCAATCACTACCGAGGAGACGGAGGCAGCGCTGAAGCGAATGATGTCACATAAAGTGACTGGTCCCGATGACGTGGCAGTGGATCTATGGAAGTCGCAATGCTGGGGATCTGCTGAATGGCTGGCGAGGTTCTTTAACCAGATAGTGGCGGAGAAGATAGTGCCCTCGGAATGGCAGCGGAGCACCACAATCCCGATATGGAAGCGCAAAGGCAGTCCCGCTGACTGCGCTAACTACCGACCTATCCGCCTGCTGTCCCATACCATGAAGGTTTTTGAGCATGTCATTGACCGCAGGATTCGCGATATCGTGCGGCTCTCCGCTAACCAGTGCGGATTTGTAGCTGGGTGCGGCACCACTGATGCCATACATGCTGCACGTCTCTTGGTCGAGAAGCACCGTGAGAAACAAAAGCCGCTGCATCTCGCCTTCCTTGACCTAGAAAAGGCATTTGACCGCGTGCCCCATGAAGTCATCTGGTACGCTCTTCGGCAGCATGGCGTTCCTGAAGAACTTATCGAATGGGTGCGGATTCTTTACACCAGTCCAAGAAGTCACGTGCAGGCGGCTGCTGGCATGTCTACGGATTTCCCCATTTCCGTTGGTGTGCACCAAGGCTCTGCTCTGTCCCCGCTCCTCTTCATTGTGGTGATGGATGTTGTAACACGGGATCTGCAGAAACCCACGCCATGGACTTTGTTGTACGCAGACGACGTCATGCTCGCGTCTGAAGACAGGCAAGAACTCGAGCGGCTGACACAGGCTTGGAGTGACCAACTTGCACGCTTCGGCCTACGTCTTAACGTCAGGAAGACAGAGTACTTAACAACCAGCGTGGATCAGCCCGGTACCATAAGCGTAGACGGCGCACAATTACCGAGAACGGAAGTGTTCAAGTACCTTGGGTCAGGAATTTCATCTGACGGTAGCCTTTATCATGAAGTTGTAGCCCGAGTTAATTCCGCATGGGGAAAGTGGCGCTCGTTGACCGGTGTTCTGTGTGACAAGAAGATCCCGGACCGACTGAAATCGAAGATCTATCGTACCGTCATCCGTCCCGTTGCTCTCTATGGCGCCGAATGTTGGCCTGCAACCAAGGAAGTAGAACGTCGCCTCAGCGCTATGGAGATGAAGATGCTGCGCTGGATGGCTGGAGTAACGCGGCTCGATCGAATCTGCAACGAGGACATCAGAAATCGGTTTGGCGTTGCGGCGATATCTGATAAACTTCGCGAAACTCGTCTGCGATGGTATGGCCACGTTCTGCGTGCCGAGGAAGGAACCGTCCGCAAAGTCGGCTTTGATCTCGAAGTCTCCGGCAAACGGCCAAAAGGTCGACCAAAGCAACGCTGGCTTGACACACTCCACGCCGATCTTAAGCTAGCTGGTATCCACCCGGACCAAGCGCGCGATAGGGCTAAATGGCGTCAACAGACCTCTAGAGCGGACCCCGCTACTAAACGGGACAAACGCTGAAGAAGAAGAAGAAGACCTAGCTCGGAGGTAACGTGGCACACGGGTCCGAGACAGAGCGCCGCGAAGCGGTGCTCTGGCTCGGGGTTCTTTTTTCCAGAGTTTACCTAGCTCGGAGGTAACGTGGCACACGGGTCCGAGACAGAGCTCTAGCTGGGATTCTTTTTTTTTTTTCAGAGTTTATCTAGCCCGGAGGTAACATGGCACACGAGTCCGACACAGAAGGCCGCTTCGCGGCGCTCTGGCTCGGGGTTCTTTTTCTCCAGAGTTTACCTATCTCGGAGGTAACGTGGCACACGGGTCCGAGGCAGAGCTCTGGATCAGGGTTCTTTTTTTGCAGAGTTTACCTAGCTCGGAGGTAACCGGTACACGAGTCCGAGACAGAGCTCTGGCTGGGATTCTCTTTTTTTTTTCAGAGTTTATCTAGCCCGGAGGTAACGTGGTACACGGGTCCGAGACAGAGCTCTAGCTGGGATTCTTTTTTTTCCGGAGTTTATCTAGCCCGGAGGTAACGTGGCACACGGGTCCGAGACAGAGCGCCGCGAAGCGGCGCTTTGGCTCAGGGTTCTTTTTTTCCAGAGTTTACCTATCTCGGAGGTACCACGGATCTCCCTCTTACGAGGGATCCCAGCCGATTTGCTGCGAGGCTACGTGGCGCGACCCCAGGTGGCGGATAGGGGGTTTACCGCGGACCAAAAGCAGCCATGCGCTTGCCCTGCGACGCGGGTAGATCTAGGGGATGGACTCCTTAGTTCGACAGTGCTGGATTCGACACATATGGCCGGCATATGAGTGTGAACACGCACTCGCGCGTGTGGGTGTGTGCTAATGCTTCATGTTGGCTGTATCCTGCAGTCCGGATTTGGCCAAAAGCTCGCATTCTAACGACTGGGAAGCGCATGAGAGGCGATCTGGGGCCGCCTCTAACAAATAAGTCCCTCGTCCACGGGGAAGGGAATCCTTCCCCTCAACAGTCGAATGCCGGCGACAGGCCGTGGTGACAGGCCGGCCGAAGAAGACCCACGTCACGTCGTATGGTTATGACGTCAATAGTGCCTGAGAAGAAAACTACGGCGTACACGGGAGTCGACGCGCACTTTCGGGGCCCGGTTAGTGTGAAAAGTATGCGAGGGTCCCCGATGCTTCGCGAACGGCGGCATCGGGGGGCAAGCAGGCGAGTCGTTAAGGAGGACAACGTAGCCAAGACGCGAATTGCGACTTTGAACGTCGGCACGTTGACAGGTCGCTCGTGCGAGTTAGCAGCCGCACTAGAGCGCAGAAGAATCGACATATGCGCGGTTCAGGAGACGAGATGGTCAGGCAGTAAGTCGAAGGACATAGGATGTGGCTACAAACTCATTTACCATGGCAGTGCAGGTACCAGAAGTGGCGTCGGAGTCGTAGTCTCAGAACGCTACCGAGACGCAATAGCAGAAGTCCAGCGTTTCGACGATCGGCTTATGAAAATTGTCATCGCCACTGTTGAACTGCGGCTCCACTTCTTCTCGGCATACGCTCCGCAAACTGGCTGTTCTGAGCGTATCAAGGACGACTTCTGGGCGTTGCTTGATGAGAAGACAGCAGAGGTGCCGAAGGAGGATACTCTTGTCGTTGCGGGAGACCTCAATGGTCACGTGGGAGAAACGAGGAGCGATTACAGTTGTCATGGTGGGTTCGGCTACGGTACACGTAACGAAGACGGTGAACGTATTCTGGAGTACGCCGAGTCTCACAACCTCGTCGTAACGAACACATGGTTTCAAAAACGTACGTCTCATCTTGTTTCCTTCTATAGCGGCAATACGAAGACACAGATCGACTATGTACTTTTGCGTCGTCAAGATCGAAAGCTGGTCACGGACGTGAAAGTCGTGCCGTATGAGACAGTAGCGACACAACATCGGCCACTGATCTGTTCGTTGAAAATCACTCCACCGAAGAGGAAGTACGAGGAGAGATGCGGACCAGCTCGAATCAAGTGGTGGAAACTGAAGCAGAAAGAGGCCGCGGTCATATCTCGCATTCAGCTACCGCCTGTAACGAGTGTTGAGGAAACTTGGCGGAAAGCAGCAGATGTGGTCGTAGAGGCAGCGCGGTCTGAACTTGGTGCGACTAAACCAGGTCGAAGGAAGACCGACAAGCAACCTTGGCTATGGACGGACGAAGTGAAGTCGAGGGTTCGGGAGAAGAAGCGCATGTACCATGCCTTCCTGGACAGCAAGACAGACGACCGCTGGCGTAAATACTGCGAAGCGAAGAGAGCAGCGAAAAAGGCGGTGGCGGTGGTGAAAGCCGCACATTACGCGGATGTCGAAAAGAAGCTAGACATGAAGGAAGGCGAACGGCTCATATACCGGCTCGCGAAATCTCGTAAACGTCAGATGGAAGATATCTAAAAGTTCCATGGCGTCAACGACGAGCATGGCCACCTTCTAATGGACCGCAGGAAGGCAATGAAGCGATGGCGTGATTACTTCGAGAAAGTCTCGACGGAGGAATTCGCCCACCCACCTATTCCCCATGTATCGCCAACCTACGGGCCCGTGCAGACAATCACTACCGAGGAGACGGAGGCAGCGCTGAAGCGAATGATGTCACATAAAGTGACTGGTCCCGATGACGTGGCAGTGGATCTATGGAAGTCGCAATGCTGGGGATCTGCTGAATGGCTGGCGAGGTTCTTTAACCAGATAGTGGCGGAGAAGATAGTGCCCTCGGAAGGGCAGCGGAGCACCACAATCCCGATATGGAAGCGCAAAGGCAGTCCCGCTGACTGCGCTAACTACCGACCTATCCGCCTGCTGTCCCATACCATGAAGGTTTTTGAGCATGTCGTTGACCGCAGGATTCGCGATATCGTGCGGCTCTCCGCTAACCAGTGCGGATTTGTAGCTGGGTGCGGCACCACTGATGCCATACATGCTGCACGTCTCTTGGTGGAGAAGCACCGTGAGAAACAAAAGCCGCTGCATCTCGCCTTCCTTGACCTAGAAAAGGCATTTGACCGCGTGCCCCATGAAGTCATCTGGTACGCTCTTCGGCAGCATGGCGTTCCTGAAGAACTTATCGAATGGGTGCGGATTCTTTACACCAGTCCAAGAAGTCACGTGCAGGCGGCTGCTGGCATGTCTACGGATTTCCCCATTTCCGTTGGTGTGCACCAAGGCTCTGCTCTGTCCCCGCTCCTCTTCATTGTGGTGATGGATGTTGTAACACGGGATCTGCAGAAACCCACGCCATGGACTTTGTTGTACGCAGACGACGTCATGCTCGCGTCTGAAGACAGGCAAGAACTCGAGCGGCTGACACAGGCTTGGAGTGACCAACTTGCACGCTTCGGCCTACGTCTTAACGTCAGGAAGACAGAGTACTTAACAACCAGCGTGGATCAGCCCGGTACCATAAGCGTAGACGGCGCACAATTACCGAGAACGGAAGTGTTCAAGTACCTTGGGTCAGGAATTTCATCTGACGGTAGCTTTATCATGAAGTTGTAGCCCGAGTGAATTCCGCATGGGGAAATTGGCGCTCGTTGACCGGTGTTCTGTGTGACAAGAAGATCCCGGACCGACTGAAATCGAAGATCTATCGTACCGTCATCCGTACCGTTGCTCTCTATGGCGCCGAATGTTGGCCCGCAACCAAGAAAGTAGAACGTCGCCTCAGCGCTATGGAGATGAAGATGCTTCGCTGGATGGCTGGAGTAACGCGGCTCGATCGAATCTGCAACGAGGACATCAGAAATCGGTTTGGCGTTGCGGCGATATCTGATAAACTTCGCGAAACTCGTCTGCGATGGTATGGCCACGTTCTGCGTGCCGAGGAAGGAACCGTCCGCAAAATCGGTTTTGATCTCGAAGTCTCCGGCAAACGGCCAAAAGGTCGACCAAAGCAAGGCTTGACACACTCCACGCCGATCTTAAGCTAGCTGGTATCCACCCGGACCAAGCGCGCGATAGGGCTAAATGGCGTCAACAGGCCTCTAGAGCGGACCCCGCTACTAAACGGGACAAACGCTGAAGAAGAAGAAGAAGACCTAGCTCGGAGGTAACGTGGCACACGGGTCCGAGACAGAGCGCCGCGAAGCGGTGCTCTGGCTCGGGGTTCTTTTTTCCAGAGTTTACCTAGCTCGGAGGTAACGTGGCACACGGGTCCGAGACAGAGCTCTAGCTGGGATTCTTTTTTTTTTTTTCAGAGTTTATCTAGCCCGGAGGTAACATGGCACACGAGTCCGACACAGAAGGCCGCTTCGCGGCGCTCTGGCTCGGGGTTCTTTTTCTCCAGAGTTTACCTAGCTCGGAGGTAACGTGTTACATGGGTCCGAGACAGAGCTCTGGCTGGGATTCTTTTTTTTTTTCAGAGTTTATCTAGCCCGGAGGTAACGTGGTACATAGGTCCGAGACAGAGCTCTGGCTGGGATTCTTTTTTTTTTTCAGAGTTTATCTAGCCCGGAGGTCACCGGTACACTTGTCCGAGACAGAGCTCTGGCTGGGATTCTTTTTTTTTTCAGAGTTTATCTAGCCCGGAGGTAACGTGGCACGCGGGTCCAAGACAGAGCGCCGCGAAGCGGCGCTCTGGCTTGGGGTTCTTTTTTCTTCAGAGTTTACCTAGCCCGGGCTCAGTGATACACTATCCTCCATCAGCTTTGGATTAGTATTGGGGGAACAGCAAGCAGAATTGGATGCCCTCGTAGTATTTGCTGCTTCTTGAGTTGTCCACGGATTTCCCTTATACTAAGGACACCAGCCGGTTAGTCGCGAGGCTGCGTGGGCGCGTTCCAAGGTGGCAGATAGGGAGGGGAGTTAATCGCGGATCAAACGCGATTTTGTTCCTACCCTGAGGCGCCGCAAGTCGATTATAGGAAGGCCGGAACGATCCATATTTTCTGCGGTGCGTGGGTGTGCTCATGTATGCGTGTGTGAATGTGTTTGCGTGTCTGGAAATTATATCATTCACATCAATCCGGACAAAATCCCTGCATTCAAGAGACTGGGAGGTACACGGGAGGTAGTTAGGAGTCGCCTCCAACAAGTAAGCGTCATCGTCCACTCCCGTGAAGCCCCGATAACTTCCCGGTGAAACCCTGCCCCAGCTCGCATGTGTGAATAGAACTCAGCAAGCTGTTCCCTGTAGGTTTAACTTTTCTTCACGCAACACGCAGCAGTAATAGGGAGAGATCCACTGATCTTGGGAGAGTCACCGTTACAGCAGGGCAGTTAGGATGAGGACCGAGCGGTCATCTAGGCTGCCTAAAACAAGGAGGAACTTTTTTCTGTAACTTTCAAGTGCGCACGCTTGCATCGGCGGCTCCCGTCGAGAATCTTATGGTAAGGCTAGGAAGATCAGGAACTACGTCATCAGACTGATCGAGGCGAGGAGGCACCAGCCACTAAACGCCACCTTCGACACTGGAAAATAACTGTCCTTTTCAACCTGCGATAGAAGAGTTGGTGGAGCCGCTGTCTCCGTCAGCACGAACCTGGTCATGAAAATCGTCTCCTTCGAGCAGCTGAAAAACCGAATCGGACTTTTGCAACTGAGAAGCAGCTACGATGAAGATGAGATCAAGGCTTTTTATATGGACTTGGAGAAGTTCTGTAGGGAAGACAGCTGCTCGTGCAAGCAGGGTTCGAGAAGAATTCAGCACGATCGACCACATACACGGTCGCTAGACTCATCGAGCTATCACGAGAGAACAATATGACCATCCGTCCCACGTTCATCGATATGAAGAAAGCCTTTGACTCCGTTGAGACAGAAATAGTCTTGGAATCCCTGGGCAAACAGGGCGCACATACTCAACACATCAAGATATTTCATGAGCTCTTCCTCAACTTCACGACCGGAATCTCACCATTCCCCACCAACATCACCGTCGACTTTACGAGAGGAGTTCCACAAGGCTAGTGTGCCGCCAAAACTATTAACCGGTACGCTCGAGAAGGTCATGCATGTATTAAAATGGGATAAAATGGAAGACCAAGCCGATGGCCGGCGACTTGACCATTTTCGCTTCGCTGACGGCATCGTCCTTATAAGGCCAACCTTCAGCGGAGCGGAACGGATGACGACGCCTATGAAAAGTCGTTCTTGAGTTGAATGACGAATGCGATGTCTATGAAAACGGATGGGTCCCGACTGACCCATTTTCGCTCAACGGGGCGGCCATATTCGAATGCTTCTGCTACTTATATCTAAGTCGGGAGATCAACACGATAAGCGAGCTTCGGAGCTGGGCAGACGGAAGCGAGCGGCTTGGGGAGCTTTCATCGAGGACGTAATGAAGAAGGCGAAGAACACCAGGATCCGTGCCCACCTCTTCAACGCAACGGTTCCTCCTTTCTGAACGTACGCCTCGAAAACCTGGACGTTACTCAAGCAGGATGAGAATACGGTCAGCGTCATCGACCGCTTCATCGAGAGGGCGATGCTAGGACTGACCCGCCTCGCGCAAGTGAGAGAGAAAATCCGAAGTTTTGCCTTACGCGAGTAGTCGAAGTTCAGGGAGGCCGCTGTTTGCGCCAAGTCGAGTAAAATCAGGTTGACTGAACGAGCGATGAAAAGGCTTCCGCCCTATTTCGATGTGGAAAATTTGTTCGTGTTGCATATGCAAAACTCGAGATTTTTACTACTTGCCAGGAACCTGACCTCCCGGGTGTGTAGCGTTCGGTGCGATCCAATTAACAGAGAGAAAGTAGAGATATGCTCCAGGGATCATTAGCGTCTTCGCACCTTGCTCGCACCTTTAATTGTGGTGATCGCTCGCAACCGAGCTAGCCGCATCCCCAGGAACTCACCTCGCCGCAACTATCGCGCGCACGACATCGCGTTTTTTGATGCAGAAGATGTAAAAAAATGTATGTACTTAATTTCTATTTTGGTAAAAAAAAACCGAAAACCTGGGAAACAAAACTTTTATTCGGGGGTTACTCGGCATGGTAATTACGAATTTGATAGATATTTTGTACCATGAAACTTATTTTAGTGGCGTATCAACAAGTATGCGGCAGATGCTGAACTTTTCCGAGTCTTCTCAAAGTTTGCAAACAGGGGTTATTCTTCGTTCTGGTCACGAATTCAGTATCTATTTTGTATTATGATGTCATTATTTGTCAATTGGGAGACAGACGGGTGCACCTTCTTTCTTGAAACTATCGACTAGGATCTGTATTTGTAAGCATTAGATGGAAAAATATTTTGATCTATCACCACTCGAAATTTCAAAAGTGTTAAAGCCTTACAAAACGAAACTACCACTACAGCGAAAAAAGAGAGAAATCGTAGGGATGTTCCTTTGCGAAATTTTTCATGTAGTAATCTAGATCCTTCATGAATATGCATTAGCAAATACCAGGTTGTTCCACGTGTTTCGCTTTTGGTGTTTTCTCGAATATTATATTCTTTTTGTTAGTTGCAGAAAGTCAGTGCTGACAATACATCTGCAGAGTGGCAATCCGGCGGCACCGTACACCTGCAGCCACAGTGTATACCTCATCTGGCGATGGTTTAATTGTTGATTACGTAGAAAACAACGCAAATGTACATACAGCTAAAGCATTCTAGAGCAATATGATTAAGTCAAGCTTTATAGCGTTAAGTTAATGGTGCTTCACATGCTTAAATATTATATTATTTGTTAACAACGCTGGGAACTCTAATTTCAAGGACTTATTTAATGAGAATTGTCGGAAGAATTGTAGTGGTTAAATTCCTCAAAATTACGAACAGGTTTCACTTTCACTTCTTCATGTTTCTCGTTTTTACTTATGTACATGGGAACAGAAATTTTTGAAGCTTGAAATGTTGTTGAGTTGGACGAAGAATTGCCGGGTACGGCAGCTAATCACGATATAAAATATATATTGGATTCGTTATCAAAACGAAGAATAGCTCCTGTTTGCAAATTTTGAGAAGATTCAGAAAAGTTCAGTATCTACCATATATTTGTTGAAATATCAGTAAAGTGGCGTTATAACACAAAATAGACACTAAAAATGAACATTATAAAAAAAATTTCGTAGTCATCTTGTCGAATAACCCCCGAGTGAATGCTTTGTTCTTCGAAACCATCGTTTTCCTCCAAAACTGAAATTACATCTTCATTCAATTTTAAATGCTTCGTAATGTATAAGATTCATCATCTTATATAATCTACTGGAACTCTGCCAAGCCTCGACTATCCACGGACTCCTGAAAAGGTCTGCTGCGCGTTGCTGTCTGCGTACGTGTCGCACAAGAAACGCGACATCGCGCGCGCAACGGTACCGGCCAGCTGGCCTGCGAGCGACTACTACTGCGTTAAAGGTGCGAGCGAGGTCTGAAGACGCTAATGATCCCTGGAGCATATCTCTGGTTTCTCGCTGTTAATTGGATCGCATCGAACTCTCGCCACCCTGTCCTCCCTTCATTTCCTACTATACATGGACACATTAACTTTCGCGCGTCGTCAGCATAAATAGCGCTGGAAGACTTGAGTTCAACGTAGATGCATTCAGTTCTTTTTTTTTGTGTCCTTGTTTGAAGTTGTACCACGCAACCTCTTTTTCAGCCGCCAAGAAGAACTCCGTCCGTTGGGATGATTAGGGTATGTTCTGTCGCACATTCGATCAGATGCGTTTGTTTGCAAATGGTCCGTTTATTTTGTGTAGAACATTGCAAAATCCAAAAACACTGATAAAAGAAGGAAGTTAGAGAAAAAGTACGTGACTAAATTAAACAGTTACTAGCCAGTCTTTCTTTAATACAAGAAGCAGAAGGAACTTCTGTTCCACTTTTTTTCGAAACGGCTCGAAAGCTCGAACAGTACCAGCACGTTTTTTTTGTATCAAAATGTCATGCCTTCTGTTGTTGTTGTCCACAATAGCAAGTCCTTCTGCTCACTGCTCTGGCTCAACGTTTTGACATTATTTGATTTTACGAATTTCACCGTCCTATTGTTTTTTTTCACCAAGAGTTGATATACATCTTGAGTTAATTCCATTAACTATTAGCAATTTTTGCCCACCTGTCCGTTGGGCATCTTTTCGATCTTTATTTGCACTTACATTGCTTATCCATCATGACGGCCGGCTGATGACAAGTCTTTCTCTCACGGATTCCAGCTGGCCGCGTTCTATGAGCGGCCTCCTCGTGCTGAGCCGTCGAGGCTCGCGTTAACCTCTTTAAAGAGGGTATTTGTGTCTCTCAGCTGACGTGGTTGTCTTTCACCTACTTTTACTTAACAGTTTAGTTTGTGATGACAGCATTATGCCACCGTATCACTATTGACTATGTCAGTAAAGAAAAAAAAACCATCAATATTTTTATCTTCGAATTTTTTTTTGGCTGTGCAGTTATTTGCCTCTTTTTCAAAACCTGTTGTTCTTTCCTGTTCCGCTCTTCTCTTCTTATTGTTTTATTCTGTTCTGAGCGTTATAGACGTTCTCTATTTCCTTTTGCAAATTTTCTCGTTCACACAGTGTTCCCTTTCTATCTCTCATCGTTGTTAAAAATTGTATTATACTAAGAGTGGTACCCTCGGAAATATCATTGTCTTAATATGAGAGTTTCCATTGAAAGATTGAAGAAGGATGTGTCTTTTCTTGTGACTACTACTCCAATTCCATGGATAAAACTTGAAGTCAAATCGAGTTCCAGTACATAATCCTGGAGGCTTTTTTGCCTCACTACTGCAACTATACTTCAAATTAGTGATGAAAGAGTTAAAAATGCAGAATCGCTGGTCAAGTGCACTTAACCAGTGACTGATTTTCGGAGGTATTCCCATATTTTTGTAGTGGGAACCGACTGCATCTCTTCATCGCACATTCAAAGCACTTCTTACAAATTTGATGTGTTGAGAAGCGTCAACGGTGTGCCCGTTGCAAGGGTTCACTGGTGCTAGCAATAATTGACAGTCGCCAGCGGCCATGGATATCCAACTTCACATACCCTCCATATACAGAATAAATCCCAATGAAAAAGTCGAAATTAGAAACAAAGACTCGGCGGACATTGCTAACGCAGTGATAATGATCCTGCTGATCCGTTGGAGGGCCTTGCCCACGCTATGTCTACCATGACTGTAGCGAAACTCCCCATACGCACTCCTTGAGTTGTACTGACACCAGTGACACTAGTCCTAGAGAAATTAGAGAGAATGTGTGGTTGCGACCTGAAGAAGCCATCGTAATTTTAAAAAAAGTTTCTGCAACAGTGTAATGACAATTCCGAAATGTCCCGCGTTTAGCACGGGATGTCTGAATCGCCGATATGTGCACAAATACAAGGGAAGGACACTTCATCAGTATGGCCTTTCGTAGCGGTGTGTATACTGCCTTACGCAGCTCGTGACGCTGATTTCAAATCTGTTTTCATCCGCTCCTAAATCTCTTTCTGTGAAGGGTTATACCCGTTTTTCAATCTCAGGAATGCTTACGTAAGATGCAGCAAGGTTGCTGTAAAAGTCGAGCCGTGGCGCAATGGTAAGTCTCTCACTCTTCTGGGTCAAAATTGGTAGTTCAGTTCCTCTTACATCCTGTTACATTCTGTTGTTTTGCATTTTCCTTTTACCTACTGTTTTCCTCTGAAAATCCATTCTATGCAGTTTCATAAGGTTTTCCACATATAAATTAATCTTCTGGAAGTTTGGAACCATTTGCAACGATTCCCACTACACAGGTTTTAGAAACAGTGACGCCGCTGATTTGAGCAAGTGCACGACGATTAAATTCCAGTAGTTTATGCGCATTTGTGGTAGAGTAATACAAAATGCTCGAAACAAAATAGCTTCTCACAGTATGAGCAGTGAATGAGAAAGGTCTCGTTACAGTTGTTATGTTCACAAATTCCTACAAAATCTGGTGGGAAACAAAACTCAATTGTACTCAGGGTCAAACGTCCGATGGGAATTTCCCATGAGGGGGTCGTATGGGAGGGTGCTGGGGAGGGGAGGGGGCGTAATGGAGAGGTGGGGGTGGGGTAATTAGAGGGGTGGCTTGGTCACTGAATGTAAATTCATGAGCGTTTTATAACACTATGACAAATAACGGTCCGCCCTTGCTAGCAAGAACGATCACGTCGTTACCTGTTAAAGCACAACTGGTTGGCAGCGTATGAGAAAACTCGGCTTCAGCGCACCCACAGGTTCGATTCCCGGTACCTTCAATAGATTTTTGCACGAGTCGCAATCACTTCAGAGTCAAGTGTGGAGTAGAGAGGGTGGAAATGTTGAAAAATGAAGTGTGGGTAGTGAAATCGATCGATTTTACATGCGAGAATTCTCCTGCAGGTCCCTTCGGAACGTGGCAAAGTAGGGTGCTTAGACCTCATGCTTTGCCGTTGCGTGTTCTCTGACTCCAAATCGGCAAATGTTTGCAAACTCTCCATAAAGGACGATCAGCTCTATCTTTTGCCAGAGTTTCATTTTTCTAGAGCTTCATATGTTTCTGGGAACTCGATGGGAAAATTTTCAAATTTTCGGGTCTCAGAGGGGAAATTTCCCATCTAAGTCACTCTAGCTGGAGCAAACATTGGGGCGCGATAATAGGGATGAGGAATGAATGCTTGGATCTCTATCACGCAAAGGTGGTAAACTTTCGGCAGAAGGCAAACTCTCTTCATGAAAGTTGAAGAAGTGAAAACCTAGCAATTTGAACAGATGGTGTAAATGGAGTAAATTTGTTTGGGAAATCACAGAGAAGCAATTTGCAGATATCACGAAAACTTTTCTTCTATGAGTTTTAGATGAGGAAATTTCCATCCGAGTACGCAGTCTGGCTCCACGAAGTTCGCTCGTTTTCTCGCAGTTTAGATGGGAAATCGATGGAAAAAAAATTCGTCAAATTTCCTATCGATTTCCCATCGAGGAGCCGGAAACATATGGAGATCTAGAAAAATGAAACTCTGAAAGAAGATTGAGGTGATCGTCTTCTATGTTCACTTTGAAAAGCACATGTTGATTTTGAGTCAGAGAACTTCAGTACGAGGTCTAAGTCACCCTAGTTTTTCACAAGCTGGCGGGCCATGCAGGTGAATTCTGAAAATTGGGTAATCGATCGATTTCGCTTTCCTCACTTCATTTTCAAATCTTTCGATCCTCTCTACTCCACACTAAATTCTGAAGCGTTTCCGACCCGTGCAAAAATTTCTTGGAGGCGCCGGGGATCGGATCCGTTAGCGCTCAAATCCCAGCGTTGAAACCGATTTCTCGCATTCGCTGCCAATCAGTTCTGTCTTGACACGTAATGACGTGATCGTTCTTGCTAGCTGGATATTTCGATCGGATAAGAAACGATGCATATCGACTTCAAGTTTGTTTTAGATATAATTTTGGAATGTTTAATGCGTTTCTTTTCTATCTTTTTTTTTTCCTTGAAACTGCTCAGTGTACAGAGAAAGCATGCTAGAGCACAGAGGGAGCGGGGGAGGGGTCTGAAAACGTGGGCTTGGACGATGGAATAGGGGGGGGGGGTCGTATCGAGGGTCGGTTTTTCCTCTCGTCATGTTTGACCCTGATTGTGCTTGTGAATTCCGCGATGTACTCTGTCACTGTCTCCAAAATCGGTGTAGTGAGAATCCTTCCAAATAGTTCCAGACTTCCAAAGGATCAATTTATAGGTGGAAAACGTTACAAAACTGCATGGAATGGATTTTCAGAGGAAAACAGTGAGTGGAAGGAAAACACAAAACACCAGGGGGTGAGAGATCCTGAACTCTCCATGTTGACACTGAAGAGCGAGAGGCTTACTGTTGCGCCACAGCTCACCTGGCACCATAGCCTTGTGAGACTTACATGAGCATTCCTGAAATGGAAAAACGGGTGTAACTCCTCGAAGAGGAAAATTAAGGAGTAGATGAAAACAGATTTGAAATCAGCGTCGCGAACTGCATAAGGCAGTATACGCCTCGCTATGAAGGGCAGTACTGATGAAGTATCCTTCCCTTGTCAGCCACTATTGCGTTAGGACGGACTACTACCCGACTGTGGCTTTCGACGGCAACGATTTCCTGGGCTGTACCCCAGGGCAAAATCTGAGTTGGACGACGTACGAGGATGGGTTGAAAAGTTTCCGGAATAATGATCAGGACAAAACAGCTCCGGTCCACTTCTTAATTTATTTTTTAGCATAATCAAAGCTCGGCACACTTGGTTCAATCTGTTTTTTGCTCTTAATTCTTTCCTTGCAAATGATTTCTTCGAGGTCCTCAGAACAACCTCATACAGCTAACAAGATTGTAAGATTAATCGATCATTCGATCTGAATTTCTTTCTGGACAGGAAGGCTTTGAGCTTTAAGGAAAGGTAGACGAGTCAGGAAGCAAGTGCTAAAGAATCAGTTGATGATGATCTTGGGCTCTTATTTCCACGTTTTTTTGCCTAGCGATAGCATTCGAGTGTCTGATCGTAGCGTTGCGAAGGGTGCAGCGGTTTTTTTCTGCTTCTCACCTGGGCATTTTCAGTGAATTGACATTTCTCTATTTTCGAAAAATATTCATCCTTATTAGCGATTAACGACTCTTCTGACAGTCAGAAAGATCCCTCTGACATGAGCAAAAACAGTAGCCAGCACTACTTCATTACCATGAACGGCCTTGTCTTCTTCACAACTAATTCATAGGATCTAAACTACCGTTTTGACAACATTTCTGTGGTCATGCTGTAGTGCTGTACATAAGCGTCATTTCTAGTCAAGGTTTTATGCTTTCCATTTCTTTACCAAACGAGCAATTCAAAACTCCTTGCTGGGGCCACCTCGAAACATGCCCTTGTTCGGAATTCAGCGAATGCGGCACACATCTTTCGAAAAGGTACTCGAAGTTAGTCGATCCTGTAAATATGAACTATTTGCTCTTAAAGCATAGGTGGAATACCCTGAGTATTGTGCTCACCCAACCTTCACTTATAGCCGAGCCAGTGGGGGAACCTTCACTTTGGCGGGGGGGGGGGGTTGGGCGGAGCCCCGCCCCCTACCCTCTGCTGCCCAAATGGAAAAGGCACATGTAATCTTGCTTAATTTCAGGTTCAAGCCAGAACTTCGTCGCTGAAAGAGGGATTCCCGGCGCAATATCGTGAGGACAGTGCAAACGGGATTGTGATCTCTATTGTTGTGTTTATTTAATTGTGAGGTGTGGCGCACCGATCAGCCAAAATTAAAAGTGTTAATGTTTTGATTTGTCCCGTTGGTGTAGAGAAACTGAAAGTACGGATAGAACACGGTTGCACTGGAAAACCGAAGAAGAACTTTTGATACAGACAAACGTAGGTGTAGATCGGAATCAAAAAGTGCGATCGATAAGTAGGAAGGTAGTTGTTGAATGTTTTTCTAACCGAGATGGTAGATTTATCGAGTTATTGTTCAAAGCATGAATAGAGCGCTACAGACAAGAAGAAATAACATAGAAAGTGTTCAAAATTATTTCCGGAATCCTCTTAACAAAGCACCGTAAGAGCGGCACTGACGGAAAAATTGATACAGTCTCCAATGATGAAAGAGAGAGGTTTAGCGCGTTCAGGGTTCCGCTGCGGGACCGCGCCTTGATGGTCTCGAGCCCTCCGGGCGAGATAGTGTTTACAACGATTTGACATTGCATAGCAGCAGTGTACGGAGCAGGGTAGCCCCCCGTATTGGCGCTTGGTCAACGATTGGATTGCTTGTAACCACGCCGAAGAAATCGGTGTATGCCGTGAGAGATCCCGCAGGAATACGTTCGGTTTCTTCACTGGGGATGTACACTGGCTCTCATCCTATTGAGATCCCACAGGGATTAGCGAGTTTTAGGACTCTTTGTTTCTAAGAAGGACACTACAATCAGGTATACAGGATGAACGGACGAAGGACGCGTCATCTTTAGCTCTTGTGACATTTCTTGAAACCAATTTTGACCATGCTTTCTGAATGTTTCCTAACTTTCTTCCTTCATTCTCGAAATCTACAAGGAGTGCATTGATGATGGACTAGTTTGTCGGGTCACCATAGTTCAGAAAAAACCACTAAAACACCAGGATAGGCGCACACCGATCGAGGAAGGGTCCGCCGTGGCCCAATCGTGGGAAAAACATCAGGATACGGGTCCACGAATGGAGAATAGGTGTGCTCTGGCCCAACTGTGGGGAAGCACCAGGATAAATTTTTGAAATTGCTTTACAAAGCAAAAAAAATCCTACATTTGTCCATTTTTAACAGTTTGTTTTTATTAGTACTTTTGATCAACTCATTTAAATTATCTATTATTGCAATAATGTTCACAATAATTTTATTTTCAAGCGGCGGAGACCACATTTTTTCCCACACCCCCCCCCCCTCCCTCTCCCGCCCACTTTCTGAGCTCTCCTGGTGCACGAATGGAGAATGGGCATGCCACGGAGCAATCGTGGGGAAAACGTCAGGATACGGGTGAACGGGTGGAAAATGGGTCTGGCGTGGTCAAAAGGAGCGAAAATGCCAGGATACGGTTCCGCGGATGGAAAATGGGTCTGCCATGACCGGAATGCTTCAGGATACAGTTCCATGGATGGAGAATAGACCTGCCACGGCGCAATTGTGGGGAAAACGTCAGGATACGGGTCCTAGGATCAGGATCCGTCAGGAGACGGGTCCTAGTAAGATGTATCTGCCGTGGCCAAAAGGAGGGAAAACGCCAGGATGCTGTTTCACGAATGGAGAATGGATCTTCTATGGCCCAATTGTGAGGAATACGTCAGGACAAGGGTTCACGGATGGTAAATGGGTCTGCCGTGGCCAAAAGGAGGGAAAACGTCAGGATACGGGTCCTAGGATCAGGATCCGTCAGGATACGGGTCCTAGGAAGATGTATCTGCCGTGGCCAAGAGGAGGAAAAACGTTTGGATACTGTTCCACGGATGGAAAATGGGCCTGCTGTGGCCCAATTGTGAGGAAGACGTCAAGATAGGAGTCCACGGATGGAAATGGGTCTGCCATGGCCCAATTGTGGGGAGAAAGCCAGGATACAGGTCCATGGATGGAGAATAGGCCTGCCACGGCGCAGTCGTGGGGAAAACGTCAGGATACGGGTCCAAGGATGAAAAATGGGTCTGCCGTGGTCCATGAGTGTGGAAAAAGGTGATTATTTGCACTACATTTGTTACATTGAGTTGTACACAGGTTCTAAAGCAATCTGGAAGATGCTCCTGTGCAGAGTTGGGAGTGGCTGCTCATAAAGGGTCCATAGCACGGCTGCGCGTTATTAACGTAACGAATTAACGAATTAACGAAAAACCCCAGAAACCCATTAGAATCCGTTTCGTTAATAGGCCAAATAGTATTTGAAATGCGTACTTTTCTCGCTCTACACAACTTTCTCGTCTTATACAGCAGATGATACGCATAACAACGACAATAATCTGCTTTCATTAAAACCTTATCATCTTAGCTTTCATGAACTAAAGCCATGGCCGCAGGTATAGCTGTGTAATTGCTTAGGATGAATATAGTGTGGGGGCGCGAGAAGACTATTGTGGGTCGGAACCCTTTCGAAAATGTCCACAGGGTGGACGGCCGGAAGACAACGAACAGGGTTTTTAGGCCCTGAACTAAGAGTACAGAAAGAGGCGTGGGTTCAGCGGTTTATTGTCGAATACAAGAGCAACCGTTCTACTGCTCGAACAGAACTAAGAGTGCCTTAGCACTTGGCCCCGCCCCCTAGTGAGCATGAGGGATCGGGCGGGGCACTAGGCCGAGGATGGGGTCCTCATACCAAGTATGAGGACACTCCCCGGGGGCGACACTTGAAAATATCTTCTTTTTACACAAACAGATATGCAGTGAACAAACAACAATATTTTTTTTCTTTCGGAGCTTCGTCTGGATGGCGGGTGGCGTCGGCAAGGCATCGGGAATCGGGTCGGTTGGGCTGGTGTCGTCACGTCATGTCCTCGGTCGTTTGGCGGCGGCTTGTGGGCGAGGCTTTGAGCTGCACAGCAGCTGGTTGTGGTCCCGCCCACAACCGCCGCATCTCATCCGGCAGTCCTCTGCCCCGTGCTCAGGCTTGAGGCACTTCAGGCACAGCCTGAGCACCATAGCCTGAGTCGTCCTCGCTACGGGGTCAGAGTACCGCGAGCAGCGGCCCGAGAAATGGTTGTCTCGGTTGTTCTCAACCGAGCAGAACACACAATTTGACTTGGGGGCATATCTCTCCGCAAGTAAATTGGTGTTGCCGGTCAAGGCTTTGTTGTCGCGCTCCAAGTGCTCCATCCGCAGATTCATCGTCGTCATCTGCGAGCTCATCGTTGCAAGCTGCGACAGGATCCTCTGCAGAAGAACGGTCTGCTGGTCGGCGGCGTCGAGACACACGTTGTCGAGCTCGTCCATGGCTTCACGTTCTGGAGACGTAACGCTGCGATCGGACATGATCACTGGCTTGGAATATTGGCTTAATAATTTCTGCCGCTTATATACTAAACTTGTTGAGCTCCGCCCCTTACTCTTATCTGGAATATGCCTCGATTTTAGCCGGAGATATAGCCTGCATACCTAATTTTACAACGATGGTACTTGTATGTGCCCGTGCGGTAATTTACGGCATTTACAGCTGTTTGAGGGCGTTAATAATGTGTTGGGATATTTACTAAGTGCTTTTTTGAAGTGGAGCTGGATGCCGACTGGTAATTCCGCGTGATATGATATGTTATCAAACCCGTGCGATGCACGGATTTGGCAAGTGGGGTGCGCGTACCTTTTATTTTTTTATGCGATTTTTGCGCATTAGCAGCCATCGGAGTACCGCTGACAAAGCCAGCGTTACTTCGATGGCTGCTAATGCGAGTTTCCAATGATGTGCTAGGACATTGATCAGTGGGGTAAGATCTGTGATGCTGATGTCCGAAAACCATTGATGCTTGATACTAACCGTATGCGAATTGTAGTGAAACACTGATGCATTAGGCAGCAGCACGTGGTAGTGTAGATGCCCTTGCAAAATGAATTTGGTAGGGTTTTCCATACAGAAGGCTACGCATTTTTCGCTTATAACCGCCTTTTCGAAATTTAGTTGTAGGTTAGTTCTTTCGGTATTGGGTCCACAATTGATTGGGAACTGTTGGCTGTCGCAAGTAGCTGTCACCACCGTTTGCATGGGAGAGCTGCATGCGACAGTCAAATGTGACCCCTGCTCGAAATTGTAACAACCAGTTAGGTTTGAGAAATGTAAGACGCACTTTTGATATTGGGTCAGCGCGGCCGAATCCTGTAAGATTCTAGACTGAACCCTGAGTACTTGTTCTTCTTCATTGGAAGAATCTCGTCCCCTAACAGGTCTACCCGGAAGTAGGATGTCACAAAAGGAAACCTGGCCTCACTATTATGGCGCAGCGATGTTTCTGGACCTAGGGAATTATTGATTGAATTGCTGCATTCGCACCTGACCCTGCTTGGGCAGCTGGCGAATTGATTTTAGGCTTGGGTATAGGTGTAGCATTCCACTGGGAGGCGGAAATCTTCTCAGAGAATAAACGGAACATTATTCGGTACTGCAAACCTTTTGTTCGCCATCGAGTTGACTGGTTGTTGAATTGAGATGACAGTAACATTGAAGCCAATAATTTCTTTTGATAAGTATGGCGCGAGTGATTCAGACGAAGATGTACTTTTGCCAAGAGTCTTTTGTAGAGTGTTGACCGAATCGAATAATATTCGAATAATTATTCGAATATTCGAATATTCGATTATTCGAAACATTCGAATATTCGAAAAATCAGAATATTCGGATTATTCGAATATTCGAATATTCGACGCTTTCAAAATATTCGTTTATTCGAATATTCGAATATTCGACGCTTTCAAAATATTCGTTTATTCGAATATTAGATCATTCGAATAATCGAGCAGTCGTTTTCAACAGCATCTTCGCTTTCATAATCATTCTCGAGCCCCATCAGCAAGCACCTACCGTCGCTAAATTTGAGATCGCCAGTATGCATTGCTGCCGTTGTCAGCACGCCACATTATCATTTCAGCGGGCTGACAGCGGACTTTCTGCAGGCTCACTGCACATAGATAATTTAATGACCACGTTCAATTACTTGGTTGACTGTAGAGTTGCCTACGCCAAATATTTGTACCGCGGTTCACCCGCACATTGTCTGAGAATACCTGCTGACGTAGACAGATAGCTACAATTTTGTGGCAAGTCTTGAACCTTCAATTTGGTGAAAAAAACTTCAGAAAAGCAAAGAGCTTACTGGGAATTTTCAATCTTTATGACACTAGTCTGCCACTCCATTTCGAGTAATCGTACTTTTTCCAACCCTACCCCGCAACCTTACCACCAGCATGCCACTACTTCTGTGCACAACATTTGGAAAATTACCTTCATTTATCTATACAATACAAAGCACCCGTCCTGAGAAACGATCTCGAGATGTTGGATGGAAACCCAGCAATGCGATTAGCAGGTACGTACAAGTTTGACGTACTAGTTTGCTGAGTGAAAAACTTTTAAAAATGCTCCTATTCTTTTTCAGTACCTATTAAGGAACTCATGCTGACTTATCATATAGCTGATACGTTCTATGCATGTTGCTGTAGCAAAAAAAACTTATGCAGACTCATCACAGAGACGAGTGCAACACTAGGCTTCAGTGATTTGGGATTGGGTTAGTTCATGCAACTGCTAGTAGCTCCAATACTGAACCCGTCAGCTGAGAACTGGGCTCATTTGAAATTAGGTTCGAAACACCGCTTCTTAACTCTATTCAGTGTTGTCTATTTTATTGGACGTCGCGAAAGTTTCAGCCATTTTTGGACGTCTTTTCGGATTAATTCTTTTTCTTCAATATAACAAACATTTACACAATGTAAGTGAAATCATTATTCTGCGCAAACAGTAAGTTTTGTTGGCAGCAGCTTTTAACAAATGATTCCTTTGTAATTCCATCAAATACTGAGTATTACATTCTGAGGAGGTAGTTCTCGTTTTTGCAGTAGTTTTGGCCGTTATCGGCTTACGAGTCAACCACATTTCCTTACGTGAATTACATGAAGAACCACCGGTAACCAAGATGGCTAGCTGAGCAAAGCTCTGTTGAAAACTCAAAAAATTTATGCACGCACTCTACGCACTTGAAACTAGCGGTCACTCAGATCATGAGGTATCCACACGTCGTATTTCCTTGCCTACCCGTGGAGAAGCAGGTAAAAAATACTGTGTCGTGATGACGTTGGAGGTCCTTTGCCAGGTCAAGGATACCACTACGCGGATTCTATTCAATCAGTTCCAGGAGGAGCTCGCTTTTGGTTTTCTGAGTTATCAAACCAGGAGCAGCCGAACATGCTTGTAGTCAGTGACAATATTTTCAGTCATAATCGCAACGGAATGATAGGACAAACTGGATATAGGTGGAGCATTGACTAACCCTCATACAAGTTTTGGAGAGGAAATTCCAAATCAATTTCGAAAAAATTAGCAACACACAAAGGTAAGTGACTTCGACTAAGTAGGTAGTAGTAAATAGTAATAAAGTGAATAGGTAACTTTCGCGGCAACCTAATGAGTAATTGTTCTATTCAGAGAACTTCCCTTTGCGTACTCAGCCGAAATGAATGTAGATCAACTTCACAAATATTCGAAATATTCGAATATTCGAAGCTCATGATCGAATATCCGAATAATTCGAATATTCGAGAGGTTGGAGTATTCGAATTATTCGAATATTCGAATATTCGGAGACGTCGAAATATTCGTTTATTCGAATATTCGAATATTCGGGCGTTTCAAAATATTCGTTTATTCGAATATTCGAATATTCGGTCATATCGAAATATTCGATTATTCGAATATTCGAATATTCGAAAAAATTTTCAGATGCAACAATCTAGTCTTTTGTTTAAAATCAATGGTGACTGTAGGGCTCCAATGAGGGCATCTAGAGATTTCAAATATTTCTTTGGATAGTGGTTCATGAGCTACCCTGTAAAAGGAGCAAGCTGGTTGGGGCATGAAGCATCCACAGAGAAAACCTGCACAGCTGCTGAAGCAGCCAGAATACCCGGGGTAACGCATGGCTTCGTTAAGTTCCGGGATGGAGTCATTAGCTTTCACTCGTTCACAGATGTCGTCATTACATGACCCAGCTTGTGCGCAGCGCTTGCTGTGGTAGACGGAGGTCGCTGTCATCCTCGTAAAGGACTCAATCACTTTTTGGAACACTTGAACTCTATTGGTTTCTTGGTAAATCTAGCTGTCCCGATGGGTTTTTTGTCGTGGAAGATTTCGACGCATAATTCCGATTGGAGCTTGTTGAAAAATAGCTCCCGGTTGTATTCTAGGTGGCACTTAGTTTTCTCCTTGCATACTAGGTCTGCAGTGCGTCACATGTATCCATGCTGACATGCGAGAGCACTGGAACTCAGTGCGCAGATCATTATGCAGATACTCGCTGTCGGTAGAGGTACAAGCTCGAAGTTTACAGCTAGGGTTTGTCTCGTTGTCTTCTATTTCGTCGCTTGGGAACTCTTAGTTTGAAGATTGTTTCCCTCAACTTGGAGACACCACAGAGCAATGAGATTAGGGCCAATATTGCCAGATAGGTCAGCGCTGCGACAGTCGCGATAACGCCTGCTGGCCAGCAGTGTGGATTTCCAAGGATGCTCTTCGATAGGAAATATTGGTGGTCACAGAATAGAGGCCGATCGCGCACATTATGCAGATACTCGCTGTCGGTAGAGGTACAAGCTCGAAGTTTACAGCTAGGGTTTGTCTCGGTTGTCTTCTATTTCGTCGCTTGGGAACTCTTAGTTTGAAGATTGTTTCCCTCAACTTGGAGACACCACAGAGCAATGAGATTAGGGCCAATATTGCCAGATAGGTCAGCGCTGCGACAGTCGCGATAACGCCTGCTGGCCAGCAGTGTGGATTTCCAAGGATGCTCTTCGATAGGAAATATTGGTGGTCACAGAATAGAGGCCGATCGCACACTTTGAACCGCTCAAAACTGTTGTTGGATAGTAAACTTTTCAGATTTACGTCCACCTTGTCATTTCTAGGTGAGATTGTTAGAGGAAAACTCAAATTTTTCTCGGTATCGGCAAGGATGTGACAGCCGTTGTTGAAGCATAACTCGAAAGGTCCACCCGGAGGAATTATTTTCACCACTCCGCTGTAACACTGAATATGGGATGACACATTACCACATATGCTGGGGGACATGAGGTAGAACATCATAATCATGGTTAATGGGATCTTGGTAGGGTTGGAAATTTGCGAATGAGATTCTAGGCTTTCTTCAAAATCTCTGATGACATCGTATGCCCGTGTCTTCGCAGCACGACTTGGAGGTTGTTGCCTGGATGTGGTCGATGCCGGGTCTTTATTGATTGCCACTACGTCGATGGTCTTCTAATTTTTTCTTTCTAAAGAACACTTCTGATCTCTAGGGGAAAGATCTTATTGAGTGGTCGTTGGATAATCCGGTGATTTGGCACTAGAACTTTTGCTGATCTGACCAACTCATCTGCGGACCATATAAGTTCCACAACTTTCCCGTATGGCCAGTTCCCTCTTGGTATTAAATCCTGTTCTATCAGGACTATTTCACCCAGCTCTGGGATAGTTCTGCTGGTATGCCTCGGTTGCTTGTAGTTGACTTTCTCCATTTCTCTCAAGGAAACGAGATACTGGGCCTTCCATGTCTCCCAGAATTTGTCCGCAATCTTCTCGGAAAATCGGAGGGCTTCGAGAGCTTGCTTCTCTGTTTGAATGAAAGCTGGATCGAACTCTGGATCTGATGACGTTTATGTCAGGAATTGCGAACTTGATGTTCCCCTGGAGGAAATCAACCGGGCGTAACGGTATTTTTGTGAGGTCTTCGGGATCACACTTGGTAAGCGGTCTGGTATTAAGGATTGCCTCTATCCTCGATATGACCGTGCACATGTCTGCAAACGTCAGTTTTCTGCGGCCGATCGATTTGTCTAGGGCCTTCTTGACAGAACCAACGAGTCTTTCCCAAACTCCACCCATCCAGGGAGATGTGGGAGGATTGAAAAACCACTTGGTTTTTTCCTTGGCACAGTAGGTCATCAAGGATGAGCCTGAGCTGTCATCTGTTTAGTGCCACAATCACTACGCATGATTCTCGGCACACCTCTGCGTGAGATGAATCGTACGAAACTGTTAAAAAATGCAGCCGTTGATAAATTCTCCACTACTTCTAGATGCACCGCTCTAGTGGTAAGACAGGTGTAGAGGCAGACAAACATTTTCTCTTGTGTCTTCGAGGTGTAAGGACCCATAAAGTCACAGCCTGTATTCTCGAATGGCTTGGAGACTACCACTCTATCTGAAGGGAGTGGTGGCATACTTGGAGCTCCGAGTGGCAGTCCTTGGAATCTTTTGCATGTAGTGCAATTCTTTAGATACTTTTCGAACGAGCTGCTGACACGAGGGATCCAAAACCTCTGTCGCAGTATTGACAGCGTGTGGTCTTTTCCGCAGTGTGCGTTGTCCTCATGAATTTTGACGAGGATTAGCCTCACTAGATCCGATTCTTTGAGAATGAACACAGGTGACTTTGTGTCAAACGGCATGCACGCGTTTTGAAGCCGGGATTCGTGACACAATATCCCGTTTGAGTCACATATGATTCTCCTGTCGCGGAATCGTCCTTGCAATTCCTCCAGTTTGAGATGATTTTGCTCCTGACAAATAAGGACTTGCTCAGCCAACTCGATGTCGGTAGACGTGATTTCCTCGCTTACGTCTAGCTTTTGGGTGGTTTCGAGCCTTATCGTACTGGCTCGTTTTTCATTGGTGGACATCACCCATTTTTTGGCAATCTTTCCGACCAGCGCCGTAACGCGTAATGCTTTATCCAGTTCCGAAAATCGAGCTAGATCCACTAGCTTTTCATGCTTGGGTTGAGTGTTGTGATTTGCAACTAAGGCAGTGGATACTATTTCCCTCGTCAACGTTGGTGACCTCTTCGACGCTATCGATTGGTCTCAATGGCCACGTTTCGGGGTCATGCTCTAACCAGCGTGGTCCCGTTACCCACTCGTGGTTATCGATCTGTTCGGCTGTCAGGCCGCGGGTGCCGGCATCGGCTGGGTTGTGCGCCGTATCCACATGGAAAAACTGCATTGGGATACCTTCAGCTTTGAGTTGTTCGCGAATATCGATAACTCTTTTGCGTTTATTCGATACAAAAGTAGGCAGCTTCTTGGAGGACTTCAGCCACCATAGAGCAATTTCACTATCAGTTACGATATTGACTTCTTTAATGAGGACGCTACGGCCCTGCTGAGGCGTGTAGCCATGAGGATGCCCACTAGTTCCATACGAGAGAGTTTGTCGACACTTTTTTTATGTGAGCTTTGTTTTTCCGCTAATTAGAATGGATGATGAGCAGCTGGAAATACACTGCAGGTACGCGCAAGCTGCTATCGCGACATTGCTCGCATCAGCGAATACCCACAGGCGCATTCTATCGCCTCGGAGTTGTGTGACAGACCTTGGTACGGAGATGCTGGCGTTATTGACCTGATCACATAACTTGTTACATCGATCGCAAACGGATCGTTTTAGTGGGGTTTTCCAGTCGATTTTTTGATCAAATACTTCTCTCATCAGCGACTTCAAATTGACGAGAAGTGGTCCGGCCAATCCAATAGGATCGTATACGGAGTTTATCTGACTAACTATGTCTCTTTTTGTTACTGCGTTCCTGTTTTGGAAGCGAGTCTTTACGTGGAAGGAGTCTTCCTTGATGTCGTAATTGACACCCAATAGTTTGAAGGGACCGTTGTCCAGTTTGTTGCAGGCTGCAATTTGAGCGTTGACTTCTGCGGAATTGGATATATATTCCCGAAGATTCATCCCCATTCGAGCGAACAGCTTCTTGGAAGCCTTATATTTTTGCAGTGCCTCCTCTATCGTATTTGCTGTCATCATTATGTTATCGACGTAGAGATTTTTGGCGATTTCTCGTGCTAAGTCTGACTCTTGCGAGTTCAAGGAGGACGTTAGACACATGTTTAGAATACTTGGAGATGCGGTTACTCCAAATGGAAGCCGTCTGAACCTGTAGTAGACTAGGTTGTCTTTCGTCGGCGGTAGGTTGACGTTTCTGAGCCATAGAAACCTGCATAAATCCTTGTTGTATTCGACGAGACGAATTTGCGTGAATGCAGCTTCGATATCGCATAACAAAGCAATTTTGTTGCACCGTGCTGATATCAGTATGTTTTGAATTTTTTTTTTGAATTTTCTTCACAAATGACTCTCCTTTGTACATCACGTCATTTAACGAGAGGTTCCCTTTTCTTTTTGAGGAAGCGTCGAAAACTACTCGTAGTGGCACTTTTTTGCCCTCTTTCCAGACGCCTGAATGAGGCATGTAGTAAGTTCCTACAGCGTTTTCTTCTGCTGTGGAGAATGTCTCGATGATTCCATCTCGCTCGTAGTTGTTGAGAATTTTGCTGTACCAGTCACATTGGTCACGGTTTTGTTGGAGCGTTCTCTAGAAGGACTTCAAGCGCCGTATCGCCACAGCATAGTTGTCATCTAGAAACGATATGTTCTCTTTTAACGGAAATGGAGCTGTTATGCATCCAGATTCGAAAGAAATTTTCTTCGAGTATTCGTAGAGATATTTGTGGATTTTGTCATCCTTTTGGCATCCGAATGCGGATATCCCAAGACCTTCTAACTCGAACATATTCTCGCTGCTTTCGTGGACAGCGGTTAGTCCGAAAAATGTGGTATTCTGCGTGTTCTCCGCATTTCTTGTACCTTTGCCATACACGGTGGGTCCAAATACCGTTCTTGTTATGTGAAGTCCTGTAGGAGTTCGCACTGTTTCGGCAGGACTGGTGACCAAGTCATGGTAATGGTCTAATCCCACAAGTATGTGGGGAATCTGCTGTTCTCCTCTAAGTTTCAAGATAGCTAGGCAGATATTGCTTTCCTTCAAAAAGGTGATATCGACCGAGGTGAGGTTTACGCTCGGGAAGCTGTTGGTGATCACGGGCTTTGTTTGGATTTTCATTTCGATCTCTTCACCGAAAGCTGTACTGACCTTCATGTTTACTATGTGGCTCTTGAAGGACTCTATGTGCCCACCCATGCCTGACATGGTGCATATTTCCGTGGTTTCTCTTGGAAGGCCAAATCGATTGGCTACGGACTCTTCGATCACTGATTTGTGGGCTCCTGAGTCAAAAAAGAACAGTACCTCCTCGTACTCTCCGGTATTGAAATTCCAAATATTTCCTTCACTTGTCATGAGTACAAGCTGTGATGCATTGACGCTAGTGGAGTTTGAAGATTCTGTGACTCTCGCACTAGTATGAGCATGGTTTGTCGTAGGCCTTCTACGATCGCTCTGATTTGTAGAGAATCTTGTGTCTCTGTTTGGTTGGTACGTTGGTCATGTGTTGTTTTAACCGACCATGTTTCTCTGATTTGTGTTCCAAGACGGATTTTGGGATCTTTGCTGATTCGTGTCTCTTTTGAAACACAAGCTCGAATGGTGTTTCTGCCCACAGTTAGAGCAGTCAGGTTTTTGGCAGTCGAAATTGCTGTGATATGCTGAACAGCATTTCCAACATCTCTTCTCGCCCTTCAATGTTTTCCGGCGAGTTTCTGGATCTGTTACCGTTCTGCATGTTATTGATGCATGATTGTCCCTATGGCAAAATAAGCACCCTTCATTGGCATAGGGTCGCTGGTTGATATACTTCTCTTTTGAAGTGGTGACGTTATTGCTTATCGTGTGGCCGAGTCTGTTCTCGACGTAACCTTTTGCGGCAATTTCTTTTCTCAATTGCGCCAGGAGGTCCTCAATTGTTTGATTTGCGATCGCTTGGCCGGATACCAGCACAGGTTTTACTACATCCTGAGGAAATTTGGCTAGGATGGTCTCACACCACATTGGATCGTATGATTTTCGGACGTCATAGCCAGCAGATATCTTTTGATTGACCAGTATCTGTAACTGGTCAAAAACTGCGGAGCAGCTGTCCGCAAAACTGTTAGCTGGTTTTACGTTTACCAGCCTTTGTACGATCTGGGATCTATTTGTTGGCTGATTGCAGTAATTCTGCTGCAACGTTTATTATTATCCAGTCGTAGTTCTCTGGAATTAGTTTTATACCCTTGATGGCGGCTTGTGCTCTGCCTCTTAGACTTTCTTTAAGTAAGAGTATTTTCTCCATAACGTCCAGTTCACTGCTTTTATGCACAAGAGTTTCGAAAATTGCCCAGTACTCTGAGAACTCCTCAGCATTGCCATGGAATTTAGGCAATGTAGCTTGTGGAGGACTGATCGATCGGTATAGACCCTGATTTGATCGATTTGTTCCGCTATTCTGGGAGACTGACACTGCTGTAGACGATTCCATGTCTTCTGGATCGATGTTCGTGTTCGTCTGTTCAGAATCGTCGTTCTGGTTTATTTGCACATCTTGGTTTTCCAGAACTGTCCGGTTTCTTTGGGCTTTTTGTGTGATGTGCCCAAGTTTGATGTCCATTTTTATCTCGGACGCATTTTGACTCATTCAGCCGAGTTGTCAGCATGAATATTAGGTCGTGTGCCTCTGTGCCTCTCCTATGGCAACTAGTAATTGTGACTCTTCCTCTATTTGTTCTATTTCTAACATGAGGTCTTTCCGTTCTGACTTGTTCTTGCAGTTTCGGTACTCGTCTCTGATTTCGGTGTGAAGATTTTCAAGGTGTTTTCTCCCTTCTTTGGTTTGCCTTATGCCGCTCTCAAGTAATGATATGGTGACTCTGCATTTTTCATAGTTTTCCTCGTCAATTGTTGGAAAATCTACCTTAGCGGTGTATTCTTTATACCGCAAATTCAAATCCCTGAGCGTTTTGGTGCTCATCATAATGGGTGTTCTGTGAAAGTGGAGAGCCATGTTTTGCTACTGCACTTTTTTGATACTGCGAAATTAATCCGTTGCCTGATCAACAGGTCGTTGTCTCCAAATACTTTCGTACGGGAGAATGCTTTCCCTTTTGTTGGGATGAATCTATTAGATTCGCGGCTCTGGTTTGAACCGTTCAAAAAATGTACCCGTTAGAGTACTGTCTTCGTTCCAGGCTCCAAAGATATTTAGTCTTTGACGCGGGAAATTCGGCTGTTTGGCCGATGCACCAAAATGTGGGGGCGCGAGAAGACTATTGTGGGTCGTAATCCTTTCGAAAATGTCCACAGGGTGGATGGCCGGAAGACAACTAACAGGGTTTTCAGGCCCTGAACTAAGAGCACAGAAAGATGGCGGTTCAGAGGTTTATTGTCGAATACAAGAGCAACCGTTCTACTGCTCGAACAGAACTGAGAGTGCTTTAGCACTTGGCCCCGCCCCTTAGTGAGCATGAAGGATCGGGCGGGGCACTAGGCCGAGGATGGGATCCTCATACCAAGTATGAGAACGTATCTATAATATAAAGAATCAGAACGACAATTCAAAAATCGTCTCGATTCTCGCGCCCTTGCCGGGGCGCGCACTCGTATCTAAATCTACAACCGGCTGCGAAAGGCGCGCCCCATGGACCAATGCCAATGCGGCGCCAAATGTGAAAATGCACACTAAATCTCGTGGGATAGATGTGTTAGGTGTTCAAAATCAATGTATTTTTGAACTACGGATGGACATTGCGCTGGTTGACCAACAATAGAAATTTCACAAAAGCCAGCAGAAAGACGCCTCTCCGGATTCATTCTTAGAAGAGCAGTGAATTGGCTGCTCAAATAGTTTGTTGCAGCTATTGATTAGATTTCCTACAGCTTCTTCCAGATAGATTTACAGTTCGCACGTTCGTGATATTTTGAAGTTGTTACGATTCGGAAGGTTATTTTGTGATCAGAACTGGGAGAAGTCGAGTTTTAGTGATTAAGATATTCGCATTAATTTTATTCCGTTAGCAATCATAACAGGCAGCAATGAAAATCACAGAATTCAGCAATGGTATGAAATAAGGAGTGCTCATCCCGATTACACCTCTATTTTACACCGAAACTATCATCCCCATTGCGAAACTCAGCTCTAATGCTCTCAACAGTTATATTCCACATCTGACTGTTGAACTAACACTTGCTGACCCTGTTCCATCGACACGGAAGTTGGGAAGCATTTAATGTCCAGCTAAATGGAATACCTGAGCAGAAAGGAATAAGTACAAAGTCTTGTAAGATACAATTGCGGGTGCGCTCTGTGATTGGAATATCCCTCTCAGGCTTTGTTCTATCTAGGTTTCAGTTTTCAACAAACAAACTCCTGAGTATTCAGCGTCTCGACTGCTTGAGGACGGGAAACATCTTGCCTACAGGAATATTTCGTTCTTGATAATGGGACCGCTAAGAAGTCACTTAGTTGGCGTTCTTGCAAAATGCTAAACGCTACTTGTGGGGGATTCTTCCTTCTCAGGCAAATTTTTCTAGATCCACTTCGATGTATTTTGTAATTAAAACAGAGTGGGAACTACGCTGGTGAGGATAGAACTGGTGGCAACATATTGACAGAATGACAATAAGCAATTCTGTGCAGCAAAGTAGAAAGGGAATTCATTTCATAGGCTCTACATAATTAACTGCTACAGAGTGAAAACCAAACCCATATAACATATTTGTAACCTAAGATACACTGCCGTACCTAAAATAGTCCCCTGAGAAGCGTTCCTCCTCTTCCTCCACTAGTGCTTCCTATTGAACCTATCGTTGGGAGGTTTCTTGAGTGAGACCGCATGTTCAGTGGGCGCGTAAGTCTCTTGGGTCTTCTGCCCGCTTACTCTTATCGAGTGGTTCAGTGGTTTTTGTATACAGGACACAAAAGGAACACAAGCGATTTATTGCTCCGCACAACCACGCACCGTGGGTGCTAAATAGACGACTCTGCTAATCGGGGTGTTTGCCAAAAGGTGGGCCCCGCCTTCTAGGGGCCCTTGATATGAATGAGGTCGCGGGGAGCATCATCGGCACGATGATACTCCCAGCGCGAGGGTGACAATAAAAAACCGCATACAAGCGATTGTCTACATCCGGTTGGATTGATTCGTGACGTCGGATGCGATTGACCAGGGCTTGTTGAAGAAGTGGCGGCTCGTTGGAATGGGTGTTGTCGAAGGCGGCTGGTTGTTGGCTCGTGGAAGGCGGCTCGTTGATGGCAGTTGTGGAGTGCAGCTTGTTGGTGAATTGTTGACAGGAAGCAGGAACGGTGGAGGTGACGGCGGCAGGAGTGATTAGGGTCTAGTGTTTGTGGTGACGTTTCGCAGGCAACTGGGGTCTTCTGTTGTGGCAGAGGAGGAAGTTGTGGCCGAGGCCACAGTTCCCACACTTTACCGAACAGGCATCCTCGTGCATCGGGTTGAGGCAACGAAGACATAGACCCATGGTTGTCGCCTGCGCCGCCTTGGAGACGGGATCAGGGTACTTCGGGCACCTTCCAGTAATGGTGGTTTTCCCGATTTTCCTCGACCGGGCAGAATGTACAGTTCGACTTTGGCGCGGATCGCTCCAAGAGCGTCCGGCCAATCTGCTCGAGGGCATCCAGTCGAGGAAGAATGTGGTGCAGCAGGGTGGCGATATCGCACCGGTCCAGATCGTCCATGGCAGCTTGCATTTCGGAAGGAGACGACATGAACAACGATGGCTCTACTGCTTCAGTGCCCTTTTTATACGTTTTGGTGACCCTGTATGATAGGAACGCCTACAATATTGGAGCTCGTATCATAGTTTTCGTGGAAAAAGTGGCTTTCAAAGGACCACTTGAGCTGGTAATTAGCCGCTGGGCCTGACTTATCTTAAGGGGCCTGCCGTCGATTGGTGCTTTGATTGAAGTGCTATCCTCAAGCGATATTTGAGTGATAGGATTTTTTTTTGTACAGAGGAAGATTGATAAAATATATTATGTACAGTGTTTATGGGCAATCCGCCATTAAAAGCGAATCGCTTTACCGTCTTTCTTGCTTTTGACGGGCGAGTTTGCCGGTGGTCTTTCCGCAAATGCAGAAAATACGCCACAAAATCGAGAGTAGCGACTTTGCGAAGTATATGCAGGCTTTTACTATGTACAGTAAAATTAGTGGACCTGCAAAATAGGTCAGTGCCGTTAATATTACGGTTGACATTATGGCCGCAATGGCCGTTTTCCAGTGTGCAGTTGCGACCCTCAGAAGAGGAGTGAAATCGGGCACACTAATGTCCGAAAACCACTGATGCTTCAGTGGTACTTGAGGGTTGGGCGAGTCAAATACGTCCACATTCAAATGTGAAATGTGATATTTGAGGTTGCCTTGTAGCTGAACGTTTTTTGAGGTACCTGTGCAGTCGGTCGAGCAAATTTCTTCAACTAAAGCGTGATCGAAGGTAAGTAATACTTCCGTAGTAGCATTGATTGGTCCGCAGTTGACTGCGAATTCGTGTTTTTTGCACATTATTATTACTTTTGTGTCATTTTTTGATTGGCAGCTTACTTTAGTGCTGCTCGTTGTGCACAATTGTAGCATCCATTGAAATTGATCACATGGATTTCACAGTCTTGGATGCAGCCACAAATTCCCCCTCGCCAGTGGATGCGACAACTTCGTCGCCCACTTGCGATAAATTTAGAAGACGAGTTCTGATAGGGAGTGCAGAAATTGAGTTTCGCAAGTTCTGCATTGTTGCATGTGGACACTGACAGCGACGCGCTGTGTTTTTACAATGACATCGTACGCGGTTAATGCAAGTAGAAAAATTTGTTCGTGCCTGGATTTCGGTTTCGCATTCTTCTGGCACTACAAATCTTAAAGGAAGTGCAAACGTTTCATTTCCGTTATTTGATAACGCAAATCGTTGGTTCATCGTTGCAACCATAGGTTTTTGCACGGAAATCACCGTGATGTTGAACTGACCAAGGTTTTGTGTCAAATATGGTAACATTTGCATGGATTTGATACTTTTCTTCCCTAGCCACGTTACCTCTACCTCCAGCTCTATAGATGGAGTCCATTCTGAGCATCTTATGACCTCGTAAACCGCTTGAGATTTAGGTTTATTTATGATTCTATAAAACTGGCACGCGGATAAGGGCAAAAAACAACCGCAAGGTATGCCACCACAAGTGAGGATGCATCCGGAATAGCCAGGATACTTCCTAAACCTTCTCAATTCATATACCGTTTCATTAGATGACATTGTTTCGCATGGGTTGTTGGTACAAGACTGGGCGCATCCTTCAACATGGTGCACCTCAGTGTCTCTTGTGAAAAATTCCGATATTTTTGAGCAGGTCGAGATCATAGGTTTTTTGGTAACCTTTATGAGACCTAACGTTGCGTTTGAGTGTGTAATTTCGATGCACACTTCAGAAACAAGACTGTCGAATAAGAGTTCTTGATTATACTGAAAGAAACACTTATTTTCTTCGTCACAAATACAGTTTGCTGCATAGCGGGTGTACCCATGTTGACAGGCGTCTACGTTCACGAAGATATTGCTCAATACCAGGCACACTGCCAATGCATTTCCACATGGCAGTGGTGCAGGAATGAATGTGTGAAGGCTACTGTCGTGCTTTCGTCGTATAACATTCATAGGTATTTTCTCGACTGTTTCCACTTTCGTTGTTTTTGATTCTGACGATTGAGTGGACAATTATGCCTAGAATTACCGCTGCAACGTATGCGAGAGTTGCTAGGGCAGCAATTGCGCCCACAGGCCAGCAGTGCGGGTTACCGAGTAAGGTTCTCGGAAGGAAATATTGGTGGGCGCAAAAATCTGGCCTTTCGCAGATTGCCTCTAGTTTCTCTAGGCTGTCGTTGAGGTGTAACGTTAACTTAACATTCACTTGATCGTTATGTGGAGATACTCTTAACGCGTATGTGCGGTTTTCCGTGACTTTATCGAAAGTTCGGCAGTTAGCGTCGAAGCATAGTTGGAAACGACCAGCTGGTGGCACCACGTGGATTTTTCCCCCGTAACAAGTTATGCTAGGAGGGTTTTCGAGCGCTACTGTAGTGGATATCAATGACAGTAATGTGATTAACAGAAGAGGAAAAGATGAAGACTGTGTTCCATGTGGCTCTTCTAAATCAGCTTCAAATTCTCTGATTACCTCGTATGCTTTCGTTTTTGATGCACGAACTGGGAATTTCTTCCTTTGTTGAGGGGGGGGGGGGTGGTTCGATTAGCTTTTCAACAATTGGCTTTTCGTGAGGTGAGCTTTGAATTTCTAGAGGTATGATTTTATTGAGTGGAGGATGAATGGTTTTTCGATTTGGTAGTGCAATTTTTGCTGACCTAACCACACCGTTCCCACTTTTATTACGTCCGTGATTTTGCTATAGGACCAGCAACCTCTTGGGATTAGTTCTTCTTCAATCAGTACAACTTCACCTATCTCTGGTAGTAGTCTTGAGAGGTGCCTTGGTTGTTTGAGGTTGATTTTTTGAGTTTCTCGTAACGAAGTGAGATAATCTGCGTTCCATATCTCCCAGAACTTATTGGCATTTCGGAGCTTTGGAACGCTTCTATTGCTTGTTTTTCTGACTGTATCAAGCTTGGATCACAGTTTGGATCTCCAGATACGTCCAGAACTTCGTTGTTAGGTAGCGAAAATCGAAAATTTCCTCTCAGAAAGTCAATAAGTCTCAATGGTATCTCTTCGATATTGCTGGTGTTCAGTTTAGTTAGAGGTCTCGTGTTGAGAATCGCCTCAATTTGGACAATGACCGTGCACATGTCAGCAAAACTCAAGCGTTTTCGACCTATCGATTTATTGAACGCCTTTTTTGTTGAACCGACTAACCTTTCCCAAACGCCGCCCATCCATGGCGATCCTGTGGGGTTGAACAACCACTTTTTTCGTTGCGATGCGCAGTATGACATGAGAGAACGACCGGAATTGTGAGCATTTGCAAGCATTTTTCCAATTATGGTCTCCCCTAGTTTGAAATTTGTTCCGCAGTCGGATCGGACGATTTTCGGTACACCTTTCCTTGATACGAATCTCACGAAGCAGTTGAGAAACGCTCCCGCAGATAAATTTTCCACGACTTCGAGGTGAACAGCTCGAGTTGTGAGACATGTGTATAAACACACATACATTTTCTCTAGTATTTTGGAAGTAAACGGTCCAAGAAAGTCACATCCTACATTTTCGAATGGTCTGGACGTTGTTACTCTATCCTTGGGAAGTGGAGGCATTGTTGGCGCTCCGAAAGGTAAGTCTTGGTGTCTTTTACGGACCACGCAGTTTTCCAGGTATTTTCTGAACACAAACGATGGGCGAGCAGTCCAAAAACGTTGCCTTGCAATGGAAATAATATGATCTTTTCCGCAATGCCCGTTCTCGTTGTTTTCAATATGATAAGTCTAGCCAGTTTCGAATCTTCCGGAATGTAGATGGGTGATTTTGTGTCGTGCGGAATTGAAGCATTCTGGAGACATGAATGGTGACGGATGATCCCATTCTCGTCT
The DNA here is from genome assembly GCA_037903475.1 of Ancylostoma caninum. Lineage (NCBI taxonomy): Eukaryota > Metazoa > Nematoda > Chromadorea > Rhabditida > Ancylostomatidae > Ancylostoma > Ancylostoma caninum. The sequence continues at coordinate 913 of JBAJFG010000635.1, read as the reverse complement.
CTGACGATCGTTTTTGCAATGATATCATGTCAATAAATTTATGTTCATTTGCAATAAGCAGTTGTTCCGCTGCTATTATGTCGCTTGTTGTGATTTCGAAAGTGTTGCTGTTCGAATATTTTAGTTTGATCGACGAATTACGATTTTGGTTCGTTCTTGATACCCATTCGTGAACTGTTTTTTCACTTATGTCAGAACACGTAGAACCTTGTCCATCTTGGAGAAACGTGTCAAATCAAGGAGTTTTTCCTGTTTTTTCAAGTTGTCTGGTATTTGTACGGTGGTGGAAATTGTCACAGGAATTTCTTCAACCTCATTAACCTCTGCTAGGTTATCGATTGACTTTATTGGCCAATTAGTCGGGTTTTCTTCCAACCAGCACGGCCCTCGGACCCAATCGTGATCATTGATTTGGTGACTTGTCAGTCCTCTAGTACCGGCATCAGCTGGGTTGTGATCCGTGATGACGTGGAAGAAGTTTACCACGACATTATGGATTTTCAGTTGTTCTTTGATGTTGAGTATCCTTTCGCGTTGATTAGCGACAAATATGGGAACTTTTTTGGTAGATTTGACCCAGTACAGCGCGATTTCGCTGTCGGACACTATGTTCATTTCAGAAGCTGCTGATATAATATTGCTTCCTAAGCTGGCGGCTATCAGCATACCGAGTAGTTCTAATTTTGGGATGGTTTGCTTGTTGGCATTTTTTGGTGTCAAGCGGGTTTTTCCACTAATTAGCCCGGAAACTTTGCCAGAGGGCATATGCTGGATGTACGAACATGCCGCGATTGCTGCCCTGCTTGCATTTGCAAACACCCAAAGGCATTTTCGCTCTGATGGAGGTGTGGATATGTAACGTTTGATGGATATTTTGGTCTGGTCGACGTCCTTGCACAGTTTATTCCATTTG
>JBAJFG010000372.1:0-132673 GCA_037903475.1 Ancylostoma caninum | reverse complement strand
CATGCCGCACCCTCAGCAAGTATTCGCTGCGGAACAAAGCCTGTCGCGACGCGATCGCTCCTCTCTAAGGGAGGCCCAGTGCACCGTAGTCATGATCGTGCCGAGGGCGGCTGTGATCTTCGTTTGACCACATCCGCCTTATCGGCTATCGATAGACTAGGCCTCTGGGCGGCTCAGTTTTCTGCGACCGTCTGCCGCTTCTGGCGGCTTCTTTCTTTTTTACTTTATTGATCCTTTTCTCTGGCTCTATGTATGTGATCCTTAATACATCACATAATGTGTTAGGCCACTCTTTTACTACATGCTAATTTATGAAGCCTAGTGGCCCCGGTTTCCTGTCGACTTAATACATTCAGCCAATCTCGGCTGTGTATTATATATTACATATTCAATTATTTACCAGTTGTTTTATCTAGCGAATTACTTATCGGACTTACGCTTGTAATAGTTACCATGTCTTCAATAAAACCTTCTTGAGCTGGTGTCTTTCTTATCTTCCTGAGGATTAATCCGAATCACAAATTTTGCGTTACACTATTGGTTTTATTCTTTCAATGTCTCTTTTGTGCATGTGAGGTATGGTGGCTCTGGGTGGCCAATCGGGCACACTGAACCCCCAACTCGCGACATGGTGCATCGGCCGGTGGCATCATGTTGCATGGTGCCCATCGACCGATCGATTGATGGTGGTCGCCACCCAGTGCCACCTACTAGAATGCATGGCATAGAACCCATGTCGAGTAACTTGTAGTACTTCATTGGAGATTGCATTACTATTGCATTACTGGAACTAACCAGGGTGCGAAGCAGGGCCCCGCACTGACGCATTAGTCCGGCTGGACTGTGGCAACCAGCCAAACTGGTCGTCCTCCTAGGATGCGCTTGGTACCTGCCTGGGAAGTCACTGTAGAGGCGAAGTGACCCACACTGGTCAGAGCCGGCACCTTAAATCGTATAGGGACCTTGGCGCAGAGTGATCGCTGTCCCAGCCACCGTGGGATGAGGCGCCCACGTGGGGTGGTAAACGCCGTCCTAAGCGAAAGGAGAGCATACCAGGCATATGCCGCTAGTTAGTGGGTAACGTGGTTCACACCCAGTTCGGAGCTCCGTAGTCCCTACAGCTTGGAGTTGGCCACCGGGTATGTTGGGCTGGGTTCTCAGTAGGAGATGAGTATCGCTCGACGCTAGCTACCGCTATCGGAAAGTCACCCTTACCCCAGTGCGGTCAACGCTAAACTCCCCATTCGACCACCTGTTCCATGCATTGTAAAGTTAATTGTATCTCCAATTCTTACTACATTTACTAGTACATGAGTGCTCTATTCCATGCTCAACACCGCCTCCACTTTCATTGCTACTCATATACCACTCTTTTCTACTGGAATGCTTACAGGTTCTTCCCTTCTTCTCCTTTTACTGATCTGCTCACAGATTCTTCCTTCATCTTCTCACTAGTGTTTCCTGTGGGGAGCATCTCGCGAATTACCTAACACCTTCTTACAGAATGTCCTCTACTAGTGTCCAGAAAGGTTTGCTAACAAAGGCAGTCAACCTGTTGCGACAGAAGACTGCTGACGTTGACCAGGCAATACTGGGAAGATTAGTGTTGACAGGAACACCAGGTAAGGATCAAGATTTGTTGTACGATCGCAGAACACTTTTATGTAATGCATCAGCTTCTATAAAACGAAACAAGCACCATGTCGCGAGTCGGGGGTTCAGTGTGCCCGATTGGCCACCCAGAGCCACCATACCTCACATGCACAAAGGAGACATTGAAAGAATAAAACCAATAGTGTAACGCAAAATTTGTGATTTGGATTAATCCTCAGGAAGATAAGAAGGACACCAGCTCAAGAAGGTTTTATTGAAGACATGGTAACTATTACAAGCGTAAGTCCGATAAGTAATTCGCTGGATAAAACAACTGGTAAATAATTGAATATGTAATATATTAGGTTGGTGCAAAAATAATGCGCGTTTGCATGCCTTTGATTCCAAACCTCATAACTCCGTTCAAAATCCATCTTTTTCAAAAGGCTTAAAACCATTTTAATCCGCAAATCTTTAGCAATAAGGTAGACGTTCTCCGACTACCGGGCAAATCTGACAGGATCTTTTAGAATCGACGAACTTCCAGAGGGCAGTTTTGGTATCACTTTAGTCTTCGAGAAAATTCTTCTGGAAGAAGTCGCCCATGTTCTCGGGGAAGTGGTAGTCGGTGAGCGAATGAAAATATGCGAGCTAAGCGAGCTCGAAAAGAAGCCTAAGAGTCCGGCGTTAGCCGGACGATCAGGCTGGTTAATGATTAATGGAAATTATATTTAAAATAATATTAAAAATAAATAACTAAAAATAAACTAATACAAGATTGTGATATGTACTGTAAAGTAATTTCAAAAACTTGTCGACCCATTCTCGGGAGCGCCCCCCCCCCTGCCTCCGCCACTGTAAGACACCCGTAATTTATGAGGTTTTCGACGTTCACGTGTAAATTAAACTGCATCTTTGTGCTCGGCTGCTCGCATATACTGACGTGGGAATCTCGAATGTGGTCCATGAGCTGATACACTTGCCTTAGGCTCTCTTAGTGACCAGCAGTTATCTTCATTACAGTTGGGATTAATGAGATAAGCGTATGATCATGGGATCGTATAAAAATGAAGGCATAGGTAGGATCCCTTCAGAAGAAAGGGGAGTTGTCTGATTGGCAACCAGTGACAAGGGGGAGGGTGCGTCGGCACAGATTTAAGGGAGATAACATAAAATGGGTTCATGACCGTGGAAGAGGTACATACACCAGCGGCTATGAAAGGGGAACCCACCACGCGACAAAGGCAAGGCGTGCTGGGCGTGCGGTGGCTACCAGCTGCTGGCAAAATGTTATTGAATGGATCCACGGCCGCGAAAATGGTGCGCCGGCGCTCATAATGGGGAGGATGTCGCAGGACGGATCCACAATTGCGATTGCTATGCACCAGCGTTCAATTGGGGGAACATATACATGATTGTGGGACGAGCGAAGCGAGACCATGGAAGCCTGAGAGTCCTGCGTCAACCGGACGATCAGGCTGGTTTAAATTTTAAGTTAATTTTTTATTCAATGTGTTTTCAAGGCTCTAGGTGTTGGGTCCCAAGCAGTAAAACGTAAAACGGAAAAGGGAAGGCCAAAAATGGGCGGAAAACGGAAAGCGTAAAACGGAAAACAGAAAACTATGCCCAAGCATAGGTTTGTGACCAAAAGTCCTCCTTAACATTGAATTTTCTAAGTACCTTCTTGATGAGCAGTTTCATGTGATTAAGTAACTTCAAGTCCCATGATGGTACGTACCTCTAACGCATAGAATATAGGCAGATCGAGCCGTATTCATCCTTTACCTATTTATTGAGATTGTCGGAGTTATATAATCAATAATCATCTTTTTTACTGAATGTTTAAGCAGACGAGAATCTGTAAAATGTGAAAAGTGCGACTTCTTTGCTTTACTTTGGAGCTTACCTAACCTGCATAAATTCGGACAAAAGGTAACTATATTGGTTAGTACGTTTGGAATCTGAGAAGGATCACGTTATTCACAAAGGATCCCTCTGGAGCAAGTTAGCGAAGGGGAAGGAGGAAAAGAAGAGCGTGTAGGGAAAGTGAAACACAAGCAGCCTAAGCACTGCGCAAAACGCCAACGGCGCCAGTGTGGAACTGAGGATCATCGTCTGATTAAAACAGTGACAATTACGATGTAGTCGTATGCATTTGTCATGTATTAGGTTTGTGCAAAAATAATGCGCGTTTTTCGCTGCTTCATCTTCGGTGCAGAAAACTTCCGGTGTTTCTTATCATCGGTATGAGAAGTTGCACATAGTTTTGTAGCAAATTTTATGGCCTTTTCAAAAATCTCATGCATTTTAAGCGAAGTTCATGTTTTCGGCGAATTTTTAGTTGTGGAACGAAAGGCGCCAAAGCAAGTTTTTTGCCAAACTCTTTTCAGCGAGCTGATACTCGACGGCATCGCAGCAGGAATCGCTCAGAATACCACCATAGTTATGGCGAAGGGATTGTAAGCGAATGCATTCCACCTAGCTTCTCCCGGATTTTTTGGCTTAGTGTGCCTTGCTTCGAAAGTAAGGAATGTCGCATAGGTCTCCCTGGGATATGCGACCCCCAACTGATGACAATTATCAAACAGCACCCATCCAAAACAACATAATTGGTTTCGCACAACATTGCCGGTGATTGTTTTCGGACCATCCCTCCCTTCAGTAAAAATGGGAGGATGAAGAAGCTCGACGAGTTGATGTCGCGCATACTGAATGAGTACCACATTGATCCTCGTTGAAGAGATGTGTTTCGCACCTTTGTAGTGGAAAAATTGCGACCAAACAGTCAGTCGCTTAGTGATTAAATATGAAGTGTAGACCTAAAATGAGGTGCCTTGCACAACAGTTGGACGAGTAACATGCACCGAAATACTCCCAGAAACCGAAGCAACACCAAAATAAGGTCACGGCGACTTTGTGGTGAACTGCTGCCAAAATCGCTCACTGCAGCTCATTCATTCTTTCTTATCTGGTAAGTGGTTTCAAGCGTAAATGAAATAAATTAGAAACTTCACGGCGTGACCCCAGCGTTGCTCAATAAAATGGATTCTTCACCCCTACACGATATCGTCCAGGCAAACCCTGCACGACAGATTCTCCACAGGTTCGAGCAACTGAGCTAGGAAGCTCGGTCTCCTACATCATAATCAGCAAGCTTCTCGCTCACCGATTACAGCTTCCCCGAGAACCTGGACTATTTCTTCCGGGAGAATTTTCTCGAAGACTAAGGTGATACCAAAACTGCCCTCCGGAAGTTTGTCGATTCTAGAAGGTCCTGTCAGAAATGCACGGTAGTCGGAAAACACCTATCTTATTGCTGAAGATTTGGGATTACAATAGCTCTAAGCCTTCTGAAAAATATCGATTTTGAAAAGAGTTATGAGGTTCGGAATCAAAGGCATGAAAACGCGCATTATTTTTGCACCAACCTAATAGAAAGCCTACATTGTGCGTTGCTTCGCAAGAATGCTTGATGCTCCTACCTTGGCACGTCACAGTTTCATGGAAATTTTATATCAGTTCACCCCAGATTTCTGTGGAACCTTGTTTTTTTTTGAGAACTTTGAGGAGAGCAGGGCACTTGTATGGCATATTTCGAAGAACGATGAAGACCAGCAAAACCGCGATGGGAAGTTAACACTGCAGCTGAGACAATAAAAGTCAAACAAGATGGTTCGGATTTCGTTAATGGCGTTGAACATGAATTTTGGTTTTGTTGTTGTGAACTCATGTACATCGAAACACGTGAATCCTCTTCAGGAAATACGTCGAAAACAATTATCCGTGTCCCTCCACTATTTTCCAGGATTTGCCGTTTTCCGGGCCAAAAACCCGTAAAACGTAAAACGGAAGACCAAAAAGGGGAAAACGGAAAGCGTAAAACGGAAAACGGAAAGTCCCGCACACCCCAGTTTGTGACCAAGTTTCCTCCTCAACATTGGATTTTTGTGTCTATCTTTGTGTGTATCTTTTTCTTGTGGTGACTCTTTCAAGCAATTAAGTAACTTTTTGTCCACTGATAGTTCAAAAGCCTAGAATATAGGTAGATGAAGGAGTGTTTATCCTTCACTTAGTTACGAGAGACTATCACAGCTATGAACCAATCAACATCTTTCTCAATGAATATTTAAGTAGACGAGAAGCTGTCGTGCCCCAGGGTCCGTCGGCAGTTCAGTGGCTCAGGTTAGAACCCGAGCACGACTGGCCGCGTCCGTGGAGAATGCGCTTCCTACTAACCTAATGGCGGCCCATCCCCACAGACGTACCCGGCCGATAACCTAGGATGCCGCTTCCCACTTCCCGTCTCCCTCACAAGGTCCCTACGCCGCGCCCCCAACCCCGGCCCCGCCCACATGGTAGTTATGAGCAAGTAGGATATGAACAGCAACATATTACTACACAACAGAACACTATACGGATGGTAGTTTATGGCGATGAAATACACGACATCAATACACGGCAATCAATAATGGTGTACAACGAGAATGGTATTAGGGCCAGCTCAGTAGCAGAACATGGTAGGATGGTGTTGCTCACGGGACACGGCGATGGTATGCCGGAGGAGGACCTGCTACTCCAGATGGTATTATCACGAACGACACAGATAGAATAAACGACGCGAGAGCACCGGAGAACCCAACCGTCCGACGCGACAGCACAGCAGCGACTGATTTCGAAAATCAGCCGCGCGGCACGCGACTCAGCGTGGGAACTACCGTGCGCCAGGCCTACGCGGCGGGACCCTGCCACAGGGCAGAGTCGCGCACGGCGCGACAGAAGCTGTGAAGTGTGAAAAGTGCGACTTTTTTGCTTTGCTCTGGAGCAGACCTATTCTGGAAAAATTCGGACAGAAAGGTAACTATGGTAGTCAATACGTTTGGAATCTGAGAAGTGAGTGACACTTCATTTGCAAAGCATGACGTTGCAGCGAGTTAGTGGTTAGGGAGGAGGAGAAGAATAGCGTATGGGGAACGTGAAACAGAAGCAGCCCAAACATTGTGCAAAACAGCAAGCGCCAATGGCGCCATTGTGGAGCTGGGGATCATCGTCTGATCAAAGTAGTAACAATTGCAATGTAGCCTTACACTTTTATCAAGTCTAAACAAAGCCTACACCATCCGTTGCTTTTGCAAGAGTGCTTGATGCTCTTACTCTGATAACTGTGCCAGCAAGAACGCAACCCGAACGGCGTAATGATTCGGTTAGGAACCCTAGCAGCAATGGTTGCTAGTTGCTGCCATCCTCCCCTTCATTACTGCCGTCCCTCAGCAGTTGCTGCTAATGGGCGGACAAATTGAGCAGCAATCGAGGGGAGGATGGCAGCAACTAGCAACCGTTGCTGCTAGGGTTTCTACCCGAACCATCACGCCGTTTGGTCTGCGTTCTTCCTGCACAGTTATCAGAGTACCATGGCACGTAACAGTTTCATGGGAGCTTTATGTCAGTTCACCCCACATTCCTGTGGAACCCTGTTTTTTTTTGAGAATTTCGAGGAGAGCAGGGTATCTGTATGGCACATTTGAAAAAATGATGAAGACCAGCAAAATCGGGACGGTACATTTACAATGCGGCTGAGGCAAAAAATCTAGCAAATTAGTTCGAATTTCGTAAATGGCGTTTGGACGTTAATTTTTTTCATTATTGTGAACTCATGTACATTGCGCATTGGAACACATAAACCCTCTTCAGGATAGGGAAGTAAACGGAGACCATACTTTTTCCCAGACTCTGACACCCCCCCCACTCTTTCCAATTCTGTATCCCCATTCTAGGTGCGCCAATAGTAGGCTGAGGTGTGCTCAAACACAAATGAAAGGAGCAAAACACATGAGTGGTATAGGAGTGATAGTGTATTGACCGATAATTAGCGCATGCGCATGGCTTTCCGCAACAGTGAGATCGTCTTGCGGTTCCTCCTAAACCAAGCGAGGTCTTCCATATCGGAGTGCTCGACTCCTGGCGTTTTCCAAGCTATGAACGGCCGTACGGCCTTATCACAGTGCCGCACAAGACTCCGCATGGTCTGTGCCCCCCTCTCTTCACCACGTTTCCCCGCACTTGGCTTTGGCGCACCTGCACATCCACTGGTTTTTTTTTGCGTTTTTATTATTCATAAAACTACGCTTTTCTCTCTCTCCCCCCCCCTCTTTATGTGATCTACCAATTACTGTCCCTGATCAATCGTTGAACTTTGAAACGCACATGGTACTATTCAAAAGCATAATACTATGTAGTTTCATATAAGAACTGCTATTCGCTTCTCCGAAAGAAACAGTCACATGTTTTCCATCAAATGCATAAGTGCTAGGCATTGCTCGCAGATTCAAACCGCTAGTGTGTATAGTACGTTTGGTTATTTATTTATTTATTTGTTCCACAATATCACATTATTTTAATGTCGCTGCGTGCTTCTCCTGGCAGCCGTTCGCATCCACGTTTTGCCGAAGTTCGAAACCAAAACTTCTCTCCATCTCATTCGTGATCGTGCGGTTGATCTTTTTCAAGTGAACGGTCGCCATTCCGCGATTCTTCCCGTCCATCCCTCGAAATCTGTGTTGCCCACTTTCTCACTGTAGGTTACTAGTGCACAGAGTTGGAGGCAGAAAGTAACAAAGAACCATGATACTATAGAGAAAGGAATCGTTAGTAGTCATTTTTATGTACACATTATGTTCCAAGAGGGTGAAGCATAGATGAACAGAAACGCAAGCACTGTTGACATTCATTGAAATGTCAAATTATCCATCCAGGTTGCTTTCACTTTGGATGCCTTAACCTTTCTGTGTGGATACATTGGGAGTGAAAAAGTTATTTTCCAGAGTTTTGTTGAAATTATAAGCAAACCTCCTTATAGAAGACTAAAAAAAATTCGCTATGCTGGGAATGCATAAAAAATTCTCTTTATTATGAGCAGAGAAGTTCAGCTCACCTGCGAATTTTTAAGGTTTTCCAAAAGTAAATGAAATTGTGATATGGTCTTGACATTTCTGACTATAAAATTCGTTAGTTCGTCTGTTTTACTTTTGTCGAGATAAGTAGATAGGAATGTACAAGACTAATTAAAGAAAGAGGTACATTAATCGCTCAAGCGCTTCTATAGGGTATGCATTCTGCTTAAGGTGCCATATGACGGTATTTGGATTGACATGAATGAACCAGCGAGCTTTGGCACAAATGAAAATGATCCATGGTACTATAACAGTCAAGACCATCCCAACATTCCCCCCTTGATCTGTCCTACAAATCCACACGACAGCAACTCAGAATGGGACGTGCCTCCATACAAAACTCAGGCTGTCTACCAGTACGGAGAGGTAGGTACCTCCAACTAAGTTTCTTCTCTCAATTCTACTGCACTTTAACTCAACTTTCGAAATTCAGAAAGCTCACCTGTCCTCAGTTACTTTGTGCATGTCAGCTGTGCAAGCCAACGGAACGTATCGCTTCTATGATGTGAAAAATCTTTATGGGTTAACAGAAACCATAGCGACACTAGATGCGCAGTACAAAGCGACCAAGAAGCGAGGAGTTGTGGTGTCTCGGTAACTTTCTTGTGTAAACGAAACGATCACTTGAGGCTTGCAAATGTGAAGTGCTCGCCATATTTTATAGCACAAATTTTTAAGAAGCTACTGTTTATAAGGTCTGTATGCATGAACATCTCCGCTGGGAAGCGGAACGGATCTGAAATCTATGAAGCACGGGACCAGTGCCAAATTATGCTCATACGATTGTCCACATACATATTGAATTATTGATGGATCCAAGAATAAGTGCGATGTGTTGGACCACCTGCACCTCTCTTGTATCTTTACGGGGCAAGAAGATCTTCCGGAAGGGATGCACAATCCGGGCGTTGAGTAAGGGGTCACGAAGGATCGAGCCAGCTCGCCAACTAACAGCCAGAAAATTGCGGATCCAGAGCAAAAACATTTTCATGTAAGCGGTGTGTCCCAAGAGATTTCCCGAAAAATGTGGAATCTTCGGGTAACTTTATAGCAAACCTGATCCCTCGTGATCCCACACTTAGCACAGGGGATGTTCATTCCTTCCCTTCGAAAGACCTCGTCGCATTGTGAAGATACGAGAAAAGCGCAGGTGGTCTAATACTTTGCACATATGTAGGTGATCAGTGAAGGATCTAATATGTCGAGGTGTATTAAGTCGAGTGGATTGAATGTGAGCACCGAGGAGATTCACAAAAAAAAGGTCACTCGGGCGCGCACCAGGGATGAGCTGAATTCCGGTTTCGGAAGTTCGGAATTTCCTGAATTCTGGCGCTGAGCGAACTCCTGGCTTCCAGAGATCCGGAGGATTGGCTGCGGCTGAAATAGTTCAACTCATACATGCTGTTTTTATTTCTCAAAATTTCGCCAGATTTTAAGCTTCCTCAAACTTCCGGCCCCCGACTTCCGGTCTTACGCATCACTTCCGCTCATCCCTGATGCGCACTCAACTTCTCAACCAGTCCTGAAAGGTGCAACATTACCGCGCCGGAGTCCAGAATTAGGGAAACGCCTGGAGTTGGATCCAACGGTGTGATAACGGTGCGCCACAAGCCGTCCAAAAATCACTGAGCATCCTGGAAATGTGGCGAATGATGGAAAACGGGTGCGCCAGTGTACTATGTACTAAGACAATGCCATGGGTTAGGTCCTACATTGTTCGATCGGTTCGTTGGCGCAATATATATATATATATATATATATATCAGTGGCGGACGCAGAAAGTGGGCGGGAGGGGGGGCGTGGGAAGAAAAGTGGGGTCTCCGCCGTTTTGGGGACCCAGACGGAAAATAAAATTAATAATAATATTAATTATAATAATAAACAATAAATAAAAAATATATTAAAAATAATAATAAAAATAAACAATTAAAAATAAACTAACACAAGATTTTTATTTGTATTGTAAAGTAATTTCGAAAATTTGGCGACCCATTCTCGGGAGGCGCCCCCCCGCCCCCCCCCTGCGTCCGCCACTGATATATATATATATATATATATATATATATATTCCTTAACAGTGTTCGATGAGAGCTCTGTGTCAGTATTTTATATGAGTAAGCTCTCGCCGCTTAGCGCCTTCGTCAGACCTTATATATATATATATATATATATATATATATATATATATATATATATATATATATATATATATATATATATATATATATATATACAATATGCAGTGCAACACATGTTACACATGTTAACAACTGTCATTTGCATGACCAATCGAATAGGAGGTAAAGAGGAGCAGATGTTGACGTACAACGAATGACTACCATATCTGATGTTATCTAGAGAAACGGCTCTTATACGAAACACTACTGCTTTTTCTAAGATGTTTGAGCGGACGTTTTCAAACCAATTGTTTTGACTCCTCAACAACCCCTTCCTTACTGTCAATCTCCGGCTGGCACTGTTTGATTTCCCTAGCCTCCATGATCTTCCTATGAAGGAGGTCCTCGAGATGACGGTGCAGCACAACTACTTCAAATTCTGGGGCGGAATCTCGGGTGTGTACCGTCGTACGGCGCCGGGAAAAGCTGTTGTTAGGCTAGGCTTGTGGGTGGGCGAGTGCTCGACGATGTTCATCCAAGCGTTTTCTCAGTGGTCTTCCGCTTTCTCCAATGTATCGCTGACCACATCCTCTACACTTTATCAGACGTGTCGCGCAAGTGACAGATCTTCTGGTCGGTGCAATAGCGGCACCCCTCTTCGTCGTATCCTTACTTACTTAGACTTAGTTCCTCCTGTCGGGCGACGAACTCTCTCCACTGCTGTCCGTCTTGTGCGAGCGCTTCGCCTTGCTCTCTGGAAATATCCATTAGCTTGAGGTCATTGGTCAACGTTGGTTGCTACGTGTTCCATAGACGGCCTCTGGGTCGTTTTCTTGCTGGAGGAATCCACGACATAGCACGCCGAGGTATTCAGTGTTGCAGCATCCGCAGGATGTGACTAGCAAGCCGGAGTCGACGTTGTGCTATGGCAACGTGCAGACTCGTCGTGCCATACCGTCGCAGTACCTCTTCATTGGTGACTGTAAACGTAGCGTATCCACATGAAACCACGCAATCAATTTTGATGAAAGCCATTTATCGTCTTGATGATTCTGTCAGACAGCTTCCATGTTTCGCTGGCGAAGGTAGCCGTCAGAGTCACAATTGAGAGGTACAAGCGCATCTTGATGTTGTTCGAGATAGATGTCGTCGCCCAGATCGATTGTAACATTCGGAAGACGGCTCCTTTCGCGATTCGTGTGCCAACATCGAATTCAGCATCTTTATCACATGGAAAGGTGCTTCCCAGGTAAGTAAACCTAGCAACATTAACATCGTACAATCGTGACGATGTTAGTTTGTCTTTGAGGGTGGGTCGGGGCTTGAATACCAGCCGCACGGGTTATGTATAGTTAAAAATAGATATTTCAGTTGAGCGAAAGATAAAACAGCCGAGGGAAGCGCAGTCCATCCTTTAACACATTCGCGACAACGCAGATTTTCCGCTCAGGGCCACTTTGGACCAAAGCGTGTTTGCGCTTGTTTTTCGACGAAGTTGCGAGAGTTAGGGCATATTTGACGTGCTGATCACAAATATGCCATCTATTTTACTTGGTAAAGCACTTTTGTAGTGTTACTGTATGTATACTGTAGAAACTGTAGAAAGACGTTTTCTCTATAAGAATTCAACCAAAATTTGCACAGGAGGGTTATTTTACATACAGAATAAGAATATCACCAGCCTGATCGTCCGGCTAACGCCGGACTCTCAGGCTTCTTTTCGTGCTCGCTTCGCTCGCATATTTTCATTGTCCTCAGATAAGATTAGTGCAGGTGGATGAACAGACACTATCCACAGAGAAGCATTTTTTACCACGGAACCATTGACCCACTATGAACAGCTCCTTTCCAACAATTTGTGGTGCCGCATTTCGGTGGAAGTAAATAGTAAAAATTGACCGAGTAAGTGCAAACTGGGATTGGACCTGAACACCGGTGCACCCTTATCTCACCGTTGGAACCTGCCTCCAAAAGTTCCTCCCGTTTTGGACGCCGGCGCACACTTGTCACGCCGTTGGACCCGACTCCAGGCGTTTTCCCACTTTCGGAAACCGGCGCACCCTTATCACGCCGTTGGACCCAACTCTACGCGTTTCCCCACTTTTAGACGCCGACGCACCCTTATCACGCCGTTGGACCCAACTCCACGCGTTTTCCCACTTTTAGACGCCGGCGCACCCGTTACTCCACGCCGTTGCGACGCCAACTCCACGCGTTTTCCCACTTTTAGACGCCGGCGCACCCTTATCACGCCGTTCACGCCGTTGGACCCGACTGCAGTTGTTTCCCCACTTTCGGACGCCGGCACACCCTTATCACGCCGTTGGACCCAACTCCACGCGTTTTCCCACTTTTAGACGCCGGCGCACCCTTATCACGCCGTTGGACCCAACTCCACGCGTTTTCCCACTTTTAGACGCCGGCGCACCCTTATCACGCCGTTGGACCCAACTCCACGCGTTTTCCCACTTTTAGACGCCGGCGCACCCTTATCACGCCGTTGGACCCAACTCCACGCGTTTTCCCACTTTTAGACGCCGGCGCACCCTTATCACGCCGTTGGACCCAACTCCACGCGTTTTCCCACTTTTAGACGCCGGCGCACCCTTATCACGCCGTTGGACCCAACTCCACGCGTTTTCCCACTTTTAGACGCTGGCGCACCCTTATCACGCCGTTGGACCCAACTCCACGCGTTTCCCCACTTTTAGACGCCGGCGCACCCTTATCACGCCGTTGGACCCAACTCCACGCGTTTTCCCACTTTTAGACGCCGGCGCACCCTTATCACGCCGTTGGACCCGTCTCCACCCGCGTTCCCCCTATTTTGGACGCCGATCAATCCGCTAGCCCACCTCTAACATACTCTATGCTGCAATCCCCATCCTTGTCACTCCTCACCCGTCTGGTTCATCGTCCTCGTTATAAAGGCATACTACCCTTCTCCTTCCTTTTATATGGTCCTGTGATCATAAACTTATCTCATTCATTCCGACCGTGGTGAAAATAACTGCAGGCCATTAACATGTCCGAACATTACAAAAGTGGCCCGAAACACCCTTAAATCAAGGTAAAAATCAAAATTTACCACGTTTTCGTACATAACTCGATGCGCTGAACACAATGGTGTAGGTATTTTCCGTTTTCGATGGCTGGTTCTCGTGCACACACACACACACATGAACTGCCAATTAAGAAGAAGTATGATATTTAGTGTCTACCGTATCGCATCACTGCGGGGTTATTGTAATCATACTGTAGGAACTGTGGAGAAGATTTTGCATCAGAATTTGCCCAAAACTGGAGTTGTTTTACACGCTGATCTCGAATATGGCACCTACTGGGAATATGGATCTCAAATTCGTGCTCAGCATGTCAAATAAGCCCACTTGTCAAAGTTTCACTGAATTTGGTGAACAAAATGCATCTACAGTATGCCTACAGTAACCCTACAGTACTGCGCTACGGTAAAAAATGAATGTCAATTTCGTGCTCGTCATGTCAAATAACCCCAATTGCCGAAGTTTCACTGAATTTGGCGAATAAAATTCATCTACAGTATGTCTACAGTACCCATACGATAACACTACAGTAGCTTTAGAGTACTGCTCTACGGTGCAGGACTGATGGCGTATTCATGTTCAGCACGTCAATTAACCCCAAAGTTCAAATTTGCTGTAGATGCTGTGAGAAAATACATCAACACTATCTACAGTATGACTACAGTAATCCTACAGTATCGCAGCTACGGTACAAAATGGATGCTATTTCCGTGTTCAGCGGGTACAATAACCCCTAGGGGCACAATATGGGGGAGCTCCACCTAAGAAAAAGGGATAAAACGGATACGACCCACCGGTGGGTCGTATTGTCCTCTACGTAACTTCCCGTACGACCCACCGGTGGGTCGTATTGTCCGTTATGTGTTAAAGGCAGTGTCTCACCTCATTTTGGGTATCGAGATATCCACAGATTCAGGTGCAGCTCGAGGCTCTGATTCCAATGATGTGCTTGATGTCAGGAAACACGCTCGAAAACCCCTACTTTTAAGGCGAAATTAAATACAGGAGCGGACGAGTTTCCATCGCAAGCACCCTGCTCCCAATACAACTCCTCTATCTAATCTAATATCTTAAAACTCTACGCAATGTAGCAGTTCCATTGCTTTTCTATCTATTTAGAAAATTATTTAAGACTTGGTGCATGTAGTCCAGTGACAAAAGGGTCACTGTCGCGCTCATGATCGGTAGTTCGATGCGAGCCTCTCACCAACCAAGCCACCCATCCCTCCAAGATAGGTAAATTACTACCAGAAGACCCTGAGGGATGAATGACTATCGGGGTTAATCGGGTGTTCTCTCGCAGGTCATACACATTGAATGCCTTTGTCATTCTATTTGCAAAACGAAGCTCGTCCCTTGATTAACGCCGACCATTTAATTTTTCATCTGCTCCTTGTCCTTCATTAGGGAACTCTATTTCAGATCAACGTTCCCCTCGAGCGGTCACTATGGAGGACATTGGCTGGGAGACAATACTGCCACATGGGCGGACCTCCGGTCGGCTGCTATTGGTGTTCAGGAATTCAACATGTTTGGCATCCCGTAAGTAGACAATTTTTACAATGTTTGTTCCACCATAAGCGCAACGACACGCATTCCTGTGCAATTTTCTCTTGCTGAATAAAACGACCTCAAAGACAAAGGTTTGCTTTCTTACTCTGGCAATTCAGGTATGTGGGAACAGACATTTGCGGGTTTAACCAGCCCACCAATGAGGAACTTTGTCTACGATGGCAACAGCTGGGGGCATTTCATCCATTCATGAGGTCTGTTCAACAACCGTTCTCGGATTAGATGCAATAGTGAAAAATAATTTAAAGACTTTACTCACAACTGGCTTCTTCGTGGTACAGGGTGCGGCTTATGTTCCCGGACGGGGTTCTGACCCTTTCGCTGGTCATGCTAACAATTTCAAAGCTTCACATGTTTATGCTCATATTCTACAGGCAAATTTACGTGGTTAACTTCATTTTCCCAAATACATTTTGCATATCAGTCAAAACATGAGCTCCAAAGAGAAACGTGGTGCCGTCATTGCTTTGCATCGTGAGGGTGTGCCGAATTTGGAGATCGCAAGGCGGCTTCGGATGCCTCGCTCCACAGTCTACGACGCCGTAAAACGCTTCAGGCGGCCCGGAGATTGTAAGGATCGTCCCAAAGCAGGCCGTCCGGTATCTGAAGCAAGAATTCGGGCACGACAGGCAATATGGAATCGAATCTTCAGAAACCCCAACGATCCATGTGGAAGATGGCGTCGGATCTGGGTGTGAGTGAGAGGACGGTCCGAAGATTTGTGAAAGAAGATCTCAACCTTCGTCCATTCAAGATGCAGAAAGGTCATTACCTGAAAGGATGAAGTTGAAGCGGCTGCAGAAAGTTAGGAAGATGCGCCGCTCGGCCGCCGCTGGCCGTCATCATCGGATCCTTTTCATCGACGAGAAAATGGTCGCGCTCAATCCACCTCATAACCATCACAATGACCGCGTTCTCCTCTCAGAGAAATCTAGAAGAACTGGGAACATCCATACACTAGCCCATCGCCGTTTTACCACTTCTGTTATGGCCTGAGCTGGAATCTGTTCAAGCGTCAAGACTCCGTTAGTTTTCATTGAAAAAGGAACGAAGATCACTGCAGAATTCTACCAAAACGATATTCTGAAGAAGGTCGTTGCTCCTTGGACCTCGCGTCACTTCGCTGGAGAGGAATGGATTTTTTCAGCACGACTGGGCGCCCTCTCACGGAGCAAAAACCAGTTTGGCTCTGTGCAGGCAGCTGTTTCCCGATCCGTGGGGGAAGGATGTCTGGCCTTCAAACTCTCCTGGCTTGAACCCCGTGGATTTCTCTGTATGGTCCATCTTGGAAGCGAAGTTGTCCTCTTCTCGATGCGACTCCATTGGCGGATTGAAACGTGCACTAAAACAGGCCTGGGGTCGAAATTGCGGAGGAACAAGTCGCGGGTATTGTGAACAACTTTCTTAAACGCTGGAAGGCATGTGGAGAAGACAAAGGAGGACATTTCGAACATTTAATGTGATATGTTGTGCCTAGTTCTTTGTTCTGTAAAATTTATTATTGCTTGTATTGTAAGGATTGTTTTTAGGCGAAAAATTAATAAAACAAAACGTCCGGGAACATAAGCCGCACCCAGTAGATTATTCTGCTTAGAGCAATGATAATTTCATACCTTTGATCCACAAACACACATATTTCATCTGGGAATGAGTGCCAGATGGAAAACGTGACTTCCATGATAATTATTTTCTATTCTTCTATTTTTTTTCTAATTTCATTATCTGAGCCAATCCTGTGCTAATGTTATTACTCAGGAACCATAACGCTATCTCGCAACCGGCGCAAGATCCAGCCGAATGGCCTACTGTCACAGCTGCTACAATTAAGGCAAATCGATTCCGATACAGTTACTTGCCGTACCTTTTCAGGTGATCGTTCACTCAACTAACCGACGGAATAATTGAATTACTATTGATGTTTCAGAATGTATTAGATTAATTCTAGGGAGAACGTAGGGAGAGTTAAAAGATGATTGGTCGTTTCTTATCCGGATTTTCCCCGTATAGTAGTTAGCAGTCAAATTGTAAAACTGCACTTCTCATAAAAAATTCCGTCCTGCCATCTAATACTAAGCTTACACTAAGCTTACGGAATTAGTGCTTGCTTCGCTGCTTACGTACGTCCATCTGACACCAAACCAATCGAAATCTAAAGATGATATGAATTTTTGTGATATAAATTTTTAAGGCCACGCAAATCCTAAATATTCTAAATATATCGGATTCGCTCACCATGATTCTCCTCCATGGGACACTATGATAAATATACTAAATATGAACAATGGGATATAGCGAAACTGTTGTGGATGTTCTCTCTACAATTAGATTCGTGTTTTTCCAAAATGCACATAACGCATTTCCACAAAGTCATGGACCCAAGTTATGTTTCATGTGATGCTGATTCACAATCCGACCGATACTATGCGCACAGGGTGCGCCAAAACCACGTTAACAAACACAATAGCGATCAGAAAAAGATTTGTTAGAGACTTTGCAACATTGTCACATGTTTATGTTCCAACTAACGATCTATCTATGATCCTAACGAATGCAATACAAAAAAACATCTGGAAATGTAAGAATCAGACCCCTAGACATAAAATGAAGTCGCGGGTCTCGGCGCGCAAGTGGTTGCGCAGAAATTTATTTTCTACTCTTGACTGAGCGTTTTTGAGCAAAGCTATGTCTCAGCTACCGTGAAAACCTGTTAACACATTTGACTGGATTCTGTGGAATTGAGTGGCCACTCACTAAACCAGTAGGTCCTAAAATATATTGTTTCCCCAGTTTTGAACCAGACGAAACCTAAGTACCTGGGCATTGTCCCGGTGAAACCTCCGGAGACGGCCTCCCAACCAAACATGACTTCAAGCAGAACATGCTGTAGCATAGTTGTGCAAGAATCGAAATGGTATTATGGCAGTAATTATGAAAAGATACCCATTGAGGGTAACTTATACTTAGTGTGTGCGTTCGACGAGCCTGCACCTACAATACGATGGAATATAGTTCCAGTCGCATCGCTGACGCCAGTTGAATGCGTCTACGGTCTCGCGACGGCCACGTGTTCTATTCATTGATGATATATGCACGTGCCGAGTTGACCGGCCTTTAGCGAAAATCCTCTGCAAATGGATGAGTGCATCTGGACAATATAGATGATCTCTTTATCGAATGCAGCAACAATCGCAAGAGCACGTACCATAGTTTACAAAAGCTTAGCATGGTGCGGAACGAATATAATAGTCTACCAGCCTACTCTCGCAGGTGTGAACCAGTGCGTGACATCTTCCACACTTTTGACGATGGCGCACCCTTACCACACCGTGTGACCCGACTCCAGGCGTTTCCCCATTTTCTAAACGCCGGCGCACCCTCATCACAGCGCTGGACTCGTTTCCCCCACCTATGGGCGCCAGAACATCACTCTCACTGCTTTTCTCCTTCCAACGGCAACTCTTCCCCTACCGAGCGCCGACGCACTTCTGACATAACTATAGGCTCGTTTTATGACCTTCTCCACCATCTGTGCGGACGCAACCCCTATCCATGTCATCCCTCGTCCGCCTGGTTCCTCCTCTTTGTTATGAAACTGTTCTGCCCGTTCTTACCTTTTATACGGTCATGTCATCATAGACCTATCTCACTCATTCCGATCGTGTTGAAAACAATTGCCGGTCATTAACATGTCTGAACATGACAAACGTGGCCCAAAACATCTTTAAATCAAGGTAAAATCAAAATTTGCAATTTTTCTGAACATAACTCGATGCGCTGAACACCACGGTATCGGTAGTTTTCGACGACAGTGGCTGGTTCTATTGTACACACACTGACATAAAATGCCAGTTAATATCTTACTCCTTCTTAATTGGCAGCTCATGTATGTATGTATGCATGTGTGTGTGTGTGTGTGTGTGTGTGTGTGTGTGTGTGTGTGTGTGTGTGTGTGTGTGTGTGTGTGTGTGTGTGTGTGTGTGTGTGTGTGTACGAGAACCAGCCATCAAAAACGGGAAATGCCTACACCACTGTGTTCAGCGCGTCGAGTTATGTACGAAAATATGCTGAATTTTGATTTTTACCTTGAATTTGTCGTGTTTCGGGTCAGTCAAGTCATGCTCAGACATGTTAAGGTCCGACTGTTGTTTTCATCACAGTCGGAATGAATGAGATAGGCCTGTGATTACAGAACCGTATAAGAGGAGAGAGACGGATAGGGTGCCTTTATAACGAAGAGGAGGAACCAAGCGGACGAGGATGACATGGATGAGGATTAAGCCTTAGTGTACTGTTAGAGGTGGGCTGGGGGTGTGATAAGGATGCTCCAGCGTCCATAAGTGAGGAAACGTCTGAAGTCAAGTCCAACGGCGTGATAAGGGAGCGCCGTCATCCAAAAGCGGGAAAACACCTGGAGTCGGGTCCAACGGTGTGACAAGGGTGCGCCGGTGTCCAAAAGTGGGGAACGCCTGGAGTCTAGTCCAACGGTGTGATAAGGGTGCGCCGGCGTCCGAAAGTGGGAAACGCCTGGAGTCGGCTCCAACGGTGAAATAAAGGTGCGCCGGTGTTCAGATCCAGTCCCAGTTTGCACTTACTCGGTCAATTTTTACTATTCACGTCCACCACAGCGAACCGAAATGCGTTGCTGGAAAGGAGCTGTCCATAGTGGGTCAATGGTTCCATGAACTGCGGTAAAGAATACTTCTCTGCGGATAATGTCTGTTCAACCATCTGCACTAATTTTATCTAAGGACAATGAAAATATGCGAGCGAAGCGAGCACGAAAAAAAGCCTGAGAGCCCGGCGTTAGCTGGGCTCTCAGGCTTTTTTTCGTGCTCGCTTCGCTCGCATATTTTCATTGTCCTCAGATAAAATTAGTGCAGGTGGTGGCTTTTTTTCGTGCTCGCTTCGCTCGCATATCAGGCTGGTTAACTATGATCATACTCTATATATATTACAGAGTTTATGTGACTTTGTGCGTGCGTGTGCACACGGGCTACCATTGGTCAGTGATGGTGATTGGTGGTGATTGTGAGATCCTATAAAAGGCTAATAACGGGTGCGGTGTGGTGGAGTAGGGTAGAGAGTTGGGTGAGCAGAAGGGCTCGCGATGTGCAACAGATCCGTCGCTGGAGAAGAGGTGCGCCGGCGTCCAAAAGTGGAGAAACGCCTGGAGTCGGGTCTAACGGTGTGACAAGGGTGCGACGTCGTCGAAAGGTGGAGAAACGCCTGGATTTGGGTCCAACGGTGTGACAAGGGTGCGCCGGCGTCCAAAAGTGGGGAAACGCCTGGAGTCGGGTCCAACGGTGTGATAAGGGTGCGCCGGCGTCCAAAAGTGGGGAAACGCCTGGAGTCGGGTCCAACGGTGTGATAAGGGTGCGCCGGCGTTCAAAAGTGGGGAAACGCCTGGAGTCGGGTCCAACGGTGTGATAAGGGTGCGCCGGCGTGAAAAGTGGGGAAACGCCTGGAGTCGGGTCCAACGGTGTGATAAGGGTGCGCCGGCGTCCAAAAGTGGAGAGACGCCTGGAGTCGGGTCCAACGGTGTGATAAGGGTGCGCCGGCGTCCAAAAGTGGAGAGACGCCTGGAGTCGGGTCCAACGGTGTGATAAGGGTGTGCCGGCGTCCAAAAGTGGGGAAACGCCTGGAGTCGGATCCAACGGTGTGATAAGGGTGCGCCGGCGTCCAAAAGTGGGGAAACGCCTGGAGTCGGGTCCAACGGTGTGATAAGGGTGCGCCGGCGTCCAAAAGTGGGGAAACGCCTGGAGTCGGGTCCAACGGTGTGATAAGGGTGCGCCGGCGTCCAAAGTGGGGAAACGCCTGGAGTCGGGTCCAACGGTGTGATAAGGGTGCGCCGGCGTCCAAAAGTGGGGAAACGCCTGGAGTCGGGTCCAACGGTGTGATAAGGGTGCGCCGGCGTCCAAAAGTGGGGAAACGCCTGGAGTCGGGTCCAACGGTATGATAAGGGTGCGCCGGCGTCCAAAAGTGGGGAAACGCCTGGAGTCGGGTCCAACGGTGTGATAAGGGTGCGGTGGCGTCCACAAGTAATAGGAATTTGCTAGGCGAGTCTATTTCTGCATGAGGGGTACGCCTATCCTGTTTCGGCGGACTCTCCTACCTAAATCACCTAGATGTACATTGTTTCCTTTCGTATCCGTGTTCTCTTCCCATTCCGTTTGTGTCTGAATGAACCACTCCTTCCTTTCCCTTTATATACACCGGTGGACCCTTATCATTTGAATTACCACAACAACCAGTTGAGCCTAAATCATTTCAAGATAGCATTTGTACTGAATTGGTTATGCTCAGTTCTTTACGACCAATAACTTCGCTCATATAGAAGAGTATAAGTTCGTTCATGTGGGGGGAAAGCTACCACCTACGGGATCAAGGGTTTCTCAGGAGAGCGATAGATCTGCGTGGGAGGATGCAGATTTTATCAAGGCATTTACACTTTTGTGTTTGCTTTCAACGTGTAGTATGCGAGCGAAGCGAGCATCAATAGAAGTCTGGAAGTCCGGCGTTAGCCGGACGGCCAGACTGGTATCAGAATATGCAATAAAACCCTATGCAGAACTTGGTCCTCTCTCTCATTTTTATAGTTTTTATTTACCAATCACACAGCCAAGAACCCCTCACCAAGAGACCTTTAACGCGATCACTTACTGGTGATAATACATATATTATTGTTGGATTTTATTGGAGATAATCAGAGATAGCGGAGAACCATGATAAGCTAATGTATGGAGGAATAGTAAGCGTTGCAGATATCGGTTTATCCTATTCTGATATTTGGTGGCAATACATTTAGCAAGAAAATGTGTCTGGCAATACATTTTTAGGGATAAAAATTAGCTTGGCAATACATTTCACGGGAGAATCAATGAAGAGCCTGTTAAGCATATGAGAAGCAAGATAATCTGATGGCAATACATTTTACGAGTGTTTTGATAGGGCGTTCATTTCATTCTTACTGTAGTTATAGCTCATCGGAGTCCGATCCGATCGGATAACGAAAGGTACGTATCGGTCCTCGAATAACGAGGATCGATGCGCATCTTTTGTTATTCGACCGGATCGGACTTCGATGCACTATAAATGCAGCTTTAGTTGGAGGCTTAGCCATCGGCGGTGTCGGCCCGGATAGCTCGGCCGGTAAGGGAGCGGACTCCAGAAATTGGTACCATTGCAGGATTCCTAATGACATCGAAATTTTTGCGCTGTTGATAATCTTTTGTTTGACGATACAATTGGCAAGGTTCGTGTGGCGATACATTTGACGAGGTTTGCGTGACAATACATCTTACGGGACTTCTTATTTAGCAATACGTTTGACGGGCTTCGTTTGCCTAAGTAGTTGGCAGGCGAGCCTGCAAGGTTGTCAAATAAACCTCACCAAATGTATCGTCGATGAACATCAGAGTACTGGGTATCGCGGAATCCCGCGGTATTCATGATACAGATGGGTTGTTGTGTTTGTTTGTCATGTGATTGTATTATGTTTATGTGCACGGTTATTTTAATATCTTCGCTCGTTCCTTGATCAGCTTGAGAAATGTGCGCGGTTATCAACCTCCGCTTGATCAAGTTAAAATTATGCGCGGTTTCAAACATTCTTGAGACCGTATAGAAGCTCATGTACAGCGGAGCTTTTCAGCAACTACAGGGCTCAACGCATGAATCATCCCTTTTCTGTGCCATTTGTCCTTTTTTTATGCGCGTCTTATCTCCCTACCCTGTGAGAATGTTCATTTGCGCTGGTTTCATCATTTGCTTAAGCGTCTGCTGCTTCGTTGTAATTTTAGTGCCATCCTTAGAAAGGTAGTTCATGTTCATGTTATTGCGCTGTAACTTATTAATATTGAAATATTTGGTTTAATTACCCAAGTTTAAGGATAAACGTGTGCGCTGTTGTATGCGTGGTTGGGCCAAAAACGATCTGTTCGAAGCCAATTTACTGCGTCATACTTCCGATTATGTCTAATCGCAATGTAGTTCACATGTTCCCAACTCGCAAATGTGTTTCTTCACTACAATCAAGATGGTTTTGTGTATGAACGCGAGTAGGGCATTGGTAAGACGTCCGCTTTTCGCTGACACGATCGATGGTTCGATCCCGTCTGAGGTCAACCAAGCCTTCCACCAGGTAGGTAAACTGGAACAAGAGGATTCTGGGAAGATTAAAGGCAGCGCCCGTCAAAATGCTTGAGGCTAAGTCAAAGTCCTAATGGTACGCACGCTGGCAGCGCATCATAAATGTTAAACGAACACAATGAATCATGAGTTACCTCTGAAGAAAACCGGGTCAAATACTGTTGAATATGGGTTCTGAGACCCTCAAACCTCACAGCCAAGCAAAATCTGAGACGCGAAAATTTGAGTGGTGCTGGCTTTGAGCACTGACTTAGTGCATCGGATGTCCCCCACAAATAACCGTACAGGGTGCACACGCATTCAATGCCTCTAGGATGCTCAGACGAAGTCAACGCGTGGCGCATACCACGAAATGGGATGGATTACCGCCTCCCATTATCTTTTTTTTTCTTCTGCGTCTAGCAAAACTTGAGGAGAACGAAAAACGCTCCTGTATCCCATTGGTAGATGTTGATGGTTCAGTGGACTTTCTCCAAGACACAACTAGCAAGAGCAAATAATAACGACTGGAGAATCGAATAAGGACGTTAGTTGACTTGGAACAATAAAAAACAACAAAATGACGCAATGGCATCGGTGACTCCTTTATAACTAAATTTGGCAGGCTGTCTTCAGCGCTGGCCCACAACCCCGCTCTCATCGATTCATCCATTGATGGTCTCCCTATGAAGCAATCGCCCGCGTGTTTATCTCCATCATGGTCCTAGATCTGATACGATGTTGGTCCAACAACACAGATTTGCTGACTGTGTGCTGTTTTCCAGTGATTGGCATAGGTTGATATTGAATAAGTCATGCGTCACAAGATGTACTAGCTACAGGCCCTGCTTATATACCTTTACACAATTTTTCTTGATCTTCATTTAAGTGTTCATATTCAGCCTGCATTTCATCGCTTCCCTGAAAGGCGGTACAGTCGTTCGCCCTCTGTTCTACGAATATTCAAAAGACACCAAAACATATGATCTCGGCCACCAATTTCTTTGGGGAAGTTCGATGTTGATTGCACCAGTTGTTTTCAAGGTAATACAAATTACGTAGTGATTGCATGTATTCCCCATGCTCAATCATACAAATCGGCTTACAGGAAGCCACGAGCGTGTACGCATACTTGCCCAACGATGATTGGTATTCATTGTTTGATCACAAGTATGGCCAACTAATAAAGCCTGACTATCAAACATTCCCGGCCCCATGGTCATCGCTGATTCCAGTGTTTGTAAGAGGTACATTTCTCTTGTTGAAAACTTGGCACATCTGTATTCATGTTTAGACATTTTCCAGGTGCTTCAATATTACCTCGACAGAAGCCTGATGTAACCACAGCATCTACTCGTGAAAATGCGTTTGAGTTGTTAATTGCTCCTGGAGTTAAATTCAGTAAGTGATTCAGCACTATTGGAACACGAGTATCCCCTCTATATAATAAACGGTGAACCTATTGCAAAACTGCCTGTGTGTCGCCGGCTGGCTACCCTGCGCAAGCTCTACCCAACTATTGCGAAAGTGTCTGTCTGGACTCATCGCTTAAGAGGGTCGAAGGAATGCCGATTTTTCTTCGTTTTGCGGTAGAATTTCCGTGGATAAGCGAGGAGATTCGCGAAAAAAAAGCGGAAGATTGAGAAGGGTTCCACATAACTACCGCAAAAGTTATTTGGCGTTCCTTTGCCACCTCAAGTCGAACCCGATTGATTGAGATAGGTCTCAAATTTCTCCAAGAACAAAAGAAAAGGGGGTCTGAGAAACCTTTCGCACTTGAAGCGAAGTTCCTCAACGTGAAAGAGCAAGATAGCATAACGAATATCGTTAAGTGCTTTTCGCGGCAAGACCGAGCGGTGCCGCTAACAGCTGTAGCGGAAACCTATGTACAGCGGGCTATGATAGATTCTTCCTTCACAGTTTTTTGATGCCTGCTGAGAAACCCTCCCTCTGCACATTTTCTCTGGAAAATGTAGGGATCAAAAGAGAAGGGAGCCTGAAAAGTGTTCCGTGTTTGCATTGTGATTGCTCAGAAAACATTTAAAAATAGCGAATCGAATGACTATTTCACAGCCATAAAAAGAACAAAAAAGAGATGAGATTATTCATCCAAGATGAAAACTGGAAAATTCCGTCATCAACAAATAGGATCACCTAGGAATTGAATTTATTTCACCTGAAATTAGAAGGAAAAGAAAATTCTAACACAAGCAATTACACTAGAGAAAATTACTTGTGCAGATTCGCAGAAAATCACAGCGCTTCACGTGCCGCTTCGCGGGGCGCTCTGGCTCGATGGGGCTCGGATTTCTTATTTTTTTGAAATGTAGCTATCCTGGAGGTAACGCGCCGCACGGGTCCGAAACAGAGCGTCGCGACTAATACAAGATAAATGACAAGCTGGAGATACTCTCGAGCTTTCTTCAATCTCTGTTCCCCGAAATAGCCACGATAGACAATGTCTTTGGCCCGGCATGCTTAAGGACACCAACATATTGCTGAGATTGACAACGTAATACCCGCTTCAGCATTGTCAGATAATGCTAATATGGAAATTTCTGAAAAATCTCCTATGTGAAGGCTGGCCTTATATATCGTTTTCTATAATTTTGATTATATAGCTATTTCTATGTATCCAAAGGTTTCTGGATACAGTCTTCTAGCAGAGTGTCCTTCACTAATTTTTTTCAACCATTCCCACAAGGGTTACCACTATTACTATGTATATGCTACTTTCTCTTGAACTTACGTGCAGCTCTATTATCCTGTTATCGTAGAATTTCTTACAAAAACGACACTTTTAGGAAAAAAAGAGTGGGCTGAAGGTTTCCTCTATTGGGATGATGGAGAGAGCATTGTTCAATCCTTTGCTACTCATATTTACTATCACTGGAAATTTGAGTATTCGAGCAACGAGAAAGGTGCATCGTTGTCCATCAATACTGAACACAGTGTAGGTGTTATCAATTTGTCACCTAAAAACGGTTGTCGTTGATAAGCTTATTACATTCATAGCAGCGAGTTGAGTTATATGATTCTTCCACTTCTATGCTAGCGATAATGTATTAGGTTGAGGAATTACAAATGTCCGCTGCATTCGTTTTACTTTCTTCCTCTATTTTCCCCAGTGTCACTTCTTTTGGCGGGGCATGTGTATTCATGTGAAAGAACACTTCATGGCGCTCCAGAAGATATGTGATTTGTTTGGTATCCACCGATGTTTCACTTTTGAAAAATTATTTTTAATTGATGGCCCACCCACTCAAGGCGAACATTGTAGACACGCGAGCGGCCATCGGCCGATTCCTTTTGTGCCTTTTAGAGAGTCGCCATTCCTTGGAAACCGTTATAGTGTCAGGTAATAGAAGAGTGTGTCTTGAGCACGCAGACAGAGAACCACACCTGCTCAGTGACGTACAGCAGCCTAATCCAACACGTAAATCTGATGGTCACGAATGGAAGGTGGCACTGCGTTTGCGGTAAAACATGAAAGAAACGTTCCATTCAAGGATAGTGAATCCTGGTCAGAAGTTTACTTCTGATCTCTCTGCGCAATATCAGGACCGCTTGGACCAACACCTCTATCGTCATGGTATCAGAACAGCGGCTACAACACTTATCCACGACACGGTTCAAACGACACATCGCAAAAATAACTTAGAAGAGAACCAAAAAATGAGGGTGGGGAGCCCTTCCCCACCCGCCCCCTAGTCCAGGATCGGAACTATCAGATTAACACTTGTTCCTGCCGATGCAGCGTTCATTGAAGGAGAAGAACTTTAAAAAATGTGGTGAACCTATAATTTGGTTGGGTCGCTACGGCGTCTCGAAGCTCTAACGGTTTTGTCACGGAGGGCAGTCGTTCATTTCATGGAGGAAGTAGAAGAGTCATGTAACAATTTGGGGAATACCCCTCGGATGGAGTTCTTGTAATGTTGTCGTGGTAGTGTTTTTAATTTGAAGGTCAAACGGACATTTATAATTCCTCAACCTAATATATAGGTCTATCCCAAAGGGGTCACCTTAAAAGCAATAACGGTCAAGGCATAATGATCATGTCGTGAGCATGTATATCAAAATTATGTATCCACATTAAAACAGTCAATATTTTGGCCCATATTCGTTCCCACAGAAAGAAACTTGTCCCGTGTAGTTCTCAACATGCACTTCCTCCAATTTTGTCCCAACTTTCAGTATCACCTCCTCCAAGTCACTGACCGTGTTGCATTGTCTTTATTACTATGAACTTGGCGTATAATTATGCCCCACATGTTTTCTCTAATCTCTTGCTTGCTGAGGGTGGAAGCTATGCGATTTAGGTCTGAAATAATAAATCATGAGAGACTTACGAGGCGACAAGTCTATCTCCTTATAGCGGCAGCGATATGAATACTGCTGTGCTAATAAGAAGCGTTGTTTTTACTCTTCTGAGACCACTGTTGTAGGCTTCACTAAAAATTCCAACGTTGGATACTGTGGAGATCTTCAACTATAAATATTATCCCGATTTCAATAGCTTCGAACTGAACAATGAAAAGGTTTATTGGATAGCTTACTACCTCAATCCATTTGAGATCTTTTTTTTTTAGCTCTTTCGAAGAAACTGTTTATTTTTAGGTGAAGATTGATGTTGAAAAATCGTCCTACAATCCCAACACAACTATTCTACATATCTCGTCAGAACATTTAATCGACATGACCAGAAAAAAATCTTCTCTCAAGTGGAACCATTCGGTAGGTATTGGATTTCTTTATTGATAGGGAAACCTGGCGAGTAGCCAGAAACCTGGCGAATATACGGTACGCAGGATATTCGCAAAATCCTCTACTTGCCGTTTTGGTCCAGAGAGCTGGTTCCAGGCTAAGCTAGAAGAATCTAAATTTGCTCATCGAGGAAATGGGCGTAGAACGGCATATTGATCATTCCTTCAAACTATGTCCTGAACAAAATTATTCTGTGACACTTCCGATTCCGTTTGGGTAAATTGCAAACTGCTCCACGAGCCGCACGCATAATTGAGTCTACCCAAGGTGAACGCGCTAACACCACACAATCTTACTCAGTTAGCACTGGCGTCAACAAATTTACCATCAGTGCTTAGTGATGCATCCTCTCCCAAGCGGGGGGGAAACACCTCTCATTTTTAAGTTCGTGATTTGAACCATTATCATCCAGTAGTGCAGTATCTTCCTTCACCACTACGTCAAAGCTTTTATTTTCCGTAACAACCATGGGTTTCGTTTCCCTTGACGTTTCCAGATTTATCCATATACATTAAGAGTTATAATGCAGCGCTAAACTTGGCTCTGGCCCTCTCTATAGATCTTGCCTTGTTTTTCTCTTCCGTTTTGGTGAAGGAGTCACTTGGGTATACTCTTGAGGTAAAGAGATGTTGAGCGTTTGCTTGCTTATCGCATTCACGCTCCAAACGAGTAAAAAGGGCTATGCTGTGGGCAAATGCGATAGCAAAAGGATTCTGATAGGTTGTCAGGTAATGGTAATGTAATGGGGCAATTAGATCATTTTTTCATGTGACACTTTTCACAATCTCAGTTATTATTAAATAGCTCTCATTGTAGCAGCGATGAGCACCAAAGAACTTCTTGCATTAAGCTGCTAAATCTTTTCCAAGGATTAGGGGGCTGTACCTGAAAAAGCCCATTAGGACTAGGATTCATGAACGCAAGACCGAACGAACGAATCCAGGCTAGCAAACCACTTTCACGTAGTGCCTCTTCTAGCATTGCAAAGTCTATAATACAACCATCGCTGCTTTGACATTTTAACTTTGACGTCACCATTTCATGAATCTGTGCCAGCTCAGATTCCTTGAAGTTTTTCCTCGCAGACGATTTCTCAAGGACGACAAAAGGTGGAAAAGGGGAATGATAATAGGATGTGGGAGAGCGATTGTGAGACACCATAGTCCATCCCAGCTCCTCTAACTGCTAACGAGTGACTAAACCAAGATGTGGTCGTGGAGAACGATAACATCTACCCACTCTACTTAGTCGCTTACTTCGATAAAGCAAGATCCGGAAGCTACTGTGTGTAGACGTGCTGTGAGTGTCTGCTTCGTTACACATCCCCGCTCCCCTTCAACTATCCTTAATAGAGTATCCCCTGGGTTCCAGTAGGGCATGTGCAAATCAAAAGGGCCGACGTTGTCAAAGCTGTCGTTATAATGTGGCAAAATTGTCAAGATATTTACAAAATCTGTATTTATAAAAGTCAAAGTTTGTGTGTTTGTGTGTATGTATGTTTGTAAGTTTGTATGTTCCAAATGGAAATCGCAAAGCATCAACCGATCCGGACCAAAGTTTGCAGGTAGACCCGGAGCTGACGGAGGTTATAAGCTACTTTGCACCTGTGATTATCGATCGGTTCATCGATTATACCGATTTTATTGATTTTTCGCTATTTTTGCCCAGGGACTAGCGAGAACATGCCCTCTAGGGGTCCGCGATACGCTGAATACAAATATGACAACCACTTTGCTCTAAATTATCGATTTATTGATTTTATTGACTTTTCGCTGTTTTTGCCCACGGGGCGGTAAAGAAACATCTACCGGGGTATTTCAATGCGCTCAACACGAATATGATAACCGTTTTGACCAAACTATCAATTTGTTTCGGCATTCTTGCACACAATTTGGTGAAAACGTCCCTTCCGGGATTTCCCGAAACTGAACGTGAATAAGGCAAGCATTTTAGAAGAATTTATTTACCATTCAAGTAACATCACCCCATTTTCTGAAAGAAGGGGGGATTCGGGATGAAGAAGGGTCACTTAAGCTGATCACAAAATGATGAACATTTTGAAAGGATCCTTTTGGTTCAGCAAGTGTTGGCATCGACTTTAAATGGCCGGGACAAACTGAACACGGAAGCCGTGTACACAGTCTAGTCATGTTATAAAAGCGCACCGAGCCCTGGACACTGGAGCTTCTGCGAGTTTTGTGTCACTGTTTTGAAATTCTAGCGACAAATTACACAAAGGTATCCCTTCCTCATAATCTCAAAATATTCCTTTGCCACGGCGGAATTTGAATTCAAACCATGTTAGATTCTTCCGATCATGCAAATCATATGTAAGCATTGCAACATTGTTACCAACTTCCAAATTTAATTCCTATTAGATATAGTGCCTAATTACTCCTCCATTTTGGGCGAAACCCAAACAGCCAGCTTGTCCAACACTAAAGGCAGTACCGTGCATAACAAAACAACCAATACCTCATCCACCTCCTCCGTTAATTTTACCTTTTCTGTGTTGTTGCCACCTCCAAATTAAGCCTCGGTAAAGTGCTGAATTATCTCTTCTTTCTAGCCCCAACCAACTACGACTCCTTGCCCAACACCACAGCCAGTGCAATGCACGACAGAACAACCAGAAACCACTCAACACACTCAGGTGATTTGACCCTCTCTTTTAGAACTTAAGAGCATCAAACTTTATGTTTTAGAAAAAAATAAATGGAACATTTGTTGCAGGAAAAGCCGAAATCTAACGCAAATGCTCGATCTTACCTCTTTCTTCTGAGCATTGGTATTATTTCTTACATCGTTTCTGCTCAATAAATATTCGCTGTTATCACAAATACTTCAAACAAGCACATGCCCTCTAACTTGACATTTTCTTTTTTGGGCACATTTCAAAGGAAAACCCCAAAAAATTTGGTCCCTAGGATTTTGTTGTTCTCCAAGGTTTCCTACAATGATAGGCACGAGTGCTTCGATCAAACTTGTCCAAGCCTGCGGCCGAGTTAGACCGGTAGGGTACGGTAAAGTATCATGGGTGAAAAAAATCATCTAGAATAAATTTCGTCACAGGGATGTTGTAGAAGAGCAGAAAAATCGGTTCCCTCTTCTCGCCATGCTATAATTCATTCAGATGATGGGCAGATAGACATCTTGAGGACGCTGATTTCTTCGGCATTGCAAAGTTCGTGGAATTACCATAAAGACCGCTCAGGTTTTTTACTCAGACAAACCCTCGCTGGCCGCGCAGGCCCCGGAAGAAGCGAGATTGGGGCGCGCGCCCAGCGAGTTTGTCGCGCGCGCCCACCGACCGAGATAGGCGCGCGCGCCCGGCGAACTTGTAGCGCGCCCCTTGCGAGATCGGTGCGCGACGATGTAAGAACCGGTCAATACCGGATGATGCTCAGGTGTTGAACGTTCAGTGACAAGGGTCCACCATATAGATGTACCAGTGGCGGACGCAGAAAGTGGGCGGGAGGGGGGGCGTGGGAAGAAAAGTGGGGTCTCCGCCGTTTTGGGGACCCAGACGGAAAGTAAAATTAATAATAATATTAATTATAATAATAAACAATAAATAAAAAATATATTAAAAATAATAATAAAAATAAACAATTAAAAATAAACTAACACAAGATTTTTATTTGTATTGTAAAGTAATTTCGAAAATTTGGCGACCCATTCTCGGGGGGGGGCGCGCCCCCCCCCCCCCCCCCCTGCGTCCGCCACTGAGATGTACTGGTGGTGCACGACCATCTTTACAAAAACGACCGCTACGACCTCTCCATTACTGGATGAGGCTAGCGGTTGAAAATTATCGGCTCCACGCCTTCAAGAACCAAAGCTGTACGCCGTCCTGACCAGCGGAGTCCCACCGACGTTGCTTCGTATTTCTTGCTGGCGGAGGTTTGTTCTCCCGCGCGCCTAGCGATGTTGTCGCGCGCGCTCTGGCGCGCGCCGAGCGAGCGTCTTTTGTCGTCTGCGTCCTTCAAAAATCGTCCCTCGTCTGCGCCTAGCGAGATTCTGCTCCGGCAGAAGCGAGCGACTTTACCGACCTGCGTCTTCGAAACTGTACTATTTCCTTTTGCTCCGGGCGAAACGAAGCAGGGCTCGCTTCTCGCGGAGACCTCAAACAGGCGCGCGCGACAAGCGAGGGTTTGTCTGAGTAATACTTGAAATTCCATGTGTAAATCTCACGGTATTGCTTTTAGTGCGACGTGATCCAACACACCTATGAAATATATAACTTGAATGTAACTTTGGTCATTCACCGTTTATTAGAGGTGGAGGTTTCAATGGACTTACTGACCTCCCTTGAAGAACTTGAGCTAGACTGACTTTAGCTGAGACGAATTCGGTCGTTTTCTAGTTTATTGATTCATTTATCTGTCGGTACTAACATCGGAACAAGACGAAACGCGACAAGATGAAAAAATTTCAATAATCGTTGCATAAGTTCCTAACTAACGAGCATTGTTGCGGATCGGTGGTTCCCCTTATTCGTAGTTGGTGTGATGGGCCTACCTCACCGTATCATGTTGCACAGACTTGATATTAAATATGACCTAAGGGCTCTTCATCATTGAGGCTTCTACCCTGGGCTCCCAGCAGGAGGCCCCGGCGCTTTGCACCAGGCTCACACCTATGGACCAGCTTAAGGTATTTGTATTTCTATCTAGAAAAGACTAGATAGAAGCCTACAACTATCTAGTACTATCAGGGCTCCTGCAGAGGGAAACCTAGTAGATAGAGACATACGAAAAGGAAATGGTATTGGGCCACGCCCTCATAGTCCTTGTCGCTTGCCACCAAGGCGTTGGCTACGGCTCTCCTGGTATCCTCCTTTGGCATAGGCATCATAAACCTCCCACTACAGGTTGGGAAAAGTGAAGTTTTTATTTCTAATATTTGCATTAGCAATCTGAGAATAGAGGAAGCCTCTATGCCGGAATTAGTCCTAAAATGCTCTAATATTTGATTCCGTTCGTATTGCTAAGGGCACCGCCCCACATCAGAACCGTTTCTGAGAATTCCACATGGAAAGATCCTCTAGGGGCTGGTGATCGCATTTTTTTACTTGGCTTCGTGCGAAAGATCCTCGTACTCAAGGTTCAACTTTCCGACCTCCTGACTCTAAAGAGCTATCAGGTTGGTGCGAAATTAACTGCCGTTCTGAGGTATGCACTAATAAACATTTCTCTTCTGTAAAATTTGAGCAATTCCAAGCCAACTTTTGCGAACATCTGGAAGAGCTTTCCTTCTTCTTTCAAAAGCCGCTTGAATATTCTGGCTAGCTCCTCTCAGTACCGTTCTGTAGAGCCGCGAACAAATGGCGAGCCTACGCGATTTTTGGGTGATTATGGCTAAATACTTCAATCTCGACTACTTTTCACCGGAAGTGTCCGGCTATCTTACATTTGTTCGTACTCGGACCATGTTTCCAATGGACAGTGAGCTACTGATTCGCGAAATGTTCCTCCAGCATTTTGAACCCCAAGGCAATTATAATCGTAATCGCACGTTGTCCCGTGGTGATGAAGTGTTTAGGACAGTCGTGGAACCTAAACCGGTTCTTACCATTCGGGCGTTGAGTTCAGCGATGGATGCTCACTATACTACAGTTTCGAAACATTTGGCTCAATCGACAGAGTAAGAAAAATGCGGAAGTGAACACAACACGATCTGCTGATGACAAGCGTTTTATCCCTGTGACGTCTTTTCTAGCCTAATTTTTCGATCCAAAACGACTAATTTCCAAACACTGTAAGATGAACCTCGGTTTCGGTAAATAACGAGCAATGCGAATGGGTATAAGTAGAGACGATATCCCACTTCTCAGTTTTTCTAAACCAGATCTTCTCTCTATGCTGGTTGTTTTAGGGGTTTGGTTGTGCTGTAGGGGTGTGGTTGACTGCAGCCTTCTCCAACCTAGTTAAGCGCTGACAGCAGAGCTCTAAAATTGTAATTTCGAGTTCACTTTCGAAATTTTGCTGTAAATGTGGTATGCAGTGGTAAACAGAATCTTCTTCCCCCATGATTCAAGGTAGCGCTAAGCCTCTCACTCAAAAACATCTCCTGCAAAAATTGGCGCAGTGAGGCATCGAGGCTCTCGTTCATTCTGCTCATTCCTCAGACCTTTCCCTTACTGAATGTCACTTTTCATGAGTCCCAGATGCAAACCTGTGTCTGCAGCAGATGGCTGATCTAGAGCATGCCGAAATCGCCTTCCAAAAGTTTTTGGATATTTGACATCTCAGTTTCCATTGTAGAGGCAAACCATTCTGAGAACTAGTTGGGGAAGATTTAAAATTGAATGGGCATTAAACTAATGAAGAACGTTGTGTTTGAGCCAAGTTATAGCACTTTGAATTGGAGTTTTCGTTTCGCACCAACCTGATAGTAGACGGAGCCAGGGAAGAGGGTCAGAGCGAAAGGACGATCATTCCGGATAATTCCCCTAATGGGAGTTTCTCATCATCCAAGCTACAAGGTGCAATCCTTGTCGACCAATGGGGAAGTGCATGATGGAGAACTCCAGAGTGCTCCTCACAAGCTCTCCAAAGGGTATGACGCGAAAAAGGGTGTTTTGGCAGTTTTGTACAGCATCAAGTATACCATTGTAATGAGCAGCTCCTGCCGATTCTTTTCCTATAAATCTTCTCTGCCTGTCCTGCATACTTCGGCGAAGGTGAGCATCACCAAGTTCTGCATATTTATATTACACTAGCGCTGACACGCGATGAAAACAGCAGAAAAGATGTGTATCGATCGCCATGTGATGTCACTCTTCATTGATCAGCTTTTCTCGAAAATTCTCAATTTAATCTATTGTTTGGTTGCATGCAGTGATGATTCTCCTTAGTATATGTGCAGTGATAAAGACGGTAGAAGTTGAAACCTGAAAACACCGGTTTATTTCGACGGTTCTCCTAATCAGCAATTGAGAAATCATGCAGGTGTTGCTCATTTGTTGCTACACTTCTGTTCATGGTACTTGAGAATTTCGTTCCCGGCATACGGTACGGCTCAAGATTTCGGCAGATCAGACGACCTAGCAAATGTTTCCTTGAAAGGACTTTTTAGAGATCTACTGTCCTCATTACTACTAGCTACTTCCGTATTGCGTGATACAACTGTTCGTTTCGACTGTCATCCGGAACCAGAACCAACAAGAGAAGCATGCGAAAACAGAGGATGTCTTTGGGGATCACCCCCAGTGCACGTTAGTTGGCTTGGAAACAAAGTTCCTGCAAGACAAAGTGAAAACTGGATTATATCCCAGAACAGCCATCCGTGCTCTCTAAAGACTTCGGAAGCAGGCAATTCCTTAGCCTTTTAGTTAAGAAAAACATTAAATTTCATCAATGGACCCGCTATCAACACCATTCATCAATTCAGCGGGATCTATACTAGTCGTGTGCGTCAGTCCATCGTCATAGACACGTATTCACTTCTTGCGAAGTATCGTATTTTCAATGAGGGCCGATCAATTCCTCAGACATTCGTGGGGGTCGACTGCAAGTAGAAAGGGGGTCCATCCCTAATTGTACCTTGGGGTGGACCCCAAATCGCGGAGCACCTACCTCCCCCCCCCACATATGGCAGAGGTCCCCCCACGTGCCTCCACAGACGTTCCCCCACTTGCCCATTCCCGCACGTGCCCTGGCAGACGTCCACCCACATGCCCCAGCAGACGTCCCCCTCTCGTGCTCTCGCGGCTACCGCCGACGTTATCACCATATACCATCTACCCCCGACATCATCCACATCCTCAGTGAGAAGAACGCGCGACCGCCGCGAGGCCGTAAACGCGTGCGTCTGAGTTGCGTCGGCGATGCCACTAATCCATCATATAGACGAACGCGCGTCAAACGCACGCACCTAATACAAATTGTATTATCGACTGATCGATAACCTTAGTTCTATCCTCATTACTCTTAATACAAGGCACACTTTACTCGCTATTCTCCTCGCATTGCTCGTCCCCTGTACAGTTTGTAATAAATATATCATCCAGTGAACCACTACATTGCATATTCGGACAAGATAAAGTCCAAGGGTCTAAGGCGCAACCATCCGCCACACAAGTCGTTACAAACTGCCCTCAAAGGCAGTCTGCCACCTCAAGGATCGCGTTTGAGATCCTCACCTCAGCCGAACATATGCTAGCAGTTGAGCGTACAGGTACACTCTAAGTCTTAGAGTAACGTCGAAAACCCCATAAGCTAGGAATTCTTTGGCCGAGAATTCCGAAGTTCTTGGCCAGTGGACGGGAGGTTCGATTCCGCATCAAAAACTTGCTGAAGTGCGGTTTTCCAACACGGCAATCATAATATCTTACTTCTTATTAATTGCAGTTCATGTGTGTGTGTGTGTGTGTGTGTGTGTGTGTGTGTGTGTGTGTGTGTGTGTGTGTGTGTGTGTGTGTGTGTGTGTGTGTGTGTGAACCAGCCATCAAAAATGGAAAATACCTGTACTAACGTGTTCAGCGCGTCGAGTTATGGGCAAAAAGGGAGTTGGGGGGGGGGCGCCCTATAAAAGGTCATAGGCTTCACCTTGTAAGCCTAAGTAAAAGCACTAGCCTAAGCCTAAGCTAAGCCTAAGCCTAATCCTATGCTTAAGCATGCGTTTAAGCCTAAGCCTAAGGCTTAGGCTTAGGCTTCAGAGGAGTGCCCCCCCCCAACTCCCTTTTCACCGAGTTATGTATGAAAATGTGGTAAATTTTGATTTTTACCTTGATTTACAGGAGTTTCGGGCCACTTTTGTCATGTTCAGACATGTTAATGGCCGACAGCTGTTTTGATCACGGTCAGAATGAATGAGATAGGCTTTTGATTACAGGACCGCATAAAAAGAAAGAGAAGGGTAGGACAGCTCTATAATGGAGAGAAGGAACCAGGCGAACGACGGATGACACGGATGAGGGTTACGCCTTAGGATAGTGTTAGAGGTGGGCTGGCGGCGTGATAAGGGTGTGCCGGCTTCCAAAAGCGGGGATAAGCCAGGAGTCGGGTCCGCGCTGGCGTCCAAAAGCGGGGAAACGCTAGGAGTCGGGTCAAACAGCGTGATAAGGGTGCGCCGGCGTCCAAAAGCGGGGAAACGGTAGGAGTCGGGTCCAACGGCGCGGTAAGGGTGCGCCGGCGTCCAAAAGCGGGGAAACGCCAGGAGTCGGGTCCAACGGCGTGATATGGGTGCGCCGGCGTCTAAAAGTGGGGAAACGCCTGGAGTCGGGTCCAGTGGTGTGGTTAGGGTGCGCCGGCGTCCAAAAGCGGGGAAACGCCGTTGCCAGAAGTTGTTCAAATGGAGTTGTCCATAGTGGGTCAGTGGTTTCATGAACTGCGATGAAGAATACTTCTCTGTGGATAGTGTTCCACCTGCACTAATCTTATCTGAGGACAATGAAAATATGCGAGCGAAGCGAGCTCGAAAAGAAGCCTGAGAGTCCAGCGTTAGCCGGACGATCAGGCTGGTTAATATTAATTGGCATTTTATGTCAGCTTGTGTGTGTACAAGAGAACCAGCCCATACTGGAAAAATCTAATTGCATCACGACGTTCAGCGTGCCATGTTATACGGGAAAAGAATGCAAATTTTCATTTGTACCTCAATTGACAAGTGGTTTGGTCCACTTTTCGTCGGTTGGAAAGCCCACAGTTGTTTACATCACAGTGAAAATTAATGAACCTTGCTATTTATTTGTCTATGTTTATCAAGTCATGTGAAGGATAGCATGCGGATAAGTATGGTTTAGGGAGAAGGGTCGAGCCAGATAGACGTGAAACAGCAAGGACGGTGGGGAAATTAGGGGAAACGAGCTAGTTCTATGGAAGAGCTGCGCAGGCTTCCTGTACTGGAAAAAATGCCACTGTACGGATCCACTGATGCGAGTTTGATGTACCGGGGTCCAGCAGTGGGTAAGATACCACTGGACGGGTCCACAGCTGCTGAAGTGGTGCACCGGTGTTGAGAAGTGGGAGAGATGCTACTGGAAGAGTCCAGAGAGATGCGAGAGTAATGCGCCGGCCAGTAGTGGAGGACGTATCACTCGAAAGCGTGGCGAGCGAAGCGAGAATAAAAGAATGATATGAAAAGAAAGTGATGCTGAAAAAATCAAGAGCATTAATGTTAGTTGCAGTGTCAAGCAGTTTATGTACCATGCAAGTATCAAGCACGGTGCGTCTGGATTCTAGGGTTGCTAGGCAATTTCTGACACTTGAGTTGGGGATCTGGAACAAAAAGTTCTGCACATTCTAAGGAACAATTTTCTAGTATAATTATTCTGAACTCTCCAAACATGAGAACATCTGTAGCGAGTATTGGTAGGGAGAATTTGCGGTACATAGTATTTGTGAGTGTTGACGCGTCTGGTAAGAAGTTCTGATGTAAATACTTTGAACCTTTGAAGCAAGGGTAGAATTTTGTTTCTCAAAATTGTTCCCATGACTTTAGCAGATGTCGAAGTAACACCTGTAGGGCGAAAATCTGATAACGAGCGAGCATTAGGGACTTTGGGAATGGTGGTCACTAGTGCTTTTTCCGTGAATCTGGTACATCGCCTAGTAACATCGATATATTAAAAATATGAGCTAACGGTTCGCACGGCGACTTTGCATAACTCTTAAACGCTATGTATTTGCGGAGCACCATCGAAGGGCGTTGAGCTTGGAGGTTTCAAACTCTTGGGTATGCCGTACACTCCATCCGGATTAAAATAGACTTCGTTGAAATTGTAGTGAATACGTTCAACTAAAGCCATATCAGACCTACCGTTGTATGATTCACTCTCATCAGAAAAGACGCTGGAGAAGTTCTAGGGCGCATGTTTCATCCTCATCATTACTGAAATTGCGACCGAGACAATCAATTAGAATTGTAGAGCCTCAGTTCGTTGTAATCTTTCGACCGGCATAGACGGATAACTTTCAAGACAGTACTATATGACTAGATGCGTGTGTTTGACTCGCTCATATGATGTACAATGGGCCAAGTAACAACCCTGGCGCTACTCATACGCAGGTAGGACGCAAGCGTTCAGGTCTCTGCAGTGATTCTCGGCAACCACTCGGCATTTTCTCTCAAAGTGCACATATCGAATTGATCGGTTTAGATATGAAATGGGTGCGCGCGTCAGGCGTGCGACTGACACATGCGCTAGCATGAATTGTCCTTCTCCTTCATAAAATAGTCGAACGCACGCTTGACGAAATTCGTGCGTCTGTGTGATGTAAATTACCCCTATCTTCTGTACAAAATGTGATACGGTGAACTCGATGCATCATTGAGAGGATGGGTATTATCATACCCTAAGGTTATGGTTACTAATGGGTAGCAGATTGGCCTAGACGTATGAGTGGACATCTCGATGGGTAACAGGTAAAGGGTAAATTTGAGGTAAATTAAGGCTTAAAGTGGGTAATTTAAATAATGCATCCGAATCCTCTAGAGGATGAAATGGTGTTGTAAATTCAGTGAGCCCAATTCAAAATGCTACAGCAAGCTACTATATCGGGGGTTATCCGCAATGATGTATTATTAGAATGCTCTTATTTTCTACTTAAAACTTAGTAAAAAGGACAAAAATAGCTTTGAGTGAAGAAGTGGATTCTTCTTTGCCTATGCAACTTCAACTTCGGTTGTAGGGTGCGCCATGGTGTTACCTACAGCAAGGGTTCGGATACACCTATGAGAGCACAAGCGGGCCGGTCGGTAATCGGTGAAATTGGACAGTTTGAATTTCCCTAGAAGTATGCATTTGCTATCATTCTTGTGTGCTCAGGAGGCGATTCTGAAGAAGAACAATGGTCCACGAAATCCATGGGGCGAAGACATCGAGCGAGTCCACTTCAGAACCGGGACTATAGGGAAGACACTCAATGTGAAGATATTTGTCCCTGGGCGGTACGCTATTCCCTCATTGAGCCTAGCGCTTGGATCTGGGATGAAAATATAAAAAAACTATCATTAGGTACGAGCCTCCAGTGAATTTCACTCGCCATCCGTCGGACTCATTGGAAACTTTGAAGGTTGGCACAAGACATAGAAATTTGCGGATGTTTTGAATGAATAGGCGCCATTGTGAAAGTTCTAATAATGAATACTGGTTGAGGTTACGACAGGCGTGAAGAATGACGTCTTCTCGTTTGCAGTTCACCGAGAATCTACAGGAGGATGCATATTTGACACTTCAATCGGTGAGGGCTGGTGCAGTTACTATTAGGTTGTGTACAAATAAATTGCGTTTTTCAAACATCAGTTTTACTTCGCTGTTTTTCTATGTAATTTTCATTCAATGTAGTCGAAGCCTACAATCAGAAGTGGGCCCAACATCTGCAGACATTCCTCGCTGTGGTCAAACAAAGATAAGCCCCCGAAACTTTTTCCGAAGCAGAAGCTGCACAAAGGCGAGGCGACTGTTTTGTGGAATTCCGCCGGAATTTCACGTTATGAATACTTGAGCTCGAGTGTAATTATCAACATGGATAACTATTGTCATCAAATCGACAAAATGCATGAAAAACAGGCGCATGCAAGGGCTGCAGTGGTTAACAGAAAAGGTCTTATTCCGCA
Organism: Ancylostoma caninum; assembly: GCA_037903475.1. Lineage (NCBI taxonomy): Eukaryota > Metazoa > Nematoda > Chromadorea > Rhabditida > Ancylostomatidae > Ancylostoma > Ancylostoma caninum. Next base: position 91,927 of record JBAJFG010000372.1, on the reverse strand, counting down.
ATGATGCCAGGACATTACACTTGACAAAAAACGCTTCAGAAGTTGAACGATCTTCGCTATGGAATTTGCCTTATCAGGCACTCTCATCTCACCTGCCACCACAATTTCTTCAATGGCAGGGCGTTCAAGAATCAGACCGATGTTGAAAATGCATCCAACGAATTAACTGCGTCCAAACGTTCGGATTTCTTCCAAAAGGGCGTATGTGGACCTAAGAAACGTTCGCCGAAATGTGACGATTCTAACTGTGCTTGAATTATTTAGCAAAGCCTCGTTTGAGCTGAGTTATGAACGTTAGAAGTTACGCTTCAAAAAACGCAACTTTACGCTTCAAAAAACGCAACTTTTTTTGACGGAAGTTTAAGCATTCACCGGGTACATATTCCCACAAACATATTGTCACCGATGCAATTTTCTAGGTGGACTAATATTTTCGGACAAGTTTATCCAGCTGGCAACCTATCTTCCATCCGAAGCTATGTACGGATTAGGGGAGAACGTCCATCCTACTCTGAAGGTCGACTTTTCTGAACAGAATTATCCTTCACGTGGAATAATAGCTGTGTTCTCAGCATGATTTTACCGGATACCGCACATGGGCCTTGTTCGCTCGAGACGAGTTTCCTGTTTCCTCAACTCTGAGGACCATTAATCTTTATGGTGAGCTGGTGCCGCACTTTCAAAACGGCCAAAATTTACTCTTGTTGGTTATCAGGTATGCATGCATTCTACCTAATGCTTGAGCCAGATGGTAATGCTCATGGGGTCTTTATCCTCAACAGCAACGCACAGGTATGTATTCCTTTTTCATCATTCGTAAGTATGAAACAATGAAGGATACCCACGAAAAGAGAAAAAATTGCCCGTCACAGGAATTCACTACCGCTCCTGGTCCTGCGTTAATATACCGAACAATCGGAGGAAACCTCGACCTCTATTTCTTCCCCGGACCAACATCTGAGGAGGTCATTCAGCAATATCATGCGTTTATTGGAACGCCTACTCTTCCCGCGTACTGGGCGTTCGGGTTTCAGGTGATCATATCCATTTATTCAAATTTATTGGAAGGTTCGCATTGATTAAAGAAAATTCACTCTTGCCAAAATTGAGTGAGAGAAATGAAAAGTCTTGAACAATCAGAAAAAAATGAACTCTAAATCGAGCACAAAAAATGTACTCTAAATCGAAGCTAGAAAACTTCTTATATAGGAGGAACGTAGAAAAAGTGGGTTTGAATGAAAAGCAGGCGTGGATTTCAAATCACTTCTCTTTTTCATCCTCCGGTAGTTTGTCCTCGTCTCAGGAATCGCTGGAGATATAGTAAATGTTGATGCAGCCAACATAAATATTTCAAATGTAGCTTTTCTTAATTTTCATTCGATTTTTTTTTGAAAATATAAGTTCGCAAAATAAATCCTGCAACTGCAGCTATCGCGCTATGGCTACAAGGATTTAAATGAAATGATGGAAAAAGTAGATAGAAATATAAATGCCGGTATCCCATTGGAAACAACAGTGGCTGATATTGAATATATGGATAGATACAAAGATTTTACTGTTGGCAAGGTGAGAATTCTCTCAGAGATGTTTTTCTTTAACCGACAAAACTGAAATGAAAATTGACTTTTAAGCATTGGAAGGACCTACCGAAATATATAAGATGGCTTCAGCGAGAAGGAAGGAGAGCCATTCTAATTTGGGATCCAGCTATTCAAGTCGACGATGCAGCCTTCGAGAGGGCACTGAAAATGGTATGCAGGTCTAGATCAGGGATGAGCGAATTGTCCTTATCCGGTTGTCCGTTTTGCCGTTATCCGTAGGTTTCGGCCTTTCCGTTATCCGCACCGTTATCTGGGGTTTGGCGCCGGATAACGGTGCGAATAAGGCCAAAAATAGTAGCTTCCTTTCGCAAGTTCCCAACAGATAACAGCCTCCATTCCAAGAATTACTCAATCTAGCCCATCTCAAATCGTCAGTGGTTTACAATCTTGTAGCAAGATAGGAGGGGGTAATACAGACTTGCACTGTCCAAAAAGAGGTGCTCTTTGGGTCGCCCGACAAAAGTCAGGCTATTGCCTCGAAACCACTATTGACTTGTGAAATTGTCAGCAAAGTTGGCTAATGTTTGGCTATTGACAACGTTGAAATTGTTGACTTCGCAATCCACCGATTAACGGTGCCTCTTCCTTACTAGGTTTATTTCGGCTAATCATTGAACCCTATTGTTTCCATCAATTCTTGGATGTATTGATCAAATAGCGTTTGAGAGTCAACTGCACAAAACTCCACAAAAGACAAATGATGCAAAGCTTCAGCCTCCTTCAGCTCAACCCTCCCTTCCCCACCCCAAAGCAAAATCTGGGGAGGACCACTCTTCGAATGCCTCTCCTTTCTACTGAAAAGACGCACACGCATCATCTCAAGCAACTAGTATGCCAATCTTATTAACGAGTACTAAATGTCACTAGAAACCGTTCTTTTTAGGGAACCCACTTGCCCAAATTTTCCACAATGTCCACTCGTCCCATCGAAAATAGCTGAATAATGAATCTTATGGTCACCTTGAACTTTGAACAGATCTTCTGGTGATAGCTTCCACGAGGGCGCTCGGAAGGGTGTTGACGTTACCAAATTTGATTCCATAAAGCTGAGACACATACGTCCAAAATTGACTCAGTTGGACCAATATCGGGCTGAAGCTTTGTTTGACGTTCCCACGCTGGTAGAATCCCCTTCCTCGCTGCAAAGTTGTTACCGAGTTCGAGCCCACGATTCAGTTTCACACGAATTTCTGTAAACGAGCACTTTTCGATTCATCTTCGAAAAAGCCGTGGGAAGTGGATCGGTCTGAATGAGAATGAAAGGACAGTGAGAGAAGGAAATGTGCTTCCAACGGTTTATCAAAAGTGCGCTGGAAACATTACTCTCCACTTCCAAAACTCGTGGTTCGGAAATTCGGCACTGATTTCGTCACAACATAGAATGTGGTGTCTCGGTGCGTTTGGATCACTTATCCGTTTTCCATTATCTGGTCAATTTTGGCAACTTGATTTTTGGTCCTAAAGCTTTTCTAACTTGATTTTTGGTCCCAAAACGGCATATTTCTAGTCCACGTAATTACTGTAGATGAAGCACGGTTTCTGTACTGTAAAAGGAAATGTGAACGGGTACGGGTAGGGACATTTTCCCACTTGTAAGTTTGCTATATCATATCTTCTCTCCAGGGAGGTTGTGTCAGGAGTTTGGTGGTGCTGTGAGGGTGTGATTGACTGCAGCCTTCTCAAACCTAGTCGAGCATTGACAGCAGAGTCCTAGTACTGTAAATTCGAGTCGATCGCCGAAAAGTTGCTGTAGATTTGGTTGGCACTGGTAAACCAAATCAGGTTCTCTTCTGCTCCAAGGTGGCGCTGAGTCTCTCACTTCAAAACTCATCCGACAAAAACTGGTGCAGTAAGGCATCGAGGTTCTCATCCATTTCCTTATTCCTCAGACTTTCCCTTACTGAATATCACTTTTTCTCAGTCCCAGATGCAAATCTGTGACAGCAGCTGATTGCTGATCTGGAGCGTGCCGAAATCGCCTTCCAAAAGTTTTTAGATTTTTGCGATTTCAGTTTTCACCAGCCTGATCGTCAGGCTAACGACGAACTCTCGGGCTTCTTTTCGTGCTCGCTTCGCTCGCATATTTTCAGTGTCCATAGATAAGATTAATGCAGGTGAAAGAACAGACACTATCCACAAAGGAGTAGTCTTCAAAAAAAAAATGGCCTCAGAAGATCAGGAAAGCGGACCCCGCCAACGAACGGGACAAACGCTGAAGAAAAAGAAGAAGAAGAACTGGAGTGTTCGTTTCGGCAATTAATTCCGCACCAACCTGATATCACGTGGTGTATGGATAACCATTTTTGATGGATATCTGGTAAAGGGTGAATTCGATTCCGCTAACACACCTACCATAGATAATTCTAATGATGCTTTCAGACCTAGGACGGCCAGTATAAGACTACGGGATTGTGTGAATAAAAAAAAACAAAATTATCTACATAAGAGACCATCTGGAACATTGAAAAGGCTTCCACCATTTATGCTTACTACAAAAACGTTTGAGCGTATTCTATCACATAATGCGGATCTTTCAGGATGCTCGATTTATAGAATGGGAACGTTACGATCAAGTGATGCGATCAATTCAGGTCTTCACAATTGGTTATTTCACAGCTAAACGAAAAAATGCCTCTTAATATCCCGTACAAGCAGTCATCACCAACTTTTAGGACCAGTATCCTCTAGTGAAGGACACCAAAATTATGCTAGGAGTTGTATGGCCCGATCGACACATTGCTTTCCCTGATTTTCTTGATGAAAATACGAGGAAATGGTGGATTGAGGAGTTTATCAGATTCTGGAAGGAGGTTGGTCTTCTTCTATTAATAAGGCTCTAAGAAATCCTGGTGAGCCGAATGATTAACAGAACTTAAATGTTGTGTATTTAAGGTACCATTTGACGGGATATGGATTGATATGAACGAACCAGCTAATTTCGGTACAAACGAGGAGAAGCCATGGTATTTTGAAAATCCGGATCACCCAAATATTCCTACGCTTCATTGTCCCGTGGAAGGACCGGATTCTTCGTGGGATATGCCTCCATATAAAACACATAATGTGTGGCTATATGGAAAGGTGATCCATGTTTCACTCACTAAGGCGACACTCGAAATGGAATAAATTGCCAGAGCCAAATTGCCAGATCACTTTAAAACGTAAAGCCGCTCCAAAATTGTGTTTCGTGTTGCATTCGTGGATCCACCGGGAACGGAGAGGGGAAGGGTGAGGGGGGGATGGTACGGCGAGGTTCAAAAATGTTCCATGCTTCACAATATATAGAAGATTATTTCATAATTTCCAAAAAAATGGAGTTACTTGGCACTTAGACTCCAATTGCATAAGGAGGCAATATGCCACAGTGATACGATCTCAATCAGGGTGGCTGGGCTATTGAGAGGCGAAAATATTCAGAAAAGCGAAGTATTGCCACTGATTCTCGCAAGAGCTGAGGTGGCGCAAATGGGGAGCCAAGATACCCTATGTACGGGGTCAATTTCACTGCACATTAACCTTTTGCGTAATATTGGGCACAATTTTCTGCGTTTCCCTGCACCGGGGACAATTGCTTTGTCGTCTAAGGATGGTCTGTCCTTAGTTGGATTCCTCCACTAGCTATGGACGATCTTTCAATACATAACGAATTCTATTATTATATTCTATAATACCATTGTTACGTTAGTGAGATCACACAATACACAAAAAGGGAGGGTGGCTTTATGGGGGGAGGGGGCAAGATTAAGAGAAAACGCGATCGATCGCCGGACCATCTCCCGCTCACCTGATTGGCTGGCCCCGCCCACGTCAACTTGTTATCTCGACTGCTTCGACAACTTCTTTTGTATTTAATGCTCCTAATTCAAATAGTGTTCTGATTGTGAGTCTTCTAATGTTGATAAAAACATTAGTAGAAATTATGAATAAAATAAATTGTCCTCAACCCTTCTCGACTTCCTGAGAAGTACAGCCATTCTAGGATGCAATATTGGCAACAAAAACACTGTGCATGCTGGCACTGCAAGCTAACGACACCCAGCGATTCTACAACGTCAAAGGTCTCTATGGCTTACATGAAGCTGAAGTGACTCTCGCGGCACAGTACGCTGCAACCAATAGGAGAGGAGCTGTGGTATCACGGTGAGCTCGTGCTCATCGGTGGTAGTAAGTGAAGACTTCCATTTGTTTAGTTCAACGTTCGCTTCCGCTGGTAGATATGCAGGCCACTGGTTGGGCGACAACAGCGCCAATTGGGAGGATCTGCAGACTTCAGTTATTGGTGCGCAAGAGTTCAATATGTTCGGAATTCCGTGAGTGTTCCAGCTTCCTCAACAACCTGTCAGCCACAAATGAATTTTGTCTCAGTTACGTTGGGTCTGACATCTGTGGATTTTTCGGAGACGCTACCGAGGAACTTTGTTTGCGTTGGCAACAGATGGGGGCATTTCATACGTTTATGAGGTGAGAATTTACTCTGCAATTATACTCCTCGTGGGTATATCACTCTGCGCCGCCGTCCCTCGAGCGACAACAATTTTAATGCCCATCGATTGCCCGCGTATGCTGATGATGTTCTGGGCCCGCGTGTAACATTTAGCTTAACCATGGTGAACGTTCAAGAAGACCCAAAATTCGCCGGTCACCTGGCTTCCATCAATACGTTTACATGTACGCGACGTCAGCTACTGTCGTGGGTAATCGCCTCCATGGGTATGAGATTACCCATCCTTCTAATGGGTGTGGAAAATCAATGCCACAAGGTTGCTGCGATGCTGTCGAAGGCTGTCGCTGCACATCACGTGCAGCTGGGTCCGGACGCATCATCGAGATTACCCACAGTAAATGTATAAAACCCAAATGTACTTTTCATTTGGTCTCCTATGCATCACTGGAATTACCACGGGTAGACGCATCAACGCCTCCAAAATTAACCCACAACTTGTGAGGTCAACAAATTTTTCGTGGGTAATCTCAGGGATGAGTGCATGACATCCATCAACATGCTTACCCGGTGACATCGTCCACGCCTAGGTGCTACACATGGGTAACCAATCGCATTGTGCACTTTGAGCTGCATCAAACCTATCGTTTCTAACATCTTCTACACAGGAATCATAACGCAAAAGGCCAGGCGCCACAGGATCCAGCCAAATGGCCTTCGGTGGCTGAAGCTGCAAAGAAGGCTACTCTCTTCCGCTACCACTACCTTCCATACCTTTACAGGTAACCAATTCTACTTTCATGATTGGGTCAAGGAGGGTGTCTTGGGATTTTTTGGAATATAGGGCAGTGGTGAACGATGATTTATCTATCACACCAGATTATCGGAATTGTACATCACAGTTATGCATACGTTCTTCAGATTTAACTGTGGATTAAGTTTCAGTACAATTTTCCTGAGCACAGAAAATTTCATGCTATTCAGAGAAATTATCAGGATTGGTTAACTATGCACCAATGGTGAATCGTGATGCGATGCCGAGGTGCAGCTAAATATTTATTTAAGTGATGTTTTAACAACACTTCGTTCCAGGATGAAAAAGGAGTCACTTCCCATAATTGACGTTCATCTATTGATATCCTTCTGTTTAACAAACCACGTTCAATACAGTCATCGTTTCACACTCATTCAATAGAGAACATCAGTGAATCACTTTGATTCCTGAAACAAAAATACATCAACGTGCCTGGTCACAACGAAAAAAAAACATTAAAGAGATACCCTACAATAAAATCTATGTACTACGCGACTCAATCCACACCGTTTTCTTGGGCGTGGTATTCGACCTAAAAAATGGCGGTGCCAGCTACGTAGCTCTGCGATTGACTATTCGTATATTCGACCAATACAGGGCTCAACCACGCAACATTCCCAGATACAACGCCCTGTACACCTTTTTCCTTACTGATGTGCGCAAAAAGGCATATTCTATTGTTTGGACCGCTTTAAGAGGGAATGTATGGAAAGGAATCCAACATTTATATTCGAAACTCAAACATCCGTTTTTGAACTGCCAAAAACTTTCTTCCATTATTTCAGTGTATTCTTTGTTGTTTCAATGAATGGCGGAACAGTGATACGCCCTGTATTTTTCGAATTCTGGATGGACAAGGAAACACATAATTTGGGTCACCAATTTTTATGGGGAAGTTCAATGATGATTGCGCCTGTTCTCCACAAGGTGAGTATAGTGTATGGCTTTTTTTTTTTTCACAACGTTCTTCAAGTATTAGCAAAGGAAACTGGAGCACATGCATTTAACCCACATGTTTCTTTTAATGGTAAACGATTTTTTTTCAGTTTTCAGTTTTTTGTCATGGATTGACTTGAGGATCTAATCTATCCTAATTAAACAGTCTTCCTTGAGTGGGAGTCATTTGTTCCCGGGAGGGTCGATGGCGAAAAATTGTTGCATAGGAGTATTCTAAACATAAAATATGTCTTGAGTGAAAATCGGACCAGGAATTATAGGAGAATGTATAGAAGATTGCTTGCTCACGAAATATTATACTTAAGTTATCGGAACTTCTACTTCGAATCTTCTTTCCTTATCCCACCTTACTCATCCCTTCTTTCTCGCAGTTGCCTTTGTCTGCCACTAAGGACAACAGAAGTCTTCATGGTCCATATGAGCCACTTAGTCCAAAGGTCACATGCTCTTACAGGGTGCAACAACTGTAGACGCCTACCTTCCTGACGATGTTTGGTACTCGTTATACGATCACAAATATGGTCACCTCGTCTCTCCTGGCTACAGCACGTTTCCTGCCCCTTGGACCTCTCTGATTCCAGTTTTTGTGAGAGGTACGCGAGCTTGGTCTAGATGATTGAAAAACTTATAACGAGTACGTTTTCAGGCGGAAGTATCCTACCTCGACAGAAACCTGAAATGACTACTACGGCTTCACGGAAGAATCCTTTCGAGCTGTTGATTGCACCTCATTACAGTGAAGGTTAGTTCACTATGTAAGATTGCATCAGATCCAAATTGGCCCTATACTTATGTCGTGCACTGGAAATTGTTCAAAAGCGGCTGGTTTTGTCTGGTAGCATGTGGTAAATGGTGGTTATCGTCATGGCGCGACGTCGCGAGTCTCCGTTACATGTTGCTTATGCTTTTTTTTATTAGAAAATCACACAGTGGGCCGAACCAGGGTCGCGTCCACCAGAAGGTGCGATGCGGCGACTTCATCGATGTTGTGGATTGAGACTTGCTCTTCTTTCCTACTTTCCCTCCTTAACACTCGCTCCCTGCCGCACACCTGTAATGTTCAATCTGTGGTTCTAAGAGTAATGCGAAACTTGAATGAATTCAAAACGTTTGTAAAATCACAGGTTTCAGTGAAAACCATGACAAATTGGCGAAATTGACCAGCTTCCCAACAAAATGAACGTTAGTCCTGTATCCTAGTAGGAAAAGTAGGGATGTGATGGTAAAGAGATGGATGAGCAATCGATCCTCACCTTTGATTTTTCATCTATCAGATGAAAACTGAGAAGAGCTTCAGAAATTTTTGAAAATTCTCCTTTAACAGCAAAGTTCAAAAGCGACTACAGGCAACCTCATGACGCACAACCACATATCGGCCATTTCTCTTTCCAAACAACTGAAAAAAGCAGTGGTTTCCAAGAATGCCGTAGACATTGCAGGTGGTTATGGATCCGCCGATGGTTTTCTCTTCTGGGATGACGGTGAAACAATCATACATTCCTTCGCTTCTCACAACTACTTCGAGTGGTCATTCAAATTTTACTGTGATACACAACACGCGACACTCTTCATCAGAACAGACAGACACGCTGTAAGTTTCCTATTCTCTTCATTTCCCCTTGTCCTCTATGTTTTCACAACCGCATTTGTTCAGGAGGACCTTAAGATTCCAACATTAGATACACTGGAAATTTTCAACTATAAGTACAAACCAAATTTGGACAGTTTTACTTTGAATGGGGCTAAGGTCGGTTTTCTGATTACTTTCCTTGAAATTCCCTCTCCACAAGACTGTCACGGAAAATTTTCCATATTTCAGATTACGGTAAAACATTCCACCACTCCTACAGATCGACAGAGTTGTACATTTAAAATTTCTAAGCGACGTATGATCGATATATCGACTGCGCACACGTATACGCTGTCATGGACTCACGCCACCGCCTAGTTCGCAGTTACAAATTGAATGAAAACCTTTTCTACAATATTTTTAGACAAATGTTGTTGCGAATAGAAATTCTAAATGAATTGTTTATTGTTTGTTGATTTTAAACACTAGCATAAATTGATTTCGCCGCACTATTCGGATAGTTCTGTCCTTGAAACAAAAAAAAATTTGCCCAAACTTTGCCTCCGGAGGTCATTTGCTGCGTTAGTGACGAAAACCATACCAATATTATATCTTAAGCCCATTTTCGTACGGTTACGATAGAGTCACTGTAATGGAGTGGAAGGGAATGCTAACTTTGTCAGGAAAATGGTAGTATGTAGCGGAATAAAATTGGTGCATGCGATCAATATCCAAGATAACCCTACTGTGCCCAGTATCAGAAGGTTCTATGAAGTGGCCGACTCCGAACTCGGACTCCGATGCACTACAACTACAGCTTTAACCCCACAAAAGTGTGCTTACGGTACAAAGTGAGCATCATTTCCGTAATCAGCGCATCAAATGATCCCTGTAGGCAAAGTTTGGTTGGATACCGTGCCTTTGAAAAGTCTGGAGCAGAACAAGCCGAATACTACCGATCTATGCTGAATACTCTCAGACAATTTCGGGGGCAAATCCCCTTTGGAACGAACGGGGGGCGAGGGTCGAAACGAGCGTTTGGGTATTTTCGCCCGAGAAGTAGTCGCGTTCAGGCCGCTGTGGGGCCGCTGAAAACGGGGCTTCCATTCCTATCCGCCCGCATACTGTCCGCGTTCAGGCCGCCATGAGCCCACAGACTACTAGGCGCTACTGCTCCTAACACAGCGCACAAGGTGGTATTCTCCACAATTACCTGTCAGCTGGACGCACCGTGACAACCTCTGGCAGCTTGGTCACTGCTTGGGCACAGTCTCGCACGGAGGAGCTCCTGGTTCGAAGCTATTGTGGATCCAAAGTGATCCACCGGAGTAAAAAAGCAACATAAATATGCAAATTCTTATCAGAAATACGAAAAGATGGCTGTTTGCAAGGCATGTCCATGGTTCCGTAGTGCTAGCCTTTTTCTATTACTGAGAGGATTCGAACCAACCTGACCATTCTTTATGAACGACTGAGAGTCCGCTGCTTTATCCACCAAGCCATCCATGCTGCTGATCTCTTCCATACCGGTGTTGCCTTCATCCTTTATCACGTGCGTACTACCACCAACCAATCATTCCGATTGGGCCATTCCCTTATTGAGCCGAAATATGTAGTCGTTCAGACCGGTTTTTGGAGAAATTTGCCGGCGGTCAGTGGCTGCAGAAAGCGGGCAGATGCCCGGCACTCTTCACATAGCGGGCCGAACCCCGACGGTGCTTTAGCCCGAATGACTCTGCGTTCAGCCCGCGATTCGCCCGACAGCGCGTTTGGCCCGCAACGTGTGTGGTTCCGCCCGCTGTTTGTCCGCTATTGGTCCTCGTTCAAACGTTTCGTCGGGGATTTGCCGGCGGTTGGAACGGGATTTGCCCCCGAAATTGTCTGAGCCTTTTTGAAACGTTGCTATTCACTCAAATGATATAATAAGGGTAATTTATACTAGCTGAGCGCGTCAGTCGCACGCATCCATTTACATGGGATTTTCCATGAAGACCGGTCAACACGCCATGTAGGTCCTTAATGAAAAGAACGCGCAGCTGCCGCGAGGTCGTAAACGCGTGCGTCTGAGCTGCGACTGCGATGCGACTGCAATGCGACTGGGCCCTATTCTTCATCATATAGACGAACGCGCGTCAGTCGCACGCCAGTGTGAATTGCCCTATATGTCCTGATATTTTTGGAATGAAAGAAAGGATTGAATGCTACGGATATTATTGGGTTGGGGAATTACAAATGTCCGCTGCATTCGTTTTCCTTTCCTCTTCTATTTTGTCCAGTGTCACTATTTTTGGCAGGGCATGTGTATTCATGTGAAAAAGTGCTTCATGGTGCTTCAGAAAATATATGGTTTGTTTGGTATTCTCCAATTTTTTACTTTTGAAAAATTATTTTTAATCGGTAGCGCACCAACTCAAGGCGGACATAGTAAATGCGCGAGCCGCCATCGGCCGAATCCTTCTCTGCCGTGTAAAGAGTCGCCATTCTTTGAAAACGTTACAGTGTCAGATGATAGAAGAGTGTGCCTTGAACACGCAGACAAAAGACCATTCCTGCTCAGCGACGCACAGCGGCCTTTTCCGACACGTAAACCCGACAGTCACGAATGGAAGGTGATACTGCCTTTGAGGTAAGATATTAAAAGAACGCCCCATTCAAGGATGATGATTAGTAGTCATAAGTTTAGTGCTGATCGCTGTGCGCAATATTAGGACCGCATGGACCTAAATTCCATCGTCATGGTATCAGAACAGCGGCTACAAAACTTATCCACGACATGGTCAGAACGACACATAGTGAAAATGACTTAGAAGAGAACCAAAAAATAAGGATGGAATGGAGGAAGTAGAAGAGTCATGTAACAATTTGAGAAATACCGCGTTGATGGAGCCCTTGTAATATTGTTGTGGTAGTGTTTTTAATTTGAAGGTTAAACGGACATTTATAATTCCTCAACCTAATAGGTATTTAATAGTTTAAAGGTTTTTTCATTGAGAATTAGAAATATGGACAAATTGGAAAGATGATACCTAATTGAGAATTCACTTAACATCTTCTGCATGCTAAAAACAACACTGAAGCCAGTAAAAACCTGAGATTTTCTGGTATCCACAAAACTCAAATCTCGTTTAATGTCTACAGCGTTTGATTTGAGGAGAGTCCCCCCCCCCCTCCTCCCCAAAAAAACCACAACGCTGCACAGTGCGTAAAAACGCTGAATATCGCGACCCACGGCAACTCCATGGACAATTCCACGCGCGAAGAGAAAATATTTGAACTTTCGTGCAACCTCGGAAGTTGAATTTTAACCACAATTCGCTTAATCTTTATCTTCATTTCTACTTTCAGGTAATGCTCATGATGATCTTTGATTTTCCCATCATTCGATCGTCTTTCTAGACGCCTGGGAGTAATTCCGGAGTCTTTGGAGGTTCTGAAGTGTCGCGTCCTTATTATTTGCTTTGTCTTCCACGTTCATTTTTGTGTTGTTTGACGCCACGCTTACCATCAAAGCAACAACGCGGAAATGGAAATTGTACTCTCAATTCCCTCAGGACCATCACGGCCCACAGAGCTTGTGCGGCTTATTTGCATTGCTTTAGCTCATCTGCATGCACTGTAGGCTCTAATATTATTGAGTGAATCGAGAGTACAATTTCTATTTCCGCTTCGGTATTGTTGTACTTTGTCAGAACGTCAAAGACATCCCTTCATTCGCGCATATATATTCCTATTTTTGCCTTCTGTTTTGATTGATATCTTTTCGTGGTGGAATCCACTGGATTTAAGTAATGCAGTTTACAGAAGAGTACATGCTGCCGATATAAAGCCAAAGTTTTGGGATCTGGTCATGACTACTGGTGCCGTTGGGCAATTATCGCGAACACAACGAATAAGTCTTCGGTTGTGGGTTTTTAAGGTTCGTTCTGTTTTCGTTGGAGCTCTTTTTTCCCTCTTTTCCCAGACAATTTGCCAAAAATTCCGCCGCAGAAATTGCGATTTTCGGGAATTTCACGGGTTCCAAACTAACTGTACACGATGACAAGGTGACCCGGCGAGCGGTCCGGTGGTAGCTCAGCGGAACTTTAGAAAGTTTGTCTGAATTTGTTCATTTGGCGGTTTAATCGCTTGTTTCCGTATGAAAGTGCATCGAAATTTTTTTTGTGGAAACTAACCTGAGACATGCGGTTTATTCACCCAAGAAACATGTGAGCAAATTTCTGGATACCCAAAATAAGGAATCTTTCGTCTCAAATCTTCACTTGTAGAAGGAATATCATCTTCAGTTCCACATAAATTTGCAGTTCATCGATGTGGAGGACATTGAATCTTTTGGCGTATGCGTCGAGGGTTATCGACCGAACGATGAAACAGAAACTGTGCTTCGAAACTGGCATTCAACTGCGATAACGGTATGTGCTCTCCTATATATCGTTGGTTCTTAGATTATGCTAGCTTTGTGTTGTTTTCAGAAGAGAATAACACCGTCGTTGCTGCATTCATGTAGTGGCTCGGTTTACGAACTACGGGGTTCGATAGATAGGGAACTTGCTCGGCAATACGGTAACATTTTGCTGTTCAAAATAATATTTCCATTGTTTGTGGATCCTATGATTCTACTAACATATCTTCGCCTTTTGAAGGATACCCTCCAGAACTTACTGAACTGTTTCTAAATGGATTCCCAGAAAATTGGAAGAGTATATTAAAGGAGTACTTTTACGTCGTGTGAGCTCTTATTTTTGCTTGCACCATTTCTACGCTTCTTAGGGTGCATATAAAAGGCAACTTTTCTTTATAGGAAGACTACAAATCCTATGAATGCTTCGCACTACTTCAGTGTTATTGCTCGACGTAGATCTTTAAACACTGTGAGAGGGCGCAACCTACTGTCTGCTAACAGTGATTCTAATAGAGTGAGGATTTTTGTACATCACTTCTTAGTCTTATTTATTTTTATTTGATTTCCGTGTTTTAGAGTAATCGCCGAAGTGAACGACTTTCAATTCTCCCTGCTCCCACGGCGCTTCCAGTTCCAATTGCAGAAGAGATTGAAGCAGATGATGGAGAGAAAGAAAACAGTGTGCTGAACTCATCTTCAACATCATCGAAAAAGGTGAATAAGTCTTCGAACAGTTACTGAATAAGTGAAATGGGTCTTGGTCTCGTCGTGACAAAATAGAGGGATAAAACAGCAAGTTACATCCTATGTTGCACTCGTAGTTATTGTGTGTTTGTTCTATAGTTCTATTTTATAACTTCAGGTGAATAATGCAGAAAGTGCCACCTCTAATGTGTCACCATTGTTCTCTCCTACCGAAAATAATAAGGTGGGCTCTTTGGTTTTGAGCAAGAAATTCAACTTAGACAATTCTATCCATTTTTTCCTTTATGTATATCTCATCACTTGGCTGCTCCTTTTCATCAATTCTCCATTTTAATTTGAAAAATATCGCTCCTTTGTGTGATAAAATGTCTTATTTTTGCTCGATGTTCCAGACGGCGAAGTCGAATGATGGCGTAAGTCGATTTGGAACTCGGCGTAGTCCTCGAATACGCGAAATTCTCTCACGATCCGGTTCAAAGGATATGGTTGGTGGTTCATGCAGCACTTCATTGAAAGCAATGAAAATTAGCGGTTTTTATAGAAAATCTCGTTTACGTTCTCCGCAGTGGAGAGTTACTTTTGAGCAAACTGGTGCGAAATCACTAACTTATGCGTTTTCTATTTTGTAGGATTCAGATCTACTATGTCAGATCAGTTAATCGTTCATGTAACTCTGTTCTACTTTCAGGTGAAAAATGCAGAGAGTGCCTCTATTGTGTCACCGTTGCCCTCTCCTGCCGAAAATAACATGGTAGGCTCTTCTTTGGTCTTGAGATGTTTCTTGGCCTGTTTGTTTATTGTGATATTTCAGAGCAAGGTCTCGGCAAATGATTCTTGCGAAGCCTGTACGCGCCAAATTCCAACCAATGACGTGCCTGGAGATGCGTTAGAGGTATTCAATGCGAGTTTGAGTAGTTTTTTTTTGAGAATTTTATTTTGAAGAGGTGTTGTTTCATGTGCAGGGAAACGTTGCAATATTGGCGTACTTTACAATTTATTCCAGGAATCCACTGTTTCTTCTGAATCTTCGTATATATTCGTTCCTCGTTTGAACAGTGAGACATCTCAAGTTAGTTATTACACGATAATGCCACGCTGCTTTTCGAGGCTCTTTTCCCCGTTTCAGACCTTAGACCAACTACCCATCGTGCAGTCTCCTGCATCAATCGCTTCATCGTCAGCTTCAGCTGGGGTGAGTTTTCTACACCATCTTATAATTTTTCTACAGATTCCATAATTCAGAGATTTCCCCATTTTTTCTTTAGCCTGTGTTCGCGGAACCACATTGTACTGGAGAAATCAGTACCAGCGGAAGCAACGAAAGGTACGTTTGGAGCGTTTGGCAAATTCAATGCTTGATTTGAAAAGTAATTTGTAGAGGTGGCGATGACTCTGCGAGGGATCTCGCTCTTGTGCCAGTAGAATCTGTTGTCTTCAAGGTCCCAGATCGAAGACCCTCCAGAGGTGCTTTCCCTCCATTTCTGAGAGCCTGACAAAATGTTATTGTGCTGTATTCTTATATTTCAGGTTATCATGATGATGCTGTAGAGCTCAGCGACTGGTCTATCCGCTTCGCGCCGATTGGATGTGGTGGTCCAGAACTTGGATTTCCCAAATTTGTTCTTCTCGGCAATCGAAAGTGGGACGACACGTGCATATCAAGCTGTTATATGTTGATTTCTCTTTTCAGAGGTCACAGCACTCAATGGCGGACATCTATCGTAGTACGTGTTGAGAGCGCCGAAATTCTCCACACGTCTTCTACAAAATACCGACTAGTAGGCGACATGGATACAATGGATTCTGCTTCCGCAGGCACGTCGTTGAGCTTGTATTTGAAAAGCGGTTCTGCTTCAAACTGATGTTTAGGTTTCCCAAAAATGTTTGTGGCAAAGTTTATTCGCGGGTTTCCACCGGACTGGAGGACTAGGATAACGGAGTTGTATGAGTGAGTTGCGGTTTATAGAGTGGCAATATAATTCCGCTAGTATTCTGCTTATCATTATGCTTCTCAAGAACGTTAACTTTATCTTTGAACAATATTTTCAAGCCTCGTCTTTAGCACTTTCTTTGGTAACCTCGATACCCATAATGGCCTAGAGAGCCACAGTGAGACCAAACAGCCATTGCTGTTCCCTGAAGGCTCGGAAGAAAGCGATTCACGCGACCATTTTCAAGTGTCTCATTGTGTTAGTCCTTTTTTCAGTTTCATTCTTTCATCAACGATAGAAAATACGTTTTAGGCTCGGGAGGGGCAGACATCAAGGGCTAGTTGTTCGAAGAATTCAGATGGTCGCAGAAATGGTTCAGAACGGAGAAAGAATTCTCGGATAGGTACCTATTGTTGTTCTCCAATGCCCTGTTCTCATTGAATTACTATTCTTATGTATTTGCTCACGGATCTTATAAAGCAGCATGCCCGTAGTGTATCTCGCCTTCCTGTTCTCATCTGTGCGATGCTTCTCACCCGACATGTACTGCGGAACCACTCTTTAGAATCATTCACCTTACTGCTTACCTGTTCTTGTTCCGTAATAAGCGCACCACGAAATGCTATGCAAGACGCTTTCCGTAGATAGTCTGTTTCAAAAACGATGATAGTCGAGTTTTTTGTCCATGATCAGCTTTTCTCGCCTGCCTTTCCGAGCTCTATTTCTCGCGTTTCTCTCTTCCTCTAATATTGTCACAGCTATGTTCCCTCGGTGAAACATCTTATATCTGTTGTAATTGAGCCCTAGTTCTGATGAATTGGTACTACGAAAGGCTAAAAACAGCTTTATTCATCAACTCGTTTATAACCTTAAAAGAAATCAAACTGTCTTCTTCGGTAGCTACCGTCGGCGCATTTCCTATCAACTTTCATTTATTCACATTTGTCTTCCATCGCAGCTACTCTTTCATTCTGCTCCACTCTCCTGATTCATGTAGCCGGGGCATTTATGTAATTTTTTAACTGTGCCTCGTTCTCTGTTTCTTCCAGCTGTTCTCACACTTTCTTAAAGTTCTCTTTCTTAACCCTACCTGTAACAGATTCTTCTTCCGGATGTCCAGATGAACCTTATGTCAGAGACGCTAATATTGGTGCAGTAGTGAGGCATCGAAATTCAGCTTCTGGCCCAGGTAATACTGTGGATATTTTTACGTAGATCGCATGTGTGCAAATTCCTTTATACATACCCGAAGTGTCCATGGAATGCGTTGAAATAATTTTAGAAATTCGAAGATCTCGAAGTGGACGGTGTGTACATGCGCCTCTGGCTCAGTGGGCTGGTGAGCGAGTTCGGTATGATGGCTTTGGGAATGTCATCGGTGTGCAAGGTGTGAACACTGAAACAATGCATTCAAAAGGAGCTGTTGGGGCTGTACGTGCTTTAACATACATTGTATTTACATGTATTTATTTACATCATAAATACTTTGTAGTATAGGTTTATCGTGCTTGTTAAGTTAGCGCTTTCCAACTACTATGGTGTGTCACCTGCCAGATCAGCAAGGCAGTCCGAAACGTTTTTGCAAGTGCCGGAACTAGCAGTCGACCATGGACCAAAGACGATGAAAAGAAGGAAGGCTTTGGTGCGCAGTTTTGTTAGATGATCATAAGAATGTATTGATGACGTGCAGTATACGAATCAGCTTTAGGTAACGTATAGTGACAGCTCTGATGAGGGAGATGAGCAGTTCAGTAGAAGGCGAGCCAAATACCTTTCAGACGAAGAAAGTCCCGTTCGAAAACGTAGTCGCAGACGCGGTTACCAGGTCAGCCTCATTCATTCCTCTAATCTTCGATATATTTGCGGCTGTTCCGAACACTTCTTCTCCAGACTGATTCTGAAGAATACGAGATTGAGCGAGAGCTGAACGCAGAACGTCGCTTGCTGCTGGAACAAGCGAGAGAATTACGAAGACAGCAAGAAAACCTAATTGAAATGGAAAGACGACTAGCTTACCATGAAGCGAAATGGAGGAAGAAAAGAGCTAAAGAAAGAAGATTTGAAAGCGAACATAGGAATAGGCATTATTCACCCGAAACGATGGTAGAAGAGAAAAATCACCAAAGGAGACAGCAGAAAGGTTCGACAGCATTAGTAGAGGTGCTGTTTTCAGCCTTTATTTATTAATTATCTCTTTCTTCAGTCGGGAAACAATACATGCGCAAAAAGCCACCTCGTCACGACGATGAAGATGATAGATATTGGCGCGAGGGTGTATTAGAAGTACAACGACCAGAGGACGAGTGGGCTCGAGAAAATGCGCAGCTCTCAGATTCGGATTATTCTGATGGAGACAGTGACTGGCATGAGCCGGGTCAGTCCCTTTTTCCATGCATGTCTCTCCAAAAGTGAGTGGTTTTTGAGTGAAGAAATCAGCTCTGCTTCAGTGCGCAAAAGAAGAAAGAAACAATTTCGAAGAGTGAGGAAGCAAAGTTCTTCCGAAGATGGTTCCTCAGTGGTAAGTCTTAATGGGTAAATATTTCCCATGCAAGCTAATGTGCCTCGTCCCTTCTCTACTTCATACCTTCTTCCCACCCGTTGGTTTAAATGCAGCACCTATGATATTTTCTCTTCCGACGTGAGGTATTTCAAGTGTGAATAGCTGTGAATGCATCACAACTGTGCAAGGAGTGTAAGAAATCTTTGTGTACTTGCGGTGATAATGCAGCTGTCATTATTAGCAGTGATTAGATTCCGTTTCACCGAGGAAGACTGCTAGAGAGAGGTTACAGAAGAAAAGTTAGGAGAAAGAGACGTTACAGAAAAAAAGGTACGGAGAAGAGTGCGGTATTTGGAAAGGCGCGCGAGAAATGTTTATCATTATTCCTCTTTCTGCCCTTCTCTCTCCTTAATCAGCGCAGTGTCAACTAGTGCGCTAGTCAGTTGACACAGCGCTGATTAAGAAGAGAGTGCACTGAGCCAGTTTGGTTAGCTGTGCACATTGAGTAGTACATTTCACAGAATATCTACACAGATAAGTATGGTCTGTTAGCTCAGAGATGGCACCTGCTCAGAAACTTCTGAGCACCGGTGCCGACCCAAACGGGCACATGTGCCTTTATCGGCGGCAGTAGTGGAACTACTCGTGGCGACAGCAAGAATCCTGGAACGGCGCCACTTCGCATTGCGATGAGAGCGCGAAATAATCCATGTGTGGACTTTTCGTGCGCTGTGCGGTCATTGATGTGTCGCCATTCCTGTCGCCAATGAATAGTGGCGCCGGCCCGGGTTCTTTACCGTTACCGGGATCAATTTCGTCACTGGCAGCGGTGCCCGTCTGGGTGTACACCGATGCCCTAAAGTTTCTGAGTGGGTCGACTTCACCTGCAATTACGACTTCGTCCACAGGATACGTCTGGAAAGAGATTTTACTAAGTAGCAGTAGGGAAACATGAAAAAAATGAAAGCAATCGCACCACATACACATTTAAAAAAATGTAAAAATTAGATTACATACAGTGCCGTAGATCCGCCTCCTCCTAAAGGCGCATCGCCTGAGATCACACGTGGCGTCCTGCTGGCAGCGTTCCCGTAGCCAACCGGCTGAGTATCGATCGCCAACGGGACGCCACATGTGATCTCAGGCGGTGCGCCTTGAGGACGAAGCTGATCTACGGCACTGTAGTTGGCCGATTTCGGGATGATAATTGCAGACAAAGTCGACCCGGGTGCCATCTCTGAGCTAACAGACTGTAATCACCTGCGTTGCCATGATAGTTTAAACTGGCGTATATTACATGTAGAGCTCTACAACGTGGAGGCACCGTTTCAGTGGATACTGCCTCTAGCTGCTCTATCTACCGCTAGCACAATTCACTTCATGGAATAGAGTTGAATTATCATTACTTCGTTTTCTAGGACGACGAAGATGAAGAAGAAGAAAGCAGTGGAACGGAATTGAATGGGGATCCTCGTTCAAAGAAACCGGCTGTGAAGAAGGAAAAGGGCTGGAATAGAGCGGAGGTGGAGAGATTAAAGGTAACGGTGTTGAAAGTAGACTTATTTCAATACCATTATGATGCTTATTTAAGCTAGCCCTTGCTGCTATAACTGTGCGGACAGATGACGATTGGGAGAAGGTTGCACGATCCCTGGGTGATGGTCGAGATCCGGAGTCATGCAAACAGGTGCGAGAACCGCTACTGTTTCTGTTCACCAAATACTAGAAGTCGTTTCCCCAAAAGAACATATTAAGGCAGCTATCAAACGGCTAAAGTGGGAGCCTTTAGCAGTGGAATCTCCTGGTCCCGTCAAGGTTTCTGAAGTAGTAACTGCTCGAGCTGGCACTGTCGCTTTCCAGCATCAGACGAATGAATACACTAGGTGACTACATGATAGCTCTTGATATTCACATTTTATTTTGTAGACTTGCTTGGGTTGAGGGCCACTTTATCGTAGTCAATGAAAACATCGAAAATCATGCCTGAATTGAGGAATTTTTCACATAATGTTGACGTACTATAGTGTTGACGTTCCAGGAAGTTCATGTTGGGCGGAGGCGGGCAGGGCGAAGATTTCTTCAAAAATAACGAAACAAATATGAATGATGTACGACTTATGATTTTATGCATTCAGTACTATTCTTTAACCCTTAATATTTGATATAAGTGCGTCATTTTTTCAGAGCTTAGCTATTCCTGATGTTACCGAATTTGGTGCTGATGATTCGCTTCTGGAGGCTCTGCGTACGCCTGCGGCAGTCCTAGCTGAGAGAAAGGTTTAGTTGTTCAGATTTTCTAATTATCCAGAAGTACAATTGTTTATATGTCAAAAGGTACTAAAACGGAAATGTCAACAGTGCTGAAAATTGAAAGTGAAGCAGTGCTACAGTTTTGGGAAAGATCGCTTTAAAGATCTCATTCGCTTTTTCATCCTTTCATGATTCTAAAGTGGGCGCACTGGTCGACTTTCATTGCATTTAGACTCATCCAGCTCTGTAGGCTCAACCATCCTTTTCAGTTTAGGATATGACCTTGTAGTACAAAGGGTTGGGAAGAGTCAGTAGATCTTCATTCAGTTTTGAGCTTCAGAGCCTGCAATTTCTGGTTAGGTTCGGAGCAAAGTAGAGTTTTTGATGTTGTTGTTGCTCTGGTAAAAAGAATAAGAGGTTTTGGACTACAGTGGATGTATGCCTAAACAAAGAGAAAGAAGAAAAAACACTGGGTTAATTCAGGGAGCAAATCGCCGCCAGTTCTTAGCTGAAGCTGAGGAGGACGACGACACACCTATCCGAAGAAGAAGCAGTTTAATACCATTGGGAACACCAGTTGACTCCGCGCAACGGTAAAGGTGATGAAGTTCAAAAATAGTTACCATCATGTCAGGATTTGATACATAGGGAACGACAAGATCGCTATTTTCACCATCTCATTAGCAAGGGAGGCCGCCGCGATATGTCACGGATGAACTTCTCACGCGTTGGCAATTCTACTCGGTTTGAGACAACAGAAGTAAGGAGAGGTTCCAACAAGGTGGGACTGGATTTATTTTGGTTTTAGACGATTTGGTGGTCTTTTTCTGTTTGCAGAATTATCTGAACTTGATCTATAATCTAGGCGCAAAATTATGGGAGCCTGCACGAGGACCTCAATTATGCTGCAAAAATGACAAAGAAAGCCTCAAGAAAGAACGCAGTCTTCGAAGAGGATTCCGATAGAGATCTCGAATTGGAAGAAGAAGACATGGAAGAGAATGATGACGATGTGTTCTAATATTATTAGAATTGTATGTATGTCCACTATTTAATTCATATTTTGTGCTCAATATTGGCATTTCTGTCGAACATGCTTATCTCGATTGCAAAATCTACAGTGTATGTACGTTCAGCTTTTGGGAATTCAATCGATTTCCTTCCACTGAGTCTTGATATCCTTTCATTCATATACTCCTACTCACAAATGAGAAATTGGTTATTGGTGTCTCGGACAATTCAATTCTTATGCATGCAAATCAATACTAGACTAATTTAAAGTTTGCTCTGAAGAAAGTCATTTCTCGTATCATCTCTTGCATCACATACACGATCTATTGGAAATTTTCATTTTTAACAGGACGGTTTATGCACGAAATTGCGGAAGGTTTCAATTACCGCCCGAGTGGTTCGTATTCACAAATGATGGTATGTGCCTCGAACAACGATTGATCTATACATTTTTCATGAACAACAGTCTTTTGGAAGTCTTCACACTGCCACTATAGTCGTCGAGACTGTTGCACCCTGTGTCGCCTTGGCTGGTTACTGCTCAGATAACTGGATAAGGCAAACGCAGCACAACCTGGCAAGCCACATCCCAAAGAAATGAAAGGCAGACACTGCTGCTAGATCAGGAACTGCTGCATTCCGACTGCTAGGAGCAGCAAACCCCGTGTTTCGGCTGCATTTTTTGCCCGATGAACTGTGGTGCCGTTCAACCTGCGTTCTGCCTGCTCCTTGCGGCGTGGCGACACGTCCTCTGGAAAGTGTATGTATAAGCCGCTTCTTGAGCATCAAAGTTTAGTCGTGTCTCCACTTCGGCAGAGACAAGGCGAGCTCAGCAAGACTCATCAGGCCGGCTGAGGCCCGTGCAATGATCGGTCAGACGAGATCCGTGCGGTGCGTGCGGGTGCGGCGCAGATCTGGAGGTCCGCAGCGTCCTTCAAGCGCTGCCGCGGAAAGCGCGTACGCATTTGGGACTATATATTTTTGGATGAGCTAGGTAACCATCCACTTACCCAAGCCTACAGTACGAACGCAGCCCTGCGTCCAGATTGAGCTGCGATCCTAGGTTTGAGACATGCAGACCAGTTCATCACCCCCGAAACAGAGCCGTCTCGGAGCGAACGCAGCTGGAGCAACAAAATAAGCTTTCACCTCGCGGTGTGACTGCTGCTGAAATGTGTTCGGCCTGTGTTCGTCGTCCTGGAATCTCCGAGTGTGAGGACGGGGCGTAGGGACGGCGGCCGTCGTCGGCGACTGCGATCGCCGATGTTGGCGACTGTAACGTCGGTGCCTATCGATTGGTCGCCAACATTGGCGATCGGCGGCCGCCTGCGACGGCGACGCAAGGTGTTATACTCCTCGAGGAGTACAGTGGCTACCTCAGAGATGTTCGCAACGTTTTCCACCACTCCATATCACTAGTCGTTTGCGTATCATAGTGGAACGTTATCTTTAGTTATGTCTAACACGTCAATCAATAGAGATAACAATATGGAAGGATGTTAGTGTTGTGGAGATCCATACATCTTGACCTACAGGATTGTAGAGGGAAAAGCTTCCTTTCCGCAAGACCTATTTCAGAGGACAAGAGAGTGTGGGGCCTCGATACATCACTGAGATTAAGTGTTATACTCCGCATAACGCATAGTTCATAGATTTATCAGTCACTGCTCCATGTTTTTCACCACACTCCTGCAGCGCATCTGGGTTATTGTGATGTGATACCGTGCTGCATAAAAGCACGGTACGACTGTAACCTAGGTCCGTTTACAATTGTCATGTTAATACATACAAGCATGCAATAAAACTGAACCACCGGAGTGCGAATACAGCAGCAAAATCCCGCAGCCAATAAGTCGGGAAACCCGCAACCAGTAAGACGGGAACATTATGTGCCTAGGGTGGATGTGTTGTCGCCCGTGTTAAAGGCAGCACTCACGGAAATTTTCACTTCTGAAATGGGTCGCTTACCATGTAGCCGGCCGCTGGACAATCGCAACAGTGAGTTGAACACCTTAAATAGCCGCCTACCTGCGAAGATACTGCCGTGGACACATCTGCTGCTCTGGACATTAAGGTTCCGTCGCGCCACCCAACGCCGTTGACAGGGTGTGCGCATGTGGTTCAACGGGGGCGTGTCTATGAAATTCGTACCTTTTGCAGGGTTTCGTGGTGGGACCCATCTTGGAACACTCGTCCGCGCTGTGGACGCACATGAAGTACCGCAATTATTTTCTGTGTTTTTCGCGTGTTTCACGCAACTTCATCGTTGTCAATGAGTTCATCGTCTCTAAAAACCCCGATATACCGCGAAATCTTCAAGTCAAAAATTTCCGTGAGTGCTGCCTTTAACGTTAGGTGAATTTAGAGGTGTTGGTGCATTTACTCTAGGTAATCTCATGTAAATGTCGTTAACGCGCATCATCACATCGTTGCATAGGTTCTAACAGAAAGCAGGGGTGAGAAAATGATAAAGATGATTGTAATGTAATGTGTAGATACGCTGATAATCAGCTGATCGCCCTTAACCCTACTCCCCTGGGATTTTTCTTGGTAACACATGCGATTTGGCTCACGTATTCCCACTAAATTAAGAACATACGGAAGGCTAACTGGGGCGCAGCCATTGTATCGCGCTTTTGTCATCATACTGCAATGAATGGTTTCGGGTCCCGCAACGAACGCAACCGCTCGGTACATACCTTGAGGGTGTTTACCGTCAGAACATGCTACGAATTTCTTTTCCACTATGTATTGGCTTGATGTGCTTCTTTCTACTGAATGACCAGGATTTTAGCAAAGAAAAAGGACTTGCTGTTCCTTTGCTTTCCTTGGTGTGTCGGTTATGCACCATTCAATCTTTCAGCAAGATGAACCGGTACGTCCTCCGTCTTCCAGAATTTGTTCGTTTTCGCTAGTTTTTTTTTCGGTGTACTGGTTCAGCTTAGTACTTTTAAAAGCTGTTCAAATGCACTAGGAACTTTACGGCATGTGCATTTTGTAAGTTTCATCGGTGGTGTTGCAGACGAGTCCTAGCCCTGTGTAGCTGTCGATCAGTGCTAGGCCAAAGAATTATTGTGGGATGATTGTGCCAAAAAAACTCTTGCCCTCGTTGAAACCCTGAGGCCTCAAACGGGTCGGTATATAGCAGCAAACACCCATCACAGTCAAGTCGTCACGCACATGTTGTGGTCTGGCTGCAACTCCATCGATAGAATTTCTAGGGGATATACATACAGTCCTTCTCAAAAATACTTGCCTCATGCTTTACCGCTCATCTGCTAAGCCACGACGCATCACCTATGCATTATCATACGTGGTGTGACGTG
Source organism: Ancylostoma caninum (assembly GCA_037903475.1). NCBI lineage: Eukaryota > Metazoa > Nematoda > Chromadorea > Rhabditida > Ancylostomatidae > Ancylostoma > Ancylostoma caninum. The sequence continues at coordinate 66,422 of JBAJFG010000372.1, read as the reverse complement.
GCTAAGCTGACGGGCGGTTCAGCGTGAGACAAGAATTTTTGAGAAAGACTGTACATACAAACTCTGATAACTGTGCAGGACTAACGCAGACCAAACGGCGTAACGGTTCGGGTATAAACCCTAACGGTTGCCAGTTGCTGCCATCCTCCCCTCGACTGCTACTCAATCTGTCGGCCCTTTAGCAGCAATCAAGGGGAGAATGGCCCCAACTGGCAACCGTTGCTGCTAGGGTTTCTAACCGAACCATTACGCCGTTCGGGCTGCGTTCGTGCTGCACAGTTATCAGAGTAAGCGGTTCAGAACAAAGTGAATATTGACATGCTCCTGTGTGCAGAGCGCTGCGGTGCTTTTGACAAGGCGCGCACGCTCCAACTTGTTAGTCGAAGTAGTTTCACACGTTAAAATGGCCCAGGAAGTGATGTGGGAGTAGTTGGAACGCATGTGTCTGATCAGCGGGGTGTTCGATTCCCGGTGAAAGGCCAGTACACTTGTTGCCACAATCGTTCATTTTAGCATTGAAACTTTGTATGGTAGTGTTTTTGAAATCGTTTGGAGTAGTGGGGGGGGGGGGGTAGACTCTAGAAACAAAGAGCGCGAGAATGTGTGCAGGGATTGGAGATGGTGTGGAAGAACAGCGGTGTGCACGAATACTGAGTTATCTTTGGGTCTAAAACCGATTATATGTATATGACGCTGCCAACTAATTTTTCCTCGTAAAAGTGCAAGTTGGGAATGAATGGCCATAGTCTGGACCGTTCGAGGTATGGCACAGTGAAAATGAAATGGTGGCACAACTCGAACCGTTCGGATTTTGCCATTCATTTTCTACTTTGCATTTTTGCGAGGACAAATTAGTTGGCAGTGTCTTATATTGAGTGGTGGAGGTGAAGTGGGCGTCGACGGATGTTTGCTTTCCAGGAACTCGGGAAGCACGCAGCGTGGCCTTGCAGCTGGCTCTAGAACCGCCGCCGAAATATTAACCCAGAGTTTTCTTGACTGTTTCTCATCCTGTTTGAGGTCAGCTATCGAGAAAACTGTCTAAAAATCAAGAAAACTCCATGGTTTGCTATCACCGCGAAGATATCAGTGCGAGTGTCGCGGTCGGACGGCGTGCTTTCCGAGTCCGTGAGTAGCGGGCCTCTGTCGACGTTCACTGTAAATTCTTGTGATTTCGAAATGTTGCGCGATTCTTCTAAAGTTTTCACGACAATATCATTCTAATTGAATATCGTTCGAGATGGGATGGACTTATTTCTCTCGTTCTAGAGTACTTGTGCACTTTTCATAGGATCATATCGTCTTCGTAATGTAACTGTGCGGTTAATGGACGAATTTGAGGTGAGTAAACGTTATGCTTTTCACAGGTCTAAGTGACATTTTTAACAAACATCTGTCAAATACAACCTGTTGAAGTCGTAGTTGTAGTCACGACTACTGACACTGTTTCGTGACCGGAAGGTTTTCTTCGCGGTCAGGGTCATGCGTCCGATGGGAAATTTCCGAGTGGGGTCGTATGGCAACGGAATGGAGCGTGAGAGGGGTCATTTTTGAGAGAGGAAGTGTAGCACGTTAAGGGACACGCTTACGCCAAAAAGACTACATAGCAGACTACACAGCGGAAAAATCAGTTGTGCGTTCACCAAATCAGCAAATCACCCCATTACCCTGTAAAAACAGGAATGTTGATGATTCACATGCGTAGATGGCATCGAGGCTCGTCGGCGTGTTCGAAAGTCGGGTGAGTTTCACGCAGCACAACTATGACTGCACTCGAGATCAGAGAGTAGGATTTTGCAAATTCATAGAGAATGACCAGCTCTACCTTACTGCAGAGTTTCCGGTTTTGTGCATTCAAATTTTTTGGGAGCTCGAAGGGGAAATTTCTCATTTAAATAACTCCAGAACAAAAAAGACAAACCAAGAATTTAACAAAGCATTAGAAGAGCTTTATTATGCTCTGTTACGAAGTTGCTGTGGAATTTCAATTGTAGATAAACTTCTTTGGTTATTTGCGTGTAACACGAAAACCGTTTTTCCATGAATTTTAGAGAAGGGAATTCCTCATTGAATCGCATAATATGGCTGCAAAAAGTTTTCCGTTTTCCCGGCAATTTGATGAGAAATCCACCAAATTTCCCATCGATTTCCCATTTATCTCCCAAAAATGTGGGAAAATTTGCAATAAAATTGTGTGGGGTAAAAAATTTAGGGTCTCCACCAACTTGGGGATGTGAACGATCGGAATTTCAAGAGTAAATTTGTTAAGAATCAACTTTGAAATCAAATTTTCAAAAAGGAATGATAAAAGCAGTAGAAAAAAAAAGAGAAGTAGACAAGTACGAGGACTCGAACAATTTTGTGAGATATTTTTCACGGCCTGCATCCTCCCACCTTATGTCCACAATGTGGCAGTTCATCTTACATCATTGAGATTTCTGTAATGGTTTTCATGACTTGCATTCGAATATTTGTGCTAGATTGCATAGACCTACTTCAGAAAACAGTAAAAAAATTTTCATATAGACTAGGGAGCAGACCCCAGCACGGCTGTCCCGGAGGCAAGCTGGGCTTCGTGAAGAGGGCAAAAATCAAAGGGGGCTCCGTACAGGGTCCGAATCTGAGCCCCGAAAAAATTGGGTTTTTGTGGGTCCCAAGATGTGCAATGCGTTGATAAAGCGAGGAGGAAAAAAGCTCGAGGAAGCGACTCCTAGTACTTCCAGCTGGCGCAATAACGGCGAGTGAGGACGAAAAAGTTCGATTGGAGCAGATCATTCATAGGTTTCCACCATCCGGAGGAAACGAGGCACTGCTGCGCTGCTGAAACTGCACGGATTGATTCGGAATCTTCGGTGAAATAAGAACGAAGGGAATACTTGGAGTTCTTGGAAAAGACATTCCAAACATTTACAAAGTAAAAAAGCTGTGTTAGGTAACTAAGTCCAGACTTCACGAATTCACTTCAAACTTTGGGCAAAAATGTGTCTCAGCGTGCACAATAAGTGTTTGAAATGGTTCCCCAAACCTATGTGAATGAAAAAATTGTATGCTCATTAAGTGGTCCAGCCCTTCGTGCGAAGGGCTGGACCCGCAGCCACGAAGGGCTGAGCCTTTCGTGGCACTTCAGAAGCATAGATTTTCTATTCAGGCACAATAGTTTCGGTGGATTTTTCATACACCTATACCACTAATCTCGTGCTTTCATACGCACCTTAGTATGTCCCATATCATATCCTTTTAGCAGAGATATAGCCCAAAAAAGGTAAACTTTTTTATACCCTACGATGCGCCGACGGACAATAAGACAGCTCGCGTTTCATTTGCATTCAAATCAGTGCAGCATCCCCATTCAAATCAGCCCAGCGTGTTTCTGCACGTCTTCCAGTGGATCTTTGATGTATTATGTCGTCTTTTTCCTTGCTACTCATTCAAAAGCTGTTGTTCTATTTAAGCTGCCTCCCACTTATGTCATCAGTGATGGCATTGCTTGCAGAGGAATTCAGAATTCTCACTTCTCCCTCCTAGATTTATTACCACCAACTTTTATGAAAGTTTTCTGTAAACTCTGTATTGGTTTCTGTACTTTTTTCTTTAGAAATATTTCCTATAACTAACGTCGTTTTTGTCCTGCACACTTTTATGCGCTTGTCGACGTATTTTGAGAGAACTTTATGCTAGTATCCTTAGATATCTGTGAAAAACGCGTCAATTTGAATTCTTCTCAATGTCTCGTTATCCAAGGGGGACTTCGTTAAATTTGGGTTTTTCAAAGCAGGCTTCGTTTTTGTTCCGACCCTACGGAAGGCTCGTGCTGGGGCCTGCTAGGGAGTGGCTAGAAAACGATCATTAAACTTTCTGGAACAAGACGTCCAAAACCTGGAAAAACTCTCGATCATGAATTGTAGGCATGAATATATAGATTTACATAAGAATTTTCTCAAGTGAGGCGAATACATTGGTACATGTCCTCAAATAAGAAGCAAAAAGTGGGCTGAGCCCCCATTGGCAGCGCTTAGGAATAAAGTTTTGGCAAGTTACTAGTGATTTCTAGGTAATTTACGCAGGTGAGCTCCAGTCGACCGGGCAGCCTGTGAAGGGCCTCGGGAGGAGCGGCAACGTCTAAAGTTCAGCGAGAAATGTACGCGATCAATCTAGACTCGAAAGGAAGCGCTGCCGATAGCGAAGCTACCAACGCCTCTTCTAATAGCCGCCGCTGTTTGCACGGCGTATCTCACGCGGGCGGGCATCTCGCGTACAACATGGGGAAATTCGTTGGCGGACGCGATGGGCTCTGCTGTTGCTCGGAATAGCATGGAAATCTCAGTTTTTGTAAAAATGTCGATTATATTGTTGATTATGAATAAGTAAAGATGCAAAAACAGATAAATATGAATTTTAGGTTGAGGAAACGGAAATGACCGTTTCTCCATAAAACATTTTAGCAATAACAGTGGTATACCTTATTTTGAAATATGTCTGCAATTAATGTCAGCAACCCTTTTCCCTTTCCTACACAAATAATGAATTTTCACGCTTCAAAAAATTTGCTGCATCGCGACTCGAAATTGCTGCTCTCTCAAATTTTGATCTCGCACATTTCGCACATTTCTGGATATTTTCTCTTTCCAGAAGAATAGCTATACCGACAGGACTGAATGACAATATGATAACGCCAGTTCTGGGCTATTCAGCGGTCATATGCAGGCTGTCCTCTTGGAGTCGTAGAGATCATAGCCATTGATCGAAGGGCCTCATCCACTGAACCGGTTCACTTACCCAACTCCAAATCTATTACGTTTTCAAGAGGACGATTGTGGAATATGGCTGAGTGCTCGAGCAAATGTACTTCTACTGCGCTGCGCTGAAGCTTTGCGCGGTGTTATTCGAGGTGGTGAACTCAAATATCGTATCCATTTTGTAGAGTGGTCTCAATTTTCAGCAGTTATTGTAGGATTACTGTAGGGGGTTCGAAAGGAAGTGCCGACAGGGAGTAAAATCATGTGAAGGGGTGTGACAATTGTGGCCGTGTCTCAAATGACCCTCTATGTAAAATTTGTATAAATCATGTCGTATCCCATGAGTACCTACTGTAACCTTACAGAACGTTGTTGTGGTCTCAATAGACATGCATGATATTCATGTCCCTCCACCTCAAATACTCCACCCCCTCCCCCCTCCCTCCTCCCGCCTACCTCCCTTCCACGAAATTCTCAACGAAAAGAATTCCCAGTATTTTTGTGGCTCTCAAAATGTGGAATTGTGTCAATTCTCTTCTTATTGGCAGGGTCGTCGCTGCATACTCCTACAGGGCGATGATGATGGAATTATGGAATCTCTAGTGATACCGTTCCTTCATATTCTCAGGATAGTGAGTTTTTTTTACGTACCTCAGACACTTATCCTTTTATGTCCGAAAAGTTTGTCTTTTTAGATCAATTCACATCATTCAAAAGACAGTGTAACACAGTCACATGGTATAAGTGTTGAGTTGGACCCAACAGCGTCGAAGAAGCTGGCTTTAGCCTATGCTGAGGGGGTCGTTATCTAATTACTTCAGTTTTTTTAATGACACAATCACTACTCAAAATTGTTTTTGAGAATTTAACATGAGGAGAATCTCCAGGAGCTGCTGATCGCAGCATTTTACGTGATTCCACGCAAAACGTATGAAAAATCGTTCCCGAGCCCCAAGTAATGGGAGCTTGTGGGCGGTGCTGGCGTGAGCGAGGGAGGACGGGGTGAGCGCGGTAGCATCCTGGGCTGGGATTCACGAAACGATAACCAAGCAAACCAACGATAGTTAGTATGATTGGTTTTCGTATAGACTACATGGTGCTAGGAGACGCAGGCGACACAGCTGGGTTTGCTAGCCTGGGTTTGCTTGGTTATGCGTTCACGAATCTTGGCCCTGAATAATGCGCTTTCGGGAATGCAACTTGTGAGAAAATTGCTCGACATCCACTCTCTACCAGGATAGGGAGTGCGTATGTGACCAGCACGAGAGCACGTGATACAGAAACTCGAGAGCCTCGTATTGGCCCCGCCCACAAGCTCCCCAAAATTTCGGATTCGAGGAACGGTTTTTGGGCAGTTTTGCAGAGAATCAAGTATACCACCGTGAGCATAAACCCGCGGAGGTTCTTTTCATGTGAAAGTTGCGAAAACGATTTTGAGCTGGGATGGTGCCTTTGACTTATCTCTGTACATCTTGTTCAGCTCAATGATGAGCAGAGAAGAATTATGTTCTACGACCTTGTACGCTTCGACGAGCCGAAGATGTGCGCAAGTGTTTACAAGAATTCCATTGTTGCCGGAATAACCTGGGATTTTGTTTTAGGACGATAACCATGCTTTTTACTAGTGGTTACGCTGAATGTAGTTGGTGCAAGAGGCTCGAATGGGTTCGTCGTGGTAATCTCGAATGCGTTACAAAGGATTCCCCAAATGGGCTTGTGGTTCTTGGTAAGTTTCACTGGTCTCTCATCTGTAGCGACTGTGCTCTCACTGAGACGTTCCAGAGGAGCTGCCGTTCACCAGATGGGGCGCGTACCTGGTCAGCCTTGGTGTCATCACCAGAGAGAACTCGAGGGAACTTTTCTCAGCTCATGACGTATATGGTAGCTTCAGCTTTGCTCAGGATTTTCGCAAATTTGGCCCAATCCTTTTCAGAGAATCGACGCAAAATATCGGAAAGTTATGCTGTGATCTCTACGGATAGCACTATCATGAGGGAGCTGCCTAAAACAAGGTGTCAAAGATGTTTATTTGTAAGTAAACAGGTCCCAAATGCATCACTGGAAGGATGAGTAATCGTATACCCACGGATATAACTACCTTTGGATAGTAAATGGGTATGGACAGCATTACGTATGGGTGACGTGTTGATATTTGCGGTTTGGGTACATACAGTAGCGAGCAAAAAGATTGCAACTTTTGGTTTTTTGACTATAACTTCTTCCAAAGCAAAGCGTGGGAGTTCTAATTTTTATGGGAGTTGTAGATACTCATGGGAGATAGAAACAAGGAGTAACCCCTCTACTCCATTGACTTTACGTTTTTTAAGAAAAATTTTTCTCACAGAGGCCTTAATCTGTAATTCGGCACCATCCGCGATGTCTCATAAAATGAAGTCTTTCGTTAGGATCTGACAACGAATTCGTTCCTTGCAGCAGAGCCAACCCTTATGTGCTTGAAAATGTGCATGCGCTGACCACAGGTTGACATCTACAAAGACTATGTGAGATTAGTTCAACAGTGATCCTCTATGGGTGTTACTGTCACCCTGGCTCCACGTACCGACTCTATCTAAAAGGGAGGGATGTCCCTGATGGTTCTATAAGTTCAACAACAATTTTCGGTTTCAACGCAGCTTATTGCTCGCTCGCAGCTCCGAAATATTCGGGCTTGTTGCCGTGCTGTCATTCGTGCACATCACGGAAAATAAGTTTTGGAATTTCTTCTGTCTCGAGGAGGAGGATACCTAAAGGATCCCATAAATGATAAAGATTCTCCAGGTTCCTAGAATGTTACTGTGTGCGTGGCTACTCTTGGCGCCTTGGATTTATCGAAACAGGGCTACTCGAAGTGTGAAAAGTACTGGTCACTAGCAGGAGCATGTGTGGCCCCTTCCTCCATCTACGAGTTGTCTCCCTTCGCCTGGTGCCTTTTGATTTAAAAATGACTCTTTCAGTTTGTTCCTTCTAATTCATACTGAATTAGCCAGTTTTTATAGTGCCAGGTCACAGTATCCCGCTTCGGTGATGTTTCGCAGAAGCGGGATACTGTAACCGGGATTGATACGGGATTTTCATTGCATTTTAGCAAAACCTAACTCATCGAATCCAAGGCGACATGAGTCGTCATGAGCATGGTAATATTCTAGGAATCCTGTAGCATCTTTACCATGGGATCGCTGAGGCATCTTCCTTCTCGAGACAGAAAAAAATTCAAAACTTATTTTCCGTGATGTGCGCAATTGATTGCGTTACAATTAGCCGAGATATTTTTAAATTCCGAAAAAGCAATGAAATGTATCAATTTCTAGCACCTGTAGCTAAACGATTAGAACCATTAGCAGCATCTACTCCTTTCAAACAAAGCTGATAGAGGGTGCTAGAGAGGCAAAAACATCCACAATGCATCACTATTGAACTAACTTCACATAGTCTTCGCGAATGTCAGCCAGTAGGCACCACATGCACATTTCCCAACAAATACGAGTTGATTCTTATGCAAGCAATCAATTTGGAGCCCGATCCCAACAATAGACGATATTTTAAAAGACTTTGCGCATGGTGCCAAATTACAGATTTAGACCTCTGCGAGAAAAAAATTTCTTGAAAAACACAGAATGGGCGGGCTGAGGAGATTCTAACTTCTTCCTATCTCGCATGAGTATCTACAGTTCTCATAGAAATTTAAGCCTTCATGCTCTGCTTTGAAAGAAGTTATAAACGGAAAACTAAAAGTTGCAATCTTTTTGCTCGCTACTGTACGTCAACACGTTTACCATGGGTAATCGCAATGGTGAAGCCGGCGCCTGGATGCATCATTGAGATTATCCAGGGTAGACGTATTTACGCTTCTGTTAACGATGGGTAAACTTGTGTGGTATTAACATTATCCCGGATGATCTTAATGGTGCATGTGGCTCCTGGTTTAGCCATCCTTTACTTGATATGCGAAGACTTCCGTGCCTGAATGAGGAGATTTCCTGCTAGCACTGTGAATGGCGGCCCACCAAGTTCCTGATGCACGAAGTCTGTAGAATGTGCGCTGAATCTCATTGAAGTGAAAATCATAGCTGGATATTTTTGTGCAAGACCAGCCCCCTTAGGAAACGAGAAATATCTTCTTTCTACTAGCAGTTCTATATCAAATATGTATGGAGAGGAAAGCCACTCACGACTAGGTGGGAGCTCCAGGTGTCACATTGCTTACGAACGTGCATTCTTCTTGTCCTGAAAACCATTGGAACTATCCCTTTGCAGTTTTTGTATGAAAATCTTGATTTCCCCTCGTTGATTTTGGTTTTCAGCGCTCATTATTGCATAAAAAACCCACGAATGATCACTCGAAATTGTATAATTTCTTGGAACGTAGGTACTGAATAAACGATTGTTGAATTTTCTTGTGGATTTCAAGTCTTCAAAAGTTTGATAGATTTTGTCCAAAGCCTACTTGAACATTGCAAATTAGCTCAAGAATGAAAAACCATTACAGTGAAATACCTATCGTTCTTCTTTCAGGAAATCCCGATCAAACCACTTGTACAAGGTACGTCCGCAATCTTCGCTTCTGTGACAGGATTCATAAACGTCCTCGGGAATGATCCTATCTACCAGCTCTTCTAAAACGGACGAGCTGTCCAGTCAGAAAATGTCATGCTTCGTCGACGTACCTCCATCAGCGCTGCCAGAAGTGGTAAAGATGGTAGGATACATATTTCTCATTCTGCTCGCGGAGCTTGTCTGCTCCGAAAGGGCGGAAGGCCTGAACCTTTCCGGAAGCGTTCATGAATCATGTCATTGGTCTGGTAGAACTATGTACAGAAATTATTTCCAACATTGCATAGATCTGTTGTTTAGGATGTTTTTGACTCAGATGCGACCGAAACGAAAGACATTAGCGCCGTCGATAAAATAATCACTGAAACTGAGGTTATCCAGGGAGCCGATTGATTAGCTAGGATAACTGAAATTGACTTTGCTTATTAATGATGGCGTGTAACACATGTTCCTAATAAGAATGAGATGTAGATATAGAATGCGGTCTCTAACCTAGTTCACTCATATTTGTCGCTATTGTTTATTCACATCTATGAGTTAAGAATGTTCAGGATATCCTTCCGGGCTGTACTTTAAAAAAGGTATTGCACTTCCTCACTGATTAGATATTGCCTTCTTTATTACTGGGATATATGTTCTGTAAGACTTCTGTATAATAATTTGTAGTTGTATACATATTATTTCGCCTTTCTAGGTTTCCAGATCTCGTAGATTGCTGTTACTCGTTTTCGTTACAGGTTTTTGCAGATGATAAAATTATTCTAACAGCGGTGCCAGTATCGGTCCAGTTTAGAGCGATCGTTGCTTATTTCATGTCATACGAGAGTGCAGAGGAATAGAGTCACCTACGCGGTGCAGCGGAGCATCTGGGCGCTGTGGTTGTCAGGAACTGCCGTAATTGCCGCTTTTATACACAACAATGTAAGTGTATGTAAGAATGCCCATACCTAAAGAAATTAGTATTGGAAACAATAGCCAAGGCAGCAGCCCCAGCAAAGTCCACTGCGCCCAAGTGGTCTACCGCGCCGCGTAGATGACGCTACATGGCCTCGTATTCTGCGGTGCAATAACGATTGACCATCACTGTACGGTACGCCATCACTGTATAAGCGAAATGCCTTTGGCCGTTGTTCCTGAATTTTTTTGTCTCTCAAAATTTCCCCTTTTAAATTTTTGAATTTTCTATTCTTGCATCGTGAGTGTTTGCAGTCGATACACTCACACATGGTTATCCCAAAAGATATAAATAGGATGATGTATGTTTCTGTTTTTCTGCTGTTGTGAGCAGAGCAGACAGTAACCTTAAAGAAAGGAAGAAAGGTAAGGTAAAGAACGTTAAGGGAGATTGTATCCAGCCTAAATGACCACTTTTCTCCTCTGATTCGAAAAAAAATTGCTATGAGAAACTAGGAAGCGGCTTCGATGTTCGAGTTCGGAAGGTTTCGTGGCTATACTAAAATGTGAGGCAGCCCTCCAGAGCCTCGAAACACATATGCTCAAATTACGTTCTGATTGCCCATCTCATAGCTGAGATGTAGAAAAACCTATGGCGGATGTACCCGATGCTAAGTGGCGTACATTGTGCTACAATCATCGCGATTGTCTTGAAAAATTCAAGAAGATTGTTCGCTGTCTAAGGATTAACAACCATTGATAGTACTAGGGTGCCTCTGCATATTATAGAAGGGACCTTTTCGTAGTACTGAAAGTGAGGAGTTTAGAAAGAGAAGTGTGTTTGCTAGGTTTAGCCTCCGTTCCAAACATTGCTCTTAGTTTTCCTTTCATCATCTATGGGGGTAGGCACTGGGACGAGTATTTTAGATTGTCGGAAAAGTTTCTCGCCACATTTGAACCTCTTTTCCAATTTTATTTCTCTTTTTGGATACAACTAACAATTACGCAATCATTACGGGCAGGGACTCCGTCAGTGACAGTGTTTTTGCTCTAGTTGCAATTTGTCGAGCCAAGTGAGAGTCTACGAAAGAATCAGAAAGTATGACACTGCGTCCTTACGAATTCGCAGCTAAATAGCAGTTCAGACCAAGTACAGTCTCTTCGAGGCGATGCAAATGAAAAGCTACTGTGTGTAGAAACCCTGATTTTCCTCCGTCAGCACATGGAAATCACTCCGTGGATGGTCTTCAATCAGCTTCTGAAGGCACTCGCCAACCATTAAAAGCGGTAGACGAGATCCTGGTTTATCTCAAGTCGGAACTACCGTCTCGGAACTTGAGCAAGCAGACTTTTGTAGTTGGAAACACTGAAGGGCCCTATCTTGTAAGGTATTTTTCTTGCCGCTTTACTTACTTACGTTTGTGTACTTAATGAATTTGCAACAACCGACGATTTTCTCGGCTATGTTCGTGACGGAATGCGAAGAGAAATTTGCATAGGTAGACTATTGGTCAGGCTTTATATATTTTTTCAAAGAAAGTTCTAGAACAATATCGAGAGAAATTTAGCAGGAAAGAAAGGAAAGGTTGTTGCGGGAACATCTCCGAAAACCTAAGTTTTTAATAACCTAATGTCTAAGTTTTCTAATATTATGTTTTATATTGTGTTCTGTTTTTTTCATATTATTTTATATTATTTATTTTTTTATATTTTTATATTATTCGTTATGATTTTTGATTTTAGTGTCCGAATCTCAAGTTCATGCCTTTGGCTGATCTTTCGTTGAATACTAAAGATTCCCAGGATAGAAATTTATCGTTTTCTGAGTCCTCATTGACCATTAATCTCTAGGTCGTTACAAGCCTTGACAAGCGTTGATTTGTTCGAAAGAACTACTCTTAACAAATATTCAGACCCCTATACCTAGTTCTCGTTCGATCATACTATAAAACAGCTCGTTCCCTGATTGGGCATTCCGAAAAGATGCTTGCAGAAGAGAGCATTCAACAAGTGCCTCGAATTCTTGGCCTGGGCTTGGCTGGCTGCAAGCACGACATACTCTGTGTTTCATCACGAGTTACTGCGTTCAACTGCGTGTTTACCGCCGTTTCTTCGTCATAAACATCATTTCACACGCAGTGTTTCGAATTCCAGCTTGTTGCTGCGGTGAGGCAGTGGGTGTGCCATGTTTTGCTTTGCGTTTGTACATTTATAATACATACGATGGCTGCGGAACAGAGCTGTTCTTGAGTTAAATTTAGCACATCAACACATGAGGTGTTAGGTTTCGCGGCGTCTGTTGTGAAACATGTTTCCGGGAAAAATGACGGACCAGAGGAAAACGCCTGGACAAACTCATAAGCGCTAGAACCCTGTCTATTGCATTATGTTAGGGACTATAGATCAATTCTGACAACAAGGAACGTTGTTCACTAAATTCCTGAATGGCAGCTCCATAACCGATCCGGTTGCTGTTCATGAAAATCTGACCACGCAAGGGTCAAGGGTCAGCATGATTGGCTATTAAAAGCCTGTTTGATAGCGGTTTCTAACGTGGTATCTTATATTTTCATTATGTAGGGTGACACATGAATATGTTCCACGATAAAAAAGCGCACAGAAAACACAAGTCTGGTAGCGCAGATTGGGTACCTGGGTCGACTTTGTCCGCAACTACGACCCGTCCCGAAGTCGGCCAAATAATCAAATTTTTACACTTTTCTGATACGTATATGGTGTGATTCCTTCCACTTTGATGTTTCCCCACTGTCATTTAGTAAAATCTATTCCAAGACGCATTCTGCGGACAAAGTCGTAATTGCAGACAAAGTCAGCTCATGTGCCCCCTTTGGGCCAGCAGGCCATATATCAGGTTGGTGCTAAGTTAATTGCCGAAACGAACATTCCAGCTCAATATGTTATAACTTGGCTTAAACACGACGTTTTTCATCAGTTTAATGCCCATTCAATTCGCTGGATCTTCCTTAACAATCTAGTTGAAACCATATGCCTCAACTGTGAAAACTGAGTTTGCAAAAAATCTAAAACTTTTGGAAGACGATTTCGGCATGCTGTAGATCAGTAGTCTGCTGCTGTTGCAGGTTTACATCTGGGACTCGGGAAAAGTGATATTCAGAAGGGAAAGGTCTAGCGAATGAGGAGAATAGATACCACAGAAGAGAAAGGTTTTCTATACCCCAAAACGGCAATTAATTTCGCAGCAACGTGACGTATACATTTGCGGACCTCCTCAGGAACTGTTTGCTATCGCGTGATGAAACAAAAAAAAAAACCATTGAGTTCGCTTGATGGTTCTTTCTTCTGTTCGGATAACAGCCCTCAGATGCGTGAGATATTTCATGACTGGTGGCCGATCGTGATTTTACGGAATTACCTTCCGCTCTGTCTGCAGCGAAATCGTTGGAGATTGAATGCTGGCCTTATTTCTCTTACAGACCTACCCTCCCAGCACGAGCTCAACTCGAGAACGCTCCAGGCGGCAGAAATGCGCTGCCATGCGTAGTCATGGCTAAAGTCACGGAGATTGGAAAGGCCCAATCCTTGGTGTTTTTGGTTCTGATCGGCAGGCGCTCTCTCTACGTGAAGGATACAGTTACCGTTTCCATAATGATTGCTAGCCCACGACAGCATCTGTTTCCTCAACATATCCTTGCCCACGTTGCCAAAAACACCAAGGATTGGGCCTTTCCAATCTCCGTGACTTTAGCCATGACTACGCATGGCAGCGCATTTCTCCCGCCTGGAGCGTTCTCGAGTTGAGCTCGTGCTGGGAGGGTAGGTCTGTAAGAGAAATAAGGCCAGCATTCAATCTCCAACGATTTCGTCGCTCCCTGCGTTTGTTACTGAGGATTCCCACGTCCATTTCCGCGAATATGGATGAAGTTTTCACATTTTCTGAAAATCACGGCAAATTTCGAATGAGATTTCTGCGAGACAGTCCAACTGGGTGCGCCAGATTCATTCCAACGTCCTTCATACACATTATAAAGATGTAAGGATTGTAGACCTGCTCATTCGTGAGCAGCTTCTCGTCGGTGAAGGTGGTCGTCGCGTGCGATACACAGTAAAATCATTCCTTTCGCGTCCGAGGGCTCTGACATGTGGCAAAGAGGAGAACATCGACTGGAACCAATGCTTCTTGTTTCCTTAGATGATCTCAAATTCTTTATGAAGAGGTTGTTGAATGATGTATTTCCATACATTTTCTATGCCTTTTTCTATTGCGAGACAGTATTATGACCATTCTGTAAGTTCGCAAACTCCAACGGATGTGTAAAAGCTAACCCGACAGAACGAAATGAGACCTACGTACATGGTTGAAACCTTGCCTTACAAGATGCTACAAGATGTGAAACTCTTGATCTCTGTCCAGAGAATTTTTGCCATCTAGCTACGTCTAAGAAGTGTTCTTGCATCACCTGTTACGAGAATGAATGGCATAGCGGTTAAACACTAAGTTATTGAACAGAGCTTTGAATGTTCGTGTCTAGCTAATGCCGCTCGTTTTGCTCATTTGTATTCTTCTCTTAGGGATCTGTGTGAAGAACGTTAAACAGTATAGTAATTTCTTGTTAGGCAAAGATTTTTTTAAACAATGATATTTATTATCGGCTACTGGATATAACAATTATGCACCGAATGATAGAGAAGCACACCGATAAATACAATACTAGGATACGACAGATCTAAGAGGATGGTACTCAAGAATTAGGTAAACAATGCGGTCAGTCAGGTAGGAGAAGAGGGAGTCGATCGCAGGGCGAGGAAGAGCAGTGGCCGTCAACACCGCAAAACACCGCAAGTCCATCAGAGGAATCACGGCTCCGGATAACAACTTAGTAGGTCCGTCAACCTCGCCGAGATCCACATTATCGTCCTTCGGACGGTCCTGGGTTTTCTCTCAAGCTAGGAAAATTGGGGGGGGGGGAGCTCATATCTTACCTTTTGGAAGAGAGGATATTATCATAAACTTTATTATAAACATAAATGATTTAGACAAGATAGGCTCCATTTTCATCCGCTGGATTAGCTTGTTGCCTCTCCTTGGTCAGAAGAGTGCTCCTTTTTGTAATTGTAGCGTTGTGATAAATCATACGTCTATATTTGGGATCTATTCGAATTGTGGGCTTATTTCTGGTAGGCGGAAAACACAATGACAATGAACATTGTTCTTCACATATGCATGAAAACAAAGACAGACGTCATGAAAGAGCTGAAATAGAACAACCTTAGCTGAAATAGCACGACAACAGGATCTATGGACTTGGGAGAGGGTGTTTTTTTTTTCAGAATGTCTGTAAGCAAAGTGTTATTGACATTATTCAATAGTAGATTAAATTGGACCATGGAAATGGATCGAATCCACAAACGTGATCCACAAACGTCACTATCCTCATTTCATTCAATTCTTCACCTAGCCAGTGCTAATCCTAATTTTTGATGCAGCTTGCGATCTTCAGCAAAGTAATCGCGCCGCTTACTTTCCATAGATCCTTTGTTTACAAAATAAATTTTTTGCTCTGCCTTTTCTATCCATTTCCATGATCCACTTTAATCTACTGTTGAATAGTGTCAACAGCACTTTGCTTACAGACATTCTGGAACAAAACGCACCCTTTCCCAAGTCTATGTATAAATCCTGTTGTCGTTCTATCTCGACTAACGGTGTTCTGTTCCGGCTATTTCGAGACGTCTGTCTTTGTTTTCATGCATATGTGAAAGAAAAATGTTCGCCATCATTGTGTTTTCCGCCTACCAAAAATAAGTCCACAATACGAATGCATCCCAAATATAGCCATATGATTTATTGCGACGCTGAATGTCCCTAATTAAGTCTGCTCGTGCTAGACACTGAAAATAGCCTCAAAGAAAAAAAAAACAAGCAGCGAAAATACAAACTTCCCCACGATGCTAAGGGTTGTGAGCAGATTTTGTTGGAAAGATTACTGAAGGGAAAATTATTTTAAAATTTGGATGTAGATGATTCGTGTGGTGATGAATAACTTCCTCATGAAGCAATTATTTAAAAGTTTTTCAATATACGTGACATTACAGAATCGTATTCAGAAAATCGAATATTCGAAGAAAGGAACCGCTGTAGCACTTCTCATCTTTTCTTCATCGTCATGTCGCTCGCTCCTTTTTGAGCATCCGGAACTTCAACCTATTCAAAGTCGATCTTTCGAATTCGAACATATTTAATGCTTTGTTCGGTCCCATATATACTCATTTCTAATACACCTATGTTCGATTTTTTAGTGGAGCTATGGCCATGTAATGGATTTATGATTTTTATGAATTGATTATCCACACTGTTATGGTTCTTCGATATAATTTCTTTTATATTTTTCTGCTCGCTCAAGGGTGTTCCCGTATACCAGCATGGTTAATTGCTGTGGATCCGAACAACGTTTCCGGAATATATTGGAAGGAATCTAAGGAATTTGGGCGATTTGCGTTAACTCTTATCTGGTGAAGACAGTGATGACACACTGGTCACGGTTATCAGAGTTGTTCCATTGCAAGTTTTCCGGAAGCTATAAAAATGAGTGGATTTTAATAAACACTTCAATGTAGACTCTATGGCATCACTTTTTTGTTATTATAAACCTACACATTCGTGAGAAATGTGCTGTGAATGAAGTACATTAGTACATATTACTAGCATTTTACTGTTGTATTGCTCTTTTTGTCTTAGAAACATAATTTCCTTATCATAGAGAAGGTCTAGATCTGCAATTGCAAATGACTCTAGAGTTGAGATCAGTAAATAATTTAAATAGATAATAAATAGTTAAATAAATAAATAAGCGCACTTCTTTCGATCTATTTTCGGCTTTCCATGCTGCAATTGAAATGAATGAATGAATGAATGAATGAATGAATGAATGAATGAATGAATGAATGAATGAATGAACAAGATGGTTGTAAGGAAGATTAAGGAAAATTTACGGTATTGTAGTAGGCGCAACATAGGTACTCACAGAATCGTGGACGCCATCTCCTCAGTGGTATGACAGTGATGCAGCTTAATCATTATTTGTCCTGACTTTTTGCACACTTTGTAATTGCTCTAAATTTCAAGCTTTTAAGGATCTTCATCAAAAAAGATGTGTTCGTCTCCATCCACAACGGATTCCACTCCAAGCATTTTCGAGCATCTTTTCATGTGTGATGTCATGATTATTTCTTGCTTCCTTGTTTTCTGAACCTTCATAGATGTCTTATCACAGAGAATCTACTTGCGTACGCGTTTGCGTAAATACACAGCAGCTGTTTTTTGGAACTGCTTAGAATGCTGATTAGCGGCCACAAAACATATTTTTCTTGAGTCATACCGCCTGGGCACAAGCTCTAGCTGAAATGCAAAGAAAATTCAACAGCGTTATTGGGTATTTAGCACAGCCTTTTGCAAATATACGTGGTGGACCTTAAGTTCTTGTACAACGTTTTCGTGTCGTTTCTCTGCTGGAAACCCTTTCATCTTCTGGTCCTGCTCCTTTCTATCTCGGATAGAGAATGGTCTAGTGTATTTTTAACTAAGAACGGGTTTTCTAGGAGCCTTTTGTTTCGGAGCAGTTAACCTCCGAACACATTTTCAAAAAATGCGTGTTGTTGTGAATATTTTCCTACAGAATCTACCAAATCTCCAGAAGAACTTCACGGGCGCAGATGATTCCTAAGTGAGCCTTCCCAAAAGGAACCGTTCTCTGCTCTAATCCACAACGATGTTGTGTGGATTTAGCATAATGTTTCATCAGAAACACGAGGCTACTAAGCCACTTGAAACGTTGTTAAAAGCTGTATTTTTGGTGTTTTGCTCGGAAATCCCGTGCTTAGTCGGCATGTTTGGCGGCACCAAATATCTCCGCAGAATAATTACCTTTTTTCGCTTTCTTGCAAATCTTCAAGGGATATTTATGGTCAAAAAATAGCTCAAATACAATACTACTGAATACAGTCTAGGGCTGCAAAAAACATCTCATTATTTTAGAGAAATAAACCAACGAACGACAGACATATAGTTACTTGTGCACATTCCCCCCCCCCTGGATAGGTGCGAGGTAGGTTTGAAAATTTTCAACATCGTATCCTGGCAGTATTTTTCGGTTCAAATCCCTCGACACTTGACACCTTGCATCCGATTTCTGTTCAATTTGTGATTCTTTTGCTGGAATGTATGTTTTCCACGGTGTGATCCTAAGGCAGCTGCTTATGCATTAAAAAAACTCACCTCTGAAATGGGAACTCCGTAGAGGCTCCCCTTTAAATTGCCACCTATTAAATCTTACGCTAAGCAACTGTGTGGATATATCCCCCCTATATATTTATGCTATGGAGTATGGCGACGGCATTGAAGCTTTTTATTTTCTGGTTGCTTTGTTTTGTGGCACATTGTGATAAATTAATATGCAATATCAGAAAAAAGAAGCATGCCATAGGAAAACCTACAACGATGGGTTTGAAAGTCGCATTTTCTAAAATGATAGGAAATCTAAGCAATTACAATTTATCTTAGTTCCTACCTTACTTGCCATCACTCCCTTGCGCAATTCTCCTCCTCAAACTCGCTGAAGTTCGTCACCTGGGCAGTAGTTGTCCTGGCTGAGTTCGCCGAGGACAGATGAGTCAGTTTCCGCCACTTCTACTAGCAAGCTGTTGAGCTTTTGAGAGTGGCGGGTGGATGATGGATCGAGTGTGGAGTGGCTATGACCTCATCCCCACGTCACCAACACATACCTCCCTCGTCACCTCGCAACTTTCACAAACAGCTTGCTGAGCTCGCCCACATACCTGCGAAGACTATGTCCAGTGGGAGCGGTAAACATTGCCCTCTGCCGCCCTCATCATCATTTTTAACATCTGTTCAGCTATTTTTATCCTGAATCAGGAGGTTATAGCCTATCGAGATGGTGTCGAATTACATATCTCTACTCTCAGCAGCTGTGATGCGTAACAGCGAAAGTGCTAGGTCACGACGAAGTGCATGCTATAATTAGACTCCTTCTGTGAGGTAGTCGGAAATGGTAAGCTTTTGTGCTCTGTTGCAACTTGAGAACCAGCAAAATAGTGGGGGTATTCTGTAGCAATGACGCAGCTGAAACAGATACCTAGAGCAAAGTGTGGACACTATTTATCCTTCGGCGTTCTATTTAGAGAACACACTGAGTGTGAGCTAATTTTCAGAATTCAAGGCAGTATTCGCAATTTTTACTCGGGAGAAACGCATCGCTTTTGTGGAATTTTGTTCAGGACGTGGAGCAATGTCCAACGAAATGAGTCAACCTGGTATCCAAAAGTTTTGAAACTATACGCTCGTATTTTCCTAACTTGGAGGATTTTCATATGCTTGCGATGAAACTCCACTGAACTAACTTTCTTGGAAGCGTTGGCCGGGAAAGTTTTGATGTTATTACTTTATAATCAGTCATTTGACAAGGAATCCCACCCTCCGACAACTTTAGTGATGATTCTGAAAGCTCAGATCCTATTTGTTGCAAATTAGAAAAATGGCAGATTCCATCCAAGTAATGTGGGTTCGCCGTCGATCTGTCTGGCTTTGCCCGGATGCATCTAGAACAGCGAATTCATCCTGATTTTGAAGCTTTGGGCTAAGCAGGCATTTTCACCCTATTTCTCGATGAAAAGCCTTGTCCGTAGGGCTGGAGGAAAGAATCTGGCTCGAGTTTCATGAATTTACTAATCAATTTGACTGATAAAGAGCTGTTTTCAGAGGCTCCCCTTTGCCCACTTGTTACTTGGTGTAAGGAGTGATGATCTAGAACGGTAGCATATCCTCTGGTCCGTTCCGTTTTGTTCGAACTACAAAATATGGATTTTGAGTACGGGCAGCTTGAAAAAAATCGAACTTAACAAAGGTTGCTTTGCCTACAGAAACTCACATAAAAGAAGAATTGTTGTGGAGGTCATAGTTGAAATTTAGTACTAGTGTGTTTGTCGATTTGAATGATATTCAACTAATCATCCAAATAATGCAGAACAAAAAAGTCTACTTTTCTACTGGATAGGAAAAAAAAACGTAAAAGAAACGTTTGTACTTCAGTTGGGTGTTATCCCTCACGTTACTTTATGTATTCGAATATTCAAATGACTGTTGGTATGCTATCCAGTATGGTCAGCACTACTCAGCAGACAGTCTAGGAGTTATGATTGGCTTCTTAAACTTCCAACTCGAACGACAAGAGTACTTTGAAGTTGATCATCCAGAAGGTTGAATGGGGTCGGGAGATATTGGCTCAAGATGGGATATGTGGCCCAGAATTGCCTCCGAAATACTAATGCGCCATAGAGATCTCGGGAATACTCTGATAAGCACACGTTTTTTTATGACAGGATAATACCACGACATGAACATCTTCTGACAGATCACCTTTACGACCTATCTTCCTAAGCATTAAAATTTTTAAACTTTTCATGTTTCTGTAACTCATCTGCATATCATTTGAGATGAGAGGATTCGGATCATTGCCTGGACCTGGGTGTAGTTTTATAGGTGGGAAGGAGGCATTTGGATATCTTCTGGATCTCTCTGAGCACTCCTCAGAATCATCAAATATTCACTGCCGAGATGGTCTAAAATGAAGGTAGAGAAGGCGATAGGGAGCGAGAAAAATGAGAATGATCGTTCATCGAGCATACCTTATCATGAGCCTAGAGTATTTCTAGGTTATGATTAGACGTTGCAGCTGTCGTGCAACGGTATGGACTTTGTGGACTTCCTGGGATGATTAGCTGCCACTTGCTTCTCCAGTTTCTCAAGGTTTGAGTCGTTCTTAGCAGCACATTTCAGTAGAACAATCAGAACTAAGCACGTTTCTTGAATCTGATGCATTCTATCCTACCGTGGACGTCTAAGTTGAGAAAAACGGCAGACAAGATCTAAAGAAGTAAGAGCAGAAAACAGATTGGTTAGCAGGAGGAACAGCTATCAAGTGGCAGTAGCGGTGAGATGAGCTATGAGAAAGGAAGGAAACAGGGTTAGCTTAAATCTCCCACAAAAAAGTCATTCCACTAAAAACCGCTAATTCCCGTTGGAAGTTCACCGACTACACATTCAAGATTGATGTATACAACGGTAACTCAGGAAAGCCTAAGCCTACACTTGCCTACAGTCTATGCAGAAAACAGGCCAAGAAAATAAAAATGAGTAGGTCTCGATCCGTGGAAGAAGTTCGAATAACTCATACTCCTAATTAGAACATCTTATGGACGTGAGTAGCAGATTCTATAACAGGTCTCCATTGCCTCGCACCTATTCTTTTTTTTCAGGATGAGGAGAAAGATGCCCAGCCGAGCTCTCAACAGAAATCCATAGTAGAATAAGATCCTTGGAAACCAAGAACCCGTGGAGTTTTTGGAAACCCAAATAGTGCGATATAGAAGGTTTGCAGATGTTATCAATTAAACGTTAACAAACCAACCTAGTTTTTAGCGTCAGACCTGTGAAACGGATGGGAAGGCTTTACAGCAGCAGCAGAACCTGAAGTGAGTCTTATGACTGGTTATGGCCAGTATGGGCGACGAACCTGCCAGAATTAAAGGCCATCTAGCCGATCTGCCGAGATTAACCACGCCAGGCGACGCCCTTCTTCGAGGAAACGGTCTCGACCTCCGACCGTACTCCCTAAGACTAATGCGAATCAGACAGAAATTCGTGCAATTGTTCGTGGAAGTCAGGGCGATGTGCTGGCCGGTTGGCTGACTGGGTGTGGCTGAGGAGGGTGCGGTCGCCGCGCGGCGCTCGGTCGGACTAATGGAGTTTAAGGTGCGATTAGCACTAAAGCCATTATCCGGAGTGGCGAAAACGCCCTTCGCGACGAAACTGAAGAAAACTCAGAGAGCGTAGGCTCTACCCGGGTTAACCGCAGCCGGGTTTGGCTATCTAGTGCTTTGTTGCAGCTTGGAGTTTGCAGCGACGTCAGCTGTCTTCACGGGACGGCTCATTTCAGCTCACGGGCCGCTCTGACGTTCGTCCAGGTATCCATGTTTCCTTGGAGTACGTGCGTATTGTGACGCTTTTCAACGTCGCTGACGTAAATCCGCCATACCGTCTCGAGTTACATGCGGTCAGCCACCGTAATCAAAGACCAATCGGAGCGGCGGAGCACGCCCTGCCGCGCCACGCCCACCACGACCGCGCCTTAGTATAAAAGGCGGCTGCTGGGCCACGACCACACCCAGGCACAATTCCTTCGGCCGCACTCAATGGCTACATGTCTTCCCCCTTGGCGCTACTCAATGGAGGATTGCGCAGATCTATACTAAACTCACAGCATCAGCAGCATCAGCAGTACGTACTGCACGTACCCGGACGAGTCACTCATGTACTACACACCGGGCATGACCGATTATCACGCGAAGGCGGTCATAATTCTGAGCTATATCACTGCAACGGCTCAACTTCTTCCACATATTTTTACTATATTTTAATGGTCCTCCGCTATGGAGCAATTCGCCGACGTAGTCGTGAATGCATGTCACGACATCGTCCCACCTGTCATCAACGGTTATCCAGCCAAACTTCTCTAAAATCCTGCTTTATTGTCGTCGACGTCATCTACGGTTCAACTCGTTCACTTATCACGGTGTTTGAGTGCTCTACTAGTTGTTATTTATTACTGTTACCATGTCGGCTTTAACTGAATCTGTGTTTATTTGCCATGATCTCCGTAAGCGCTTCTTCGTCTCGGGACGCTTTGTACAGATTTTCTCTCTGTTCCTTCGTTTACGATGTGTGATGATCAGGAATTCTCTACGCGAACAAATAAATATTGATGATAAAGTTCATGTTCTGTACAGTGGTGGAAGAAGAAGTCGAGTCGACTCTCGCGCGTTGTCAGTGTCGTCGACGTGTCTCGGCAATGTCGTCCGTCGTTGTCGTCGCATTCCACAGTGATGATCTAATTAGCGAAAAGAAAAATAGCGATCGGATTAAATTAGATCGTGATCACGGGTGTCTAAATAAAGTACGACACAAAAACAGAAGTAAACGCCGTAGTGCGGTCCGTCGGTCCGTCGACTATTCGCTGATCGAGAAAATGCCTTTGCAAAAAAGAAGGATGATGTATGATGTCGTCACTGACAGTTTGGCAAAGATGTTGATCACCACGTGAAATTGAACCGCTTTCCTGATTAGTTGTTTATCGCCCGGTGATTATTAAGGAAGGTCACTTTCTAAAAATGGACTTCGACCTTGTTGTGGGGTGGGTTATTGTGTGTGAAAATATCACGCGGATAGATCTTCGATTTCTCAACTTCGTCACAAGTGCGATGTCCAGGGAGCAGTGTCCATTCTTAGGCGAAGTTCCAGGGGGATCGTCGGGGATAGTCAGATGCTGAAGGACCGCAACAGAAAGCTGACAAGTGACCTAAACCGTAATGCTCTAATATTCCTTGGTGACCCTTCTAGAAGATTCTCTCAAATTGTGACAAGTGCCATAGCTTATCTGCCTACCAAGATTAGGTCATAAAGTTCGGGGTAAAAATTCAGAATGAACAAATGGTTGGGCTCGTACGTTTGAGAGCTTGCCCCTCATGTCCCCAAAATCTCATCCTAAGAGTTACTTAGGATTTTTCCTCTACACGGCCTTCCATTCATATAGTCACTCTTATTTTCTGCTGCTGTAGATCACTGAACGTGGTATTTCTTCCTGTTACCAATGATGCCATATTGAAACAAAAAAGAATTGCCTTCCCAAATAAGAAGTCTGCCAGAAGTGGATTTTCTATAATTTAAGTCTTGTATCCTCAAAAATGTTGAGTTCCTTTTAACGAAACCAACGCCTGTCACCTTACATAGTTCGCTATCTAGGAACAGCTTAGGCTTAACCTTTAGCAGTTTGCCATGTGGCACACCAATTCGACCTTCTTGTTAGATTCATTCAAAATTACGGGTTTTGCTGGAATTTGTAAGCAGTGCCGGCCTTATTGTTACACCAAAGAGGGTCGCAGGGTCTTTCTGGATCTATCCTCAGTTCCTCTCCAAATCCGCTTCAGCAGAAAGCGCCCACAAACCTCTCTTTCAATGTTACACTTCAGCAACCTATTATAGAAATAGAGCATGCTTTACTTTCATTACTTTGCTAATTATAGTACAAGGTTCTAACCCTGCAACAAGATGTGAAATTGACCAGCACGTTCCACTATGCGAGTTCAGAGCACGGTTGCCAGAGGTTAATTTGTATTATAAGATCGCCTGTACTCGCCTTATAGCTTTGATCAGTGTATTGGAATGACTTATGGTGCTGTTGTCCTCAAAAGGAATTCACTTCCCTTCGAATAACTCTGCACTTTGGACCTGGTACCTATACAGTAGCCTTCGAAGAGTGTTGTGGATCCAACATCTATAGAATCGTCTCGAAAAGGCTGTGATCGGGGATCTATGTACGATGTTGTGGAATCTTGTGATATGTCGCATATGATATTTCGCTGCAAATGCGTTCAATGATCTCGTGATTGGGGTCTCGCTAGGATAGTGTGTTGAAAAACCGACGTTTTGCTCAAATTTTATTCAGAAACGGTTGTAATATTACGTTTTTCTCAGAGAGATTCAAAACAGAAAAATTGTAAACATCGTCTACTGAACAATGTTTATTTGTTTTTTATTCACCCTGAATTTATTTTATATATAGCTGACGTTTCCTTTAGCTCAGAAAGGCAAAAAAGAAAAAGCATCACCAAAAGGATTTGTACTGCATACCTATGTTCGTTACTGTGAAACAGGTTTTCGCCCTAAAAACAAACGTTATTTACGAGGGAAACTGATAGAGAACCTGTGTTCTATGCTTATACACCTTATAGTGAAACCATGAGCTCGCAACGGCCCTGCTGAGCTTTTGAGCAGCTCATTGAAGGAGCTACTTTAATATATTTCATTCGTTTTCTTCACAAGTTCAGAATCAGCACGAAATTTTCAATGACCTCAACTTCTTTTAATATCAAGTTCACCAAATTTCAGTTTCTAGACGCTCTAATACCGAAGCTGCGTAGCCGAATTAGCCGAAACCGTTCCTCGTCGCGTTGGTGGAGACCGACCGGTTAGCGGTCGTTCCTAAACAAGGAAGTGAATGAGTCTTCGCTCTGAGCTCAACTCGAAATTATTTATTTTTGTGGAAAATGCCAGGTGATGCTGAACTTTGTTGTTTGTAGTCCTTTGGGAAAGAACTATCAGTACAGCAATCTGTCAAGGACTTGTACTTTTCATATCCAGAGAAGATACTGTTCGCTGAAGGGATGGGACATGGAATCAACATTGGTATCATTCTAGCATAACTTCGAGGTTATGTAAACAACCTAGAAATTGGCCATAATTCTATAATTAGGTTAAGGTCACCAGAAAAAGCCGAGAATGCGCATGAACTTGTTAAACCAGCCAGCTGGCGCATTCCTGAGAAGCGTCGTCGATCGAAACGCGGATGCATCAGTGATGTAAATAGGTTGATTTATCGTGAGAGAGCGCCGATTCTCAGGTGATGCAAAAAAATCACGTGCGGACGGACGGCTGCAATGCTGCTACAACCCGCGCAGTCTCCCCGCCCGCGGCCCGTCGCGTCAACGATGCAGAGCGTCGTTTGCAGAACGCTGCAGGGGCGTGGCATGCACCCTGTCACTCTCGGACAGCTCGTCGCCGACCGCTCCACGTGCGATGACGCACGCAAGCGCGTCCATCACGTCTAGTTTCCTAGTACCAGTGCGACGACATGTGCGTCATTCTCACCGCTGGGCATCAAGTTACCACCACGCTGTGGCGTCTCACACACCTCACGTAAGCAAAGCGATGATTTCTGAGAAAAAGAGGAGTGGGAAAGTAAGCGAACCATGAGGTGACCGGTTAGCGAGCAATGGACATTGTACTGCAGCAAAAATGAACAAAAATTATCTTCAAAAGGTAATTTTCGAGGAGCAGCCCTATTTTTGCTCGGGTCTTTGAAACAAGGGAGTGACAATTTAGTGCTTAAGTCAATGACGGCTACTCTTCGCTTAGGGAACGGGTAGAAATGTCACCTTTCGTGACGTCACAGCTATTTCTGGCCTCTCGTTCAGATCTTTGATGAAACAATGGTGTAAAGGTATGTGCGAATACCCGTGTAGTAGTTGTGCCTCATGATTCTTTAACAAGGTGTTTAGTGTTTAATCATATGTTGCTGTGCAAAATGTTTTAAATAAACACGCAAATGAAAATAAACATCACCCTGATGCCGAGTAATCGTCCGAACAAACATGTATTTTTGATTGATAAAAATATATGTGGAATGCGGGGCCCCTCACTGCACCTCATCATAGTATTGATCGATGATGCGTTCCCTGGCGCAAATGGAATGTGTGGATGCGCAGACAGTCAGAGTACCACAACGCAGATGGTCCGGCGCGTGCAAGCGGGCCCGGATCATTGAAGTTTTCTGCACATCTCTGATTGTCGATGCTCTCACATTCATCCTTGTCTCTGTTGAAGAGTATTAGATTAAAGCTTTGTCCTTCGGGTATTTTACCCATATCCCAGGGAACCCATCATGATTCTAACTTTACCTGCTCAAGGTTTAACCATGGCTCTGAGATCTAACGCAATTAGCCTTCAATATTATCCACAGAAGTGGATCACAATTCATGAGATCATTATTACAGCTGTTGTTTTGAATCAACCTTCAAAGAAAAGCGGTTTCATGGTTCAGAAATGCTACCACATTAATTTGCGAATAAATTTGTAAGCTTGTTTTCTTTTGAAACTCCATCAAATGACTTGTTTCGTAGAGGATAATGCGTGAGACTGGAAGAATAATTCACAGCGTTTATTCGAAAAGGCACTATTCCTTATTATAAGGCACTATTCCACTTCTTCTGCCACAAAATCTCAAAACCAAAAATTTCTCTGCAACTCCGTCTAGGGAGGTGTTTGACATGCTAATCACGAATATCATACTCTTTCTGTGCCGTAATCGCATTTGGGTAGGGTTAAGGTAACTGATTTATCTCACGAAATCACCTGAATTTTTGTCTACATGGGTTATTTGACATGCTGATTACGAATATCGCATTGATTTTGCAAGTTGAAAGCAATTTGAGATTTTTCTATGAACTGTACTTGTTTCAACTCTTCTTTACGGCACAAAATGAGCGTGACATTCGTGATCAGCATGTCAAATAACCCCCTCAGACGAAGTTTCAAAGAATTTTTTGATTTTAGGATTTTGAAGCGGAACAAGTGCAAGAGCGCCAGTTATAGCTTGCTTAATTTAAACCAGATGTTATGGATATATTCTGAGTTACGTGTTTTTAACAGAAATAGGCATAGGTATAGGTAGAGATATAGATATAGATATAGATATAGGTACAGGTAGTAATGATCCATCAATCTTCTTTTAGGAGAAATTTGAACTGTCCACAGCTTTCGTCTAAGTTAATGACATCATACCCGTCCCAGCGTATTTTGCAACCTCGTCGGAGGCGAATACCCGTCACCCCTTGTCCCCAAACATTCACCCGTCACTGAGTTGATGTTTGCAACAGCTAAATTACCCCGCCTTTCACTGCAGATCCTCTTCTCTTCAAGTCAATGTGGTTAAGATTTCAAATTTGGCGCGCTGAGTATTGAAAAGGCATTTGGAATCTATGCGCAAAATGCCACCTTTGTAGGGATATTATGAGTTGATCGTATGTGGTCAGATAAGAGAACCATGGGTTATTCTATTGCGTTTTTTTAATTCAGGAAATATGCAGTGCTTTGAGTCACCAACATTAACTACGGGAAATTCTACCAGTTCCTTGGACTACGCCCTTGCAACGTGGACTAATTCCAGTTTCTCCCATGCAGGAATGTGGGAGGATACAAAGTTCCTGCAGCCCTGCATATTCTGACTTCTTCATCCCTCTTCCATTTCAGTCCAGCCTGTCGTAAAGCAATGCTTATGGCTTTTAATAGTCTGATTTGTGCAGCTTCTCCTACACTTCGTCGGTGTTGTAAGAACATGAACCACAATCGTGTTATGTGTTGAATTCCTTTCGCCCATAATTCTTTTGTTACGTCATTTCTTGTCGTAGCGCCGCTTCTATTTCGGGCGTTGTAATGGTTGTTGATCGTTGTTGATCAACTGGAAGGCAGCTTGCTAACGCATCCCTGTGATTCACTAAAGAGCAGTGATCGTTCGTTCAAGCCTCGTGTCTCATCATTGGTCGAACAAAATCAGCATCACGTTTGGGGGAATAACCTAGGATTAGTCACACGACGCGTTGTTTTGTTTTGAATTTTAAAGGTGCTGCCGCTATTTTTAGAGTTGTCGTCGGCGATTTGCGGTGAACATGTCAGGAATATACGTAGTTGTGTGATTGGAAAGGTCATCGGTCACCTGGTCGGGGGTTCAAACCAGACAGGGATAGTGCACATTTAATTTTTAGAGTTCACTGTTGTGTCGAATTCCCCAAATTCTTTTCGCACTTCATGTTTGGGGCAAGAAAAGGAACGAGTAGAGAAGGGAACGATATTAACATGGAAAAATTTGCTTTGGCACCTGTTATTCATAAAACAGAGAAGCCTACTTAGAGGTTTTCTGTGAAATTGTTGAGGTCGCAGTGAATCAAAACGAATTAAGTTAATTGCAAAATGAACCTATTAGCACCCAAGACCAACTACATCTCGATGAAATTTGATTTATTGCAGTTGTTGTAAGAATTCGTACATATTTCCAGTTTTATCAAAGAAACCAGAATGGGCATCATCCAATGCAACTAAATTCTCAGGTTTTGTTTTGCCAGCCAACTACAGGTTAGTTCATTCCGGAATTTTAGTGTGGATAAAAATCCAGGGTCGATAATAGATCGGAAGGGAGACGAAGGAGGCAAGGGAGGGGTTGAAATTGCATTGAAAGAAGGGAGATCTCCTCTAAAAAGTGATGTGACAATGGGCTTTTTGAGTATTTCAATCCCTCTAGATATGTTTCTTAATTTCCATGAGAATTATTAGTTTTAGTGAGAAAATCAAGAAATTTGGAATGTGTATGCTAAAAAATCCCTCTATCATATAAAAGACTACATTCTAGAGCTTACACAAATTCTGTACATCCATATGTAAGCTCAAACGACTACTGATAAAGCTTTATTTCAGTGATGGTGTAATCTGAACCCTCACGCCGTCAGTCCCACAGATAACACTGTGTTTAAAGCTGTTTCTTGGCTAGTGGGAAGAATGACTATCAACATAAAATCACTTAATGATTTCCATATATCCAACTGCCAAAAGAGTTATCTTAGTTGTACTCTGAGTTGAGGTGGCCTATATCCTTCGAAAAAAGAAAGATTTCACATTAATATTTATGATAGGCAGGTATCCTTAGTAATAGTAACAAATTTGTTTCTTACTATCTTCACTTGTCAGTTCATGCGAGCATTACTCACTCACCTTTTCCTCTCAGAACAGTGGTCCAAACACACTCAGCACAAACCATTCGCAGACCTTTTATTTTCACAAGCACTAGTTGTACCAAACATCACACGACTCGAAGCATCTTTGTTCAAAAATAGCGCCATTTTGTTGCTATTTAGACGCATCGCTAGGGATGATGTGGATGTTTTGAGGCACGAAAGGAAGTGACAGCGCTTTTTCGAGTTCCCCTCGGAGATTATCCCCTGCAAGCCGGCGAATTTCTGACTTGGTTCATTCTAAAGAACATGAGCTACAGCCATTAAATACAACATGACTAACAACCATAAAATTAAAATCGTATGTAGGACAGCTAACGTTATGAGAGGCGACCTCCCGGTTGCTGAACTACTTCCTTTAGACGTCATGTATCGAATATTTCAGAAATCAAACTTCATAGTGGAATGTCAGCACCTTCTCCTCATTAATATTATGTAATATGGTATGGTGAGCAACAATAATATGGTGACTGTGATTTTTTTTCAAAATTCTCCACGATCAATCAGCACCATTATAATTATATGTACTTGGGACAGAATAAAACCAAATAACTCAATTCATTCAACTATTCATTCAGCACTAGATCCGAAGGATTCAAATGTTCAAAGAAGAGAAAGACCTAAATGCCTTCTTCTGATTCTTGAAGGATTGTATTGCTCCTTCTTTTTCAAACATCCGGACCGGACTATAAACTTATTCGAAATCGAATTTTCAAATTTTGAATAAATCGACACGTTCCTAATACGTTATTCGGTTCGAACAATAAGTATAATTGTAATATGTAACTTCTATTTTTATGGAAATTTCATAATTTTTGATAAGAGAAAATCGCTGTTTCACAAGAATTATATCCATCGGAGTGGGGAGGGGAGGTCCCCGTGTTATTGCCGTCATCGGTAGCAGCTGCACATGCCCCTCTGCCCATTTCATGTTCTGGGAAT
Organism: Ancylostoma caninum; assembly: GCA_037903475.1. NCBI lineage: Eukaryota > Metazoa > Nematoda > Chromadorea > Rhabditida > Ancylostomatidae > Ancylostoma > Ancylostoma caninum. The sequence goes on along the minus strand of JBAJFG010000372.1, from coordinate 35,853 downwards.
TCAGGGTTTTCAAAGTTATCTTCTGTGAGTTTCAGTTTTCCTGACAACTGAGCTCCAATTCTATTTCATTCCTGCTAGAGCAACAAGGTTGTTCCTAGTTAAGCATAAAAAGAACGCGACAAAATTACATTTTCCATGGGAAGAATGCGGGACTCATGTTTGCTTAAGGCAAATTTTTATATCGAACAGCACACATCTCATCTCAAGTCCTAGTCTCCGAATTTTGATGGAAAAATGTTTGAGTTATTTCTATATCCAATGTATAAGTTTCTTTTTTGGTCCTAAATAAATACTTGGTTTGTTGTTGGCTGAGACACATAATTTTGCATTTTTTCATTTTCCAAGTTTTTTTTCCATTTATTACTAAGATGAACTCACCCAGAGTGCACTAAATAAATAAATAGATAGATAGATAGATAAATGAATAAACAAATAATAAAGTATCCATTCAAACGCACTTATCTGAAAAATACTGGTCACCGGCCTTGGTTTTTTCTTAAATATTTTACCTAGTTACTGTATACTCGTTCTCAAAAAAACGAATTCCGTGTCTGCAAAAACGCGGTGGGACTTCAGCGAGAGTTGCGGAGAGAGCATTTTCGAGATGAGAGGGTCGAGTAGGTCCCGCCGCGATTTTGTAGCCGAGATGATATGACACCCTAAGCGCAATTCGCCTATATTTTCGACAAGGACTGTATCTGTGGCAAGAGAAGTGCTTCAGCTTACAAAATGTTACACATCCAAATACAATTTTCTGCGAAAAGGAATATAATACAGAAGAAACGTTAGCAATTATCGAGAAGGACGCAACGCGACTGCTTCGCGTGGCACCGGTATCGGTGTCGTCGTCGCCGTAATGCTATTTCTAGGGTCTTTTCTCCCCGATTTGCTCGAAAATCCTTAAAATCTGGTAGAAAAGCTGCTAGGAATTGCAACTGCTAGAAACAGCAGCAGAATACATAAATTACGGCGCGCGCGGCGCGGTTGCGCGACGTCCTTTTCGAGGCCGCAGATGGGCCAACGCCGGTGACGTCCACTGTATGGATTGGTCGCACTACTGACTTCACGAAGGTCTTCCAAAAACAAATGTTTACCACATCCTCTCCTCTCTTGGTCAAACAACTCAATCAAAGCGCGACCAAGCCAATTCCTATTTCGTTTTTCTGCACTAACTATGTGATAGCCTCATTTACTAAGAAAGATAATGAATAATAATTAAGACATTGAATATATGTCCGGGTATGATTCTATATATCAATTACAAAAAATCGCCGAAGGCCACGGTGAACAGGCTTGATGAGAGAACATTTCTATGCTGTTCTTCACGTGGAAATGAAGATTGTTCACGTGAAATTGCAGAATGATCTGATGTATCAACTCTGATGATGGTGTTCGGAAAAAGTACAGTCATCTACGACGTGAAGGCTTCTCAGAAAAGGGGGAGGAACTCTACAGTAATGTTGACTACCTACTTGTTCACTAGCGGAATATATGAACATTCCCGAAATGCTCGAGACCTACCCGCTAGCCCAGAATGAACGAGTTTTCAGGATAACTACTGTAGTAGTCCACTCACAACGGTCAATACCATTTTGCCTTTTGGAAAATAGGCTAGCGAAGTGCAGTGATTTTTTGTAGAAAAACTCGTTCAGCCTTGAGTTCGCAGGTACAGAAGGCGCTAAAGAGGGTGCGTTTTTCGCGGCCTCGAAAAGCACGCCGCCCGAGCGCGCCGCCTGTGGCGGAAATCAATATCGTCTGCCATTGTATTGCTATTTCTTGACATTTTTCGCTCACATTCGATGGATTTTATGTGTTTCCACGTTTCAAGGCGTTCCTCGAACTTCTAACATACCTCTCGTGTGTGCTTGTCCTTCTTTCCTTCTTTTTGGTGCTGCTATCAGCGTCTTGCCCTCGAACGTGGAGCATACGCCGATGAGAACAGCAACATTTAGAAGGAAAACATATACAGCAAGTACACACGAGATGCACTAACGATTAAAGAGACACGCGACAAAACATGGAAAAAACGACTAAAATTCACCAAATCGGACGAAAAAAGTCCAAAATGCTATTATGGCCATAGACAGTATCGATTACCAGCACGCGCGACGCGCGCTCTGTATGCTTTTCGAGGCCACGAAAAACGCCTCGTTAACGCCGGCTGTACGTAAGCTAGAGCCTTCCCGACAATGTTCATGAAAACCATCACAGGCCTTGCAAAAGTGAATTTAGTGCCATAGTTCCTTCTTCTATGAATGTTGTACATCTTGAAAAACTCGAAATTTGGAAGATTCCAAGGATCAATGTTATATCCAGATTACGCTAAGAATGCGTCATTGAACCCCACCATTATCGGTCATTATTGAAGATATCAACCTACTAGAACTTAAGAATCGGTGCTTTAAGGGGTTGTAAGCCAAAAATCCATCAGGAATAAGGAAGAGAAAAAAAATGGAACAAGGTGGGGACTTGCAGAGAGGGGGGGGAGGGGTCGCCAATGCGTTAAGCTGATGCGATTAACGATAAGCAGGCAATATATAGAAAAAAGATCAATAAATCTTTAATCGAATCAATTTTTTGAAATACTTTTTAAAGTAACTTCTTGTCTGGTACACTAAGTGTTTATTAATTGCTCGCTCATTAATTTCTGAAACTCTCTTTCTCTGAATTTCCAGAATATTGCAGGTGCTCAAAAATAGCTCTTCTCCAAGGAATTGGTTCAGAAGTTACATCCACTGCTCGCCGGAGGAGAGAGGAGACATGAAAATTATTCATATTTTGTACAATATTTGCACTCTTATAGGATTATGAGAGGTTAACGATAGATACGGTAGATCCAGTCTCCCACAGGACCATCCGAAACCTTACGAGGTGTGGAAATTTCCAACCTGATCGCGACTATAAGCAACACTGCTATTTTTTGCTGATACTGAAACTTGTTACTAACCTCTTATAGTAACGCTACGGTAGTGACTCTAAGGTGCGAATTGAGCATGATTCGTCATAAAATAACAAATACGATTTAGGCCAGAAAAATTTCTCTGGGAATTTTTTTCGTAGGGAATACCAAATAGCACACAGAACTCAGGTTCAGGTTCACTCCAGCGATTAATCAAAAGAATTAATTTAGTAAAAGAGTGGCTGGCACGTTGCGCTGACTAAGGGTTCTTCAGTTATTCCAAGAAATACAAAAAAATCGAAAACTTCCCACAATGATTGATTAATTAGTCATTGTTTGCAGAACTAACTAAAAAACTGCCTCTACAAGCAATCCTTAGACCCGCCCCTTTTTCACCGTCGTTCCCGGCTTGCGCGAGATTCGGCGAACCCCGCGTCGAAACCACACTAGGAACCAGATCGCTGTTCTTTGTTCTATTTCGAGCTTTTTTCCCATGCCGATGTCCTCGTTGACCTCGTGACGCAGTCGTGTCGCGTGCTGCGTGCGACACGACAACGTCAACCCGTTTGATAGCGATATTATCAGCAACGTAATTATAATATGATAGAATCGATTCGGTTTGACTCGAAACAAACTCGCATCAAACGCTGGAAAAGGGCTGGGGGAGGGGTGCGCGGACGAGCGCTTGCATTACAACGCGTGCGCGCACGCGTTGATGTACCCATCCAGATCAACATTCCATGATCTGTTTCGGCCGCCACAGCGGCCGGTTGATTCGACGAATTCGTCGAATCAACACCTGAAAACCGTTCTGTTAATCACAAAGCAATGGGATGGAAAGACTGGAAATTTAGGTAGGGGAATAGAATCAGCCTGAAGACGTTTAGAAACATCACTTCAGCCGGGAGAGAGGCACGAATTTGTCTCACGAGAAATAAAATTGCACTAAGATAGGTAGTGGAACCTTGAGCCTTTTTTTTTGAAGTATTATTCTTATTACCCGCAAAGTCCCGCTACTATGCACCATCGTGCCTATTTCTATATAACTATTTATATAACTTTCAATATCACCTGTTTTCAAAGCCCATTTAAGTACTATTTATGAACTGATAGTGCAACTGACATGTTCAAATTCAGATATTCGATTTCGGATAACTCAGGAATTCAGATTTTTGACAGAGATGGAGAAAGCAATATATTTTTGAATAAATATAGGGGATGTTTTTCGCGAATATTCAAATTTTTTATGTCGAAACCTACACAGCAAACCTGGAAACCATGTTATGCATGGGATTAAAAAATGCAAATCGCACGATGAAGACATATGTACTGTGCAAAACATGGTTTTTTCCTTGAATCAATGGTTCTTCGCCGGCAATGGTCGAATCCATGCAAAATCTATGCATATCCATACATATCCCATGCACGTCCATGCGGAATCCATGCGCCTTCAAATCAGAGATGCAAATCCGATGCAGAACCAATGAAAAACTCACGATTTTTTTCAATCCTATGCAGAACCCACGCTTACCGATACAAAACACGGTTACATGTAGGTTTCCTGAAGAAATCTTCCATTTAATTGATTAAATTACTTGATTTTATTCGATCCTAGGTACACTATTCACTTCTGTATGGATGAGGGAACGAAATGAGCAAATAAGCGACAGTTGCTCACAGGTTCTTATAGTCATACTTGCATAATATTGCCCAAACTCTTTAGTAGTTTGATTATCATTTTTACAACATTATTTAGAGTACTTTTATTTTTTCACTTATTACAATTATAATGTAAAAAAACTGTGCTGCGGTGCCGAATCCGATGCAATTAGCAGTAACATGACCCTATAAGCTGTGCTCACTATATATAAATCTCTTCGCTTTCTCAAGCAGGAAGTGTCTAGGAGTGACGACGTTCTTTGCCACCTGCCTCCAATAATAAACTTGTTATTGGCGTATTTCTGTGAGGGAACTGATCACATGTGTGTAATCACACATCAACCTATGCCCTGTCTATTTAGACCACCACTTTCGTCTATAGTCCTAATGTCAATCGATTGGATGCTCGAAAGAAAAAGCGCTATATTTGTGTTGCTGATGCCTTTATCATTAATTCTTAAAGAAATGTAGACAGATAAAACCTGATCGTTGTTTTAACATGAGCAGGTTTATTTCAACACCGTCATTCTTTTTTGGGTTGAAGATCAGAGATGAGACTGATGTTGAAATAGTGACGAATACCGAGGGAAACTACTTTTTTTTGGTAATACTTACTTTTTTTAAAGTTTTTCAACCTTCACGCCTCTATAGCATCCAGTTTTGTGAGATTTGCATCCTATAAAATCCTGAAAGTTATATATAAATATTTCAACAGCTGGACAGCTCACTCTCTTCGATCTCTTACTTTTTTTAATAGTTCAAAATCCATTTGCATGACTGATCGAAGAATTCATTGGTATCGTTTCCTAGTACTCTTCAGTTTTGCTCATCGTTAAACTATGACGCTCTCAATTTTTTTTAATGGAAATGCACCTCTAATATTTACGAATCACGATAATCATCGGTAGCTTTATCGAAATTGGTCGCTGGAGAAATAAAACCATTCCGTCATTGGATAAAGTTCGCTGCGCAAGTTTCATTTGAATAAGAAATGTTTGTTCTTTTATTTATTTACTTATTTGTCTAGACGAGGCATCTGATGCTATTAGTACACAGACACAGTTGCAATTACAAATAAGTACAGTATCGATGAGTTTTCTATGAACGTACATAAAGTTCTAGGTTTGTGCCTACAGAAAATGAGGAGTGAATTTTTTTTTCGAATTTCAATTTTTTTCTGCAACTTTTGGAAAAAATTCTCGGTTTCAGCGCTCTCGCATTCAAGTTATATTTAGACAAAATTTTGATCTTAGAATAAATTTAATGAGAAATTTCCAGTTTCACTCCTTTCTCATCAAGGAAAACCAACAAAGTGCTGCAGTAACTGAGGTAATTTTGGTTGCTGCACGCGCAATGGTTCTGGGTTGGTATTTTTCGTGCCATACCTTGTTCATGTACCCTGGTTTACCTGTAAGTTACCAGTAGCGAACGCTGTGATTTCGCTCGTATGAGGCCGTGCAGTCAGGCTGTAGAATGCGCCAACATGTCGTCGATGCATTATGACGTCTACATTCTTCGTCTCATTAGCCGGTCGCGGCGCAATTGCCTTAGCGTGTGTGTGTGTGTGTTAGTTTTTGGCGTGGCTACGGCGATACACCACCGCTCGACCTTAAGTGAATTTTCATTCTCTGATCGATTAAGGAATTAAGGCGAGCCGTGGAATGCGAAGAAAAACCGAGAAAAAAGCCGAAAAAGCAGCAGAATTGCGGATAATTCACTGCGCTGCCAGGCTGTTTATACTTTGTCGACGCTGGCCAGCTGCAGCAATCTCCGACCTTCTAATCCTCGACCTCAAACCACTCTCTCCACATCTCCTGTATACCACCGTTGTCCAGGCCAAGGTCAAGTTATTGGGACTCGAGCAGCGTGGGGAAACAATCGCTCGCTTCGCTACAGTATTGCTTTCGTCACGCCTATCAAAGTCTGCTCGGCGTCTACAGTATACCTAGCGACACTAAGAAGGGCGCGGTCCTAACGCGATAATCCCATTCGGAGGCCACCCCCGTGGAATGAGGAAACACGTAAACTATTTGCACCTACAGTAACGCGAACTGGCAACGTTTTAATTGCTTGATGACCGTGTGAGTCGAATTTTTGCATCTGATGATTAGGTGCTAGGGAATGTGAACTTTAAGGAGGGGTTCTCTAGATTTATTAGTGCAGTTGTGATCGGATTAAGGTAGCACTGTACTTTGATGGTTACGGTAACTTTGCGAACCTCGTGTGAAAGTGGGCTACACCCAGTTTTGCACTTTACTAGTGAAGAGGTATTTGTTGTTACTATCATTAGGTTGTCTTGCTCCATCAGTACTTCATCCTAGGTAAGTACTGCCTGAGACGGAATATTTCCGCAAAAAGAAGCATAGATCCACATCCCTGAGATTCGTAGGATTCAAAGATTTTTTTTAAAAAATTCAAATGGAGAAGGTCAAATTAGATTTGCTGTCATTTACTGCGTAGCCTTCCAACGATTCAATAGAAATCAAGAAAAGGAGGGATCTCAAGACCAGTCTCCACCTCTTTTCAAAGTCTTCCAGGCGCTTCAATCAATTAACAAGTACGTATTTCAGTTTAACAAGGCTAACCACGCAACTGGAACACAGCAAATGAGGTTAGAAAAGAAATGGTACGTAAGCAAACAGCGTATAAAAATAGTAACTAGAGTTGTATTCGGAGTGCTCGAAACACCCCTATTCTAACTTTTTTCTCATTTTTGCTCGTTTTCTTAACTCTTTTTCTTTAGTTTTTTCTTGATTTTTCCTTTTCATTGAACTCCTTTCTGTTTTACACTTCCTATTTTTGTTTTCTTTTTGTTTACAGCTCTTGTCCTAAGTTTTCTCCACTTACATATTTATCTTCTCTTCCCTTTCTCTTATGCTTTCATATTTCCTTAATTCTCTATGATTTCTCTTCTTTTTCAACATTTTAGTAATTTATTACTGCTGACAACTGTTACTAGTCGAATGGCTTCTAAAGATCTTGTTGGTACGTATGTTTTTAATGATAGTAATAGTCAATATACGACGAAATACTCTGCCATGCATGTTTTTTTGGATAAATTGATTTTTCATTGATTTCTTGGGTTTTCTTGTTTTTGTTTCGTTTAAACATTTGCAGTATATCGTCGCTGTGTTATTTATTTAACATACTGTACCGTGCACGATTAAGTAAGTAATAAATGAATTTTCTTTCCTCAGTCATTTTCCCAAAAAGTACTTAAACAATATGCTAGAACTAATCAACAATTCCCTGTTTCAGTTCCCTTACATAAGAACGTGGCAGGACCTGCTATTGATCGGTGAATGAGATCAATCCTATTGATCGGTGAATGAGATCAATCGGTGTGTTACTCCCTTGTGCTCATTTTTATTCTCATAAAGGTTCGACAATGCACAATTTTTTCTTTTTCTTTGCGTTATTTTTACCTAACCTTTAAGAACGTCGTTATCTTTGAGGTTACTCAGGGCCTGGATGCATCGACGAGATTACCCGGGGTGATCGTGTTGACGCCTGTGTCAACGTTGGGTAAGTTGGAGGTGTTAACATGTCTATCTTAGGTAATCTCAATGGTGCATGCGACCCGAGCACAGCCTTGCAAAATGATATACAGGGAACTGCAAACGGACGCAGACAAAGGACGGGGCCGCGGCGCGGCTCTCTTGGGCAGAAACATGGGCGCTTCGCATGCTGAGAGCCTGCGTCTCTGCCCAAGAGAGCCGCGCCGCGGTCCCGTCCCTTGTCTGCGTACGTTTGGAGTTTCCTGTATGAAGCTGCTGACACCGTATCACTCGGTTGATGAAGTACTGCTTCCCCATGAATGAGAATCCATGGTTGGCCATACGGCGTAGGTTTAGCAGATGTAGATAGCATCAGATTCGAATTCATCTTATGAAAATTCACTTGTAAATCCTCTTAAGCTGGTAGGAACAAGAGTTGCGGCATCGTTTGTGATGGTCTTGATTTTCAGGAACGAATGTTCCCAGTACCTCCAAACTTGGTTATTGAAAACTGAAATTAGAGACACGTTCCGGGTATTGATATGCTACTCCTTTATTCGAAACCACCTCTCCCATTCCATTCAAGTATAAGGACAGCATCAGATCTCTTTAGTAAAATTATGAATAGTTTGGAAAGATACTATGTACAATGGTTTCTACATATTCAGCACGCTGCGCTTTTGGGACGGTCAACTGGTGAACATGTAAAATCTGTATTTCAAGTTTGGGATGGGCTATTAAGGCAGTACTCGAGAATACGATGGGGTACAGTATTATTTTTCTCACCTCCACTCCATCCTCAAGAAGATGTTTCTGAATGGAATTGCACTCATTTTTTGCATTGCATGTAGAGCTCAAAATGCAGTACTTCCAGAAACATTCTCGTTCCTCTCTAAAATCATTTCATTGGATCGACAGAAAAAGTGATTTTATTCTCGATATTAGTGCGAATTTTGATACGGTAGTTCTGACGCGCAGTTATTCACCTTAGGGAAGAATAAGGGTCGTCAACATTACTAAAAAATACGAAAAAAAGGATTTATGGTAATTACAAGAAGAAAGCATGCACTTCGGCTGCGGATTTTTTTCGGATTTGTAATACTAGCAGGTATTCAGAAAATCACTGGAAAGTTCCAACGCTTGCATTATTCTTGAAATTGATTAAAATAAAATTTCAAGCAAATTTGACGGCTTGTTTCTGTTCCTGGCTCGAGCCAGTATGGAGAGTACGGTACGGTAATCTTGGGGAAAAAGCGCTTTATTTGAATCATTACTTCTCTATTCTCCATAAGTGGACACAGACCTTCTATACCTAGATGGATAAAACCGACAAAATTGGAGGTTTATTTTTTAGTCATGCTGCGACTTTGTGCCTGTGGCAAGCAACAGAAATGAAGCCCCTATAAAGCCCCAACACATCCTCGAACCTGGTTTTGATTGCTAGTCCTGGAGCTGAGACATGTAAAAAATTCTGTGGTCCAAAATCGTGGGTGTGCTGAATATGTGGCGGCCACTTTACATAATCTGTATTTATAAATTTTTTCGTACGATCCTATCGATCTATCGATTTTATCGATTTTCCACTATTTTTGCCCCGGCGCCGGTGAAACCGTGTCTTATGGGATTTTCCGAGACGTTCAACGTGAATATGGCAAGCATTTTAGAAGAATTTATCAGCCAAACAACTTTACTTTATTTTTGAGGAAAGGGGATGAGATAAAGAAGTGTCACTTAAGCTGATCACCAAATGGTGAATATCTCGATAGGATTCTTTTGGCTCAACAAATGTTGGCATCAGCTTCAAATAGCCGGGAGTAATAGAAGACCCGAGCAAAGCCGGGTACACCGTCTAGTAAGACTGTAAAGACTTGTAGAGGACTGCAGCCTATTTTCCCTTTTCGTTCTCTCAACCATCTACGAATAAATAAGCCTAAAAAATCAGCTCCTCCTATGAGCTGCACTATATGGTGAGCAGGGCTTTTCTATGTGCAACAGAAAGCAAACTTCAGAGAAGCTTGTCATATAAGTTTCCTCACCTCACGGTTCCTGTTCCACAGTCCAAGCATAGGCCTTCCCAGTGCAGCGTTCAGTGGTCTGCCAACGTGCCTTCGTCGAAGCAGAACACGGTTTTGATTCAAAACAATGCTATTATGCGCCAGCGATGTGACAGGTGCGTCATCACCTCGTGTTCGCTGAATTCTCACTTTGCACGACTGTAAGCAACCTTCGACTTTTGTACACTGTTTTCTTGAGCAAAGGGGAAAAACAGAATCTGAACCTATATGATATGAAATAGCTGGGAGACACCTTGAACACTACGGTAGGTTTGGTGAACACAAGATGATTAGTTCTCATGAATACAAATGAATACTATGCAAGGTCATTTTTTTATAATCAAAATAGAGGCTTATTGTCTTATAAGAGATCGATTGTGTGTATATTTACTATTTTTTCGTATTTTTCCCGAAGAATACCATCGCGATTACCTTTTATCGGTGGCTCCTTCCGCTGTTTTTGGAGCAAAGAAAGATCCTGACCATTCTAATCATACTCCTGTCTTGGCGATGACCTTGCTTCTTGGAAAAGACCGCTGAATGCTAAACAAATGCTCGAAGGATCAATAGTTTTGGCGCAGAACTTTCCATGAAACACTGTCAACTTTCTGGAAAGCGAACCAATGGGATCTACTATGCTCAGATTCTCTCGCTGACAATTCAGCTGCAGCTTCACTGTACAGAATGTTTGGCGGCGGCATTTCTCGCTCATTCTGTCGTCGTCGGATTGTTATCATTCCAGAGGTCGGGGCGACATACCCGCGAACCTGTTCCGCATTGCTATTTCGGGGACGTGAAGCATGCTGCAAATAGACCGCATACCACGCAATTTACGCGTCTTACAAGCACTTCCAGAGAATCGCGGGGGGGGGTTGGAGATGCGTCATTCAGGAAAGAAATGTGGATAAAAATTTTCCAGACCTTCAGCAGAGGATTCGGACTTGAAGATTCACAATGTTTTCCTGGAAAAATCTTTTAGGATATAAAAAAGCGGCTTTATTATCAGGATGACGCAGAGTCTGTCTGCACTTGCACTCCAAATCAAGCATCTGGCGACACATCCTATTTGGCAGCCCATGCTCTGACGCACTTCCCTATTTAACTATTCCCAACTGAACCGAATCCCAGCCCGCAACAATAGGACCAATCTGACGCTTGCGTCAGCAAGTAGCTCAGCCAAAATGACCCGATTCCTTGAAATCGGACGAACATCCTGGTTCCTAGGGAAAAATGGATCCCTAGTGAAAGGGAACAACATTTTTGCACCGTGCGTCAAAATTCGCAACACTCTTCGAATGTGTTCAGTACATTAGTCATATTATAGAAATATTTACATCACATCCAAGTACCATTCAAGGATCTAAAGGTCAACAAGGCGTGTTTAGTGTGTAATTTTGCATTTTCTCAATTGGCCATCGACTAATGCGCGATTCCAAGACCTATTTATAGTACAGAGCAGACGTAGTGGGAAGTGCAGCTGGTAATGAGGGTACGACGAAGATCGCCACCTAAGAACATTGCAGAGGTAGGCCATAAGTTGAGGACTACCGTCGAGAAAGTGCTGTTGATATTTTCCCCTTCATTTCCTCGTTTTTGTGCTGGAAACATGGTATCACTGGAAGTGTACAGCACATTCAACCTACATTGAATACTGGTGGGAGGATCATGGGGTGACACAGGCCATTTTCAATCGCTATCAAGCATGCTTAAAGGCAGAGACACAGCTGTTTCCGCTGTTGGAGGTATACATATATTTTAGACCTTCTCGCCGTGTTGATCCCAGGGATGTCAGCAGGCACAAAAGCGACGAAAGCCTCGTTTTTGAAAGGCTCGAAATGGCTAAAAATTTGGAGCCCGGAGGCGGATCGCTCCAAGCTGTGCTGGCTGCTGCCACGGCTGCAGCGTTGCTCACCGAATCTTGGCGTCTTCAATCGATAAGATCAACGGCTTCACACGTCAACTCGGGCTAGCAAACTGTTACAGACCACGTTCCGGAAGACGGATTTAGAGGCGTTTTCGAGAGAGTTTGCCTATAACGCTGCATTCAGCGTGTCGAGGAGATGCAGAAACTGCAATTTCCTCAACTACTAATGTGAGGTGGTCCTCTGCCGACCGCACCGCTTTCCTTCAGTCTGTGAATGCACCAATTCACGCTGTTCCGAATGCCGTACAACTAAATCTACCACAATAAGTCACATAACATAAGTATTTCCCATTGCTTTCAAGAATTATGAGGTGGGTAAGCGACAGTTTTTCTCAATTTTCAAAAAGATGACAAAAGACAGGTGCTTTCTTGCCAAGTCAGTTGTCAAGTCACGTCTAAATCCAGCATTCGTTCGAATAATCGAATATTCGAGATGATATGTATGAGAGTTGACCCCTCCACCAAGTGTATTGACTTCTGTATGGGTGAGAAAAGATATGGCCATATTATAATTGTAGCAGATAACAGCTTCACGTAACTGCAAATAACTAAACATCCTAATCCTAATCTTACATAGCTTCATCATTGGTACACATGCTCAAGTAACAACGTCTTGCTACCAAATTTTTCGGGTTTTCGAGTAATTGAACAAATACCCGAGTATTATTCTGCAAAGTCGAAACTCTAAGAAGTGAGGGAAGAACTTTGAGAAGTAAAAACATAGCAAAGACAGTTTTTGGATGCTGTCTTCTTATCTACGTGACCTCCAATAGTGAAATGCTTGATTTTTCAAGCGTTTTTTATTCTAATCTCGTTCCTCCTTGCTCTTTGATTTAGTGTACAACAAAGCTGCATTCTTAAACTTATAAAAAAGCTAACTTAAGCGGTCTTTGTATTCTAACAATGTATAGTATCTAGTATCTGTACATATGCCACGTACATATGTCGATTGGATTATTTGCTCCATTACTGAAAAATGGAATAATTAACATGTCGGCTAACCGATTCAAGCTATACCTTGACCATCGACTGAAGACACAATAGTAGATTTTTCTCTGTTTACATTGTAGTCTCATCAATTTTCCAAGATGTGTGCTTACTGACATTTGCATTTATCTGTGCCAGATATTGATTGTATTACTTGCGTGACTACTGCACACCCCAAAATAAATAAATAATTAAATAGCCAATACGGATAAACATCGTTAGTTTGCTTTGTCAACGTTTCATGAGTACTAGATCATGCCAATGTTGATATTTTCTGCTGTTCCTGTTTACTGTTTGTCTCCTGCGTAGATTAACTTAAGTGCTCCTCTGTTTCGTGCTTTTCACATGTTTCGTTTAACCATATAAATAATAAATATGTTACACTCAATTTTATTGTCGACTGCTCATTTGCAAAAAAAAATATACCCAGACATTAAATTACTCCTTTACATGAAGGGGAGGCGCTATCAGAATCTTTCCCTACTAGAGGTTGAACACCAGTTACGCAATCTAAGGTGGTCACCATTTCTTGTTCTGAGTGCAGTCACACAGAAAACGTACTCTTAAAAAAGTGGATGATTGAGAATCTGCGAAAATGATTGAGGACTACCGCAATTGTGGTTGTCATAGAGACCAGTTTCTTGTGTTCACATGAAACAGAAATGATTGTGTTCTGTGCAAATATAACCGAGTGTGTCTCTTTCCTTTTGACAGCACCGTAACTTCCAGGAAATGAATGCAGAGGGAGATTTAACCCAAAGCTCTTATACTGCTGGAAATGTTGTGTGCAAGGTTACAGTTGAGGGTCGAATGCTTCATTGAGTTATCCCAGGTCAAACATGTTATCATCCCCATTAACCGGGAACTCATCAATATGTTAACTCACTCGTGAGAGGTATTGCTAGGTGTAAAGGGAGCATGACGTTGATGCGGCTGGTAAACCTTACCCACCTCGCAAGGCGCTATAATTCAGTGCTTTACGGGTGATTCTTGTCCAACGCCACGGAGTCGAACAGCGTCATTTATAACATCTCATCATTGCTTCGATTTCCGTCTGGATGTATCATTGGGGATGGGTACTCATGGTATGTATGGTATCTCATACACATGGGATGTATAAAGAGCGTCACATACAGATAAATATGCTGTTGGGTGCTATGTCAAGGCTACATTCGATAACGTTAACAATTTTACCGTGGGTAATCTCGGTGCATCCCCATTGTGGCATTTATATATTCACATCTAATCATTTACTCTAACTTATTACGGTGTCTCTGTTAGACGCGCTGGTTGAACCTTCGTTAATTGCATCTTATTTACCCAACTGCTACTATTGGGTAATCATACCTATGGATATTAGATCACTCACTACATTGGTGCGTCTGAGTTCTGGTGAGTTGAAGCCCTTTGTCGCTTAAGAGCCACAATTCACTCACTACCATCATCATGCGCTTCTCCAGCATCTTTTGTCCGAAAACCTTCTGTTCTCGGCGCTAACGCGGATGGCGCCACATTGGCGCGGGCGCCGAACGCGCCGCACTGATAGCCTTAGATCGAGGTGTGCGTTCTCTGCTGCCGCATTAGCGACACGTCGCGCTACTGTATCAAGGAGAACGCAGTTCGACGAAGTGGCGCCGACTGCTAGTTTGAGATCAGTTGGTTTTCTGGGAAACAAAACCAGCTGTGGAATGTTGTCCATGTTGCGAAAGGCGCTACTTTTCCACCAGGAACGTGACGAGCCTGTTTCAGGGATCACCATTTTCTTAGAATCCCGCACAGAAATAGCTGTTCTGTGGTCAAGAGTAACATGCAAAATGCTCCTTTTGCGAACATGTTTCCGAGAAAACCAATGGAATGCGCTGAAACACTGCAAACTCGTAACCTTGGTTTTTTCCTTGCACTCCTATCTTACAATGTTTGTCGCAGCAAAGGGAAATTGAATGGTGAAGGAGCAAAACAAGAAGGATCAAAGACGTGATGAGATTTTGCAATTTGGCATAAATTCTAGCACTAGGGGGTGGAAAATTCCAGAGAAAAAAAACAGAAATAAGAGGTTCGGGAAAGAAAGAGAAGAAGAAGATCTAAGGTTGTGGGAAACCGCAGTGAGTAACCGTTTTGGAAGAACATATCGGTTCCGGGGCACCTCAAAGCGAGGATGAAAATGGCTTCAATTTGCAGGATATATCCAGCTTTTCCGACCCAATCCGAAAGGACGCAGTCAAAGCAGCTGAAAACTATAGGATTATGAACGCATAACCATGTAAAGCAGATTGGCAAACCAAATTTCACTCTCTGGGTCTAGAGGCGTCACTGTGATTACCCATGATAAAGGTGTCAACGTACGTACTGGAATTTACCCCTAACCTGGCACCAGTTGACATATCCACCTATTTCTAGTCATACTTAGCTGATATCCAATGTCTGGATTGACGTTGAGATTCACGCCATTGAGCCTAGTTGGGTAAACGTTTTGATGCCAGTGTTACCGATGGGTAAACCTTGATGGGGTTAACACGTTCAACTTAGGTAATCTCAGTGATGATGATGCCCCATGATTGATGACACCCATGAAAGCTTACCTATCGGTATGAGATTATGTATCTTTACAATAATGCATCTTGATGTTAGTTCTGTCGACTTCGTGCAGTCTAAATGGGTAACCAATCGCGCTGACCATCGTGGGTTAGTGTGCTTAGAAAGTGCCAAAAAAATGAACGAAATAAATGGTTGAAGTCTGGTTTAGGCTTGCAGAACTGGTTTGACTAGCATCACCTTTCATTCCGACATTTCGGTTACCTGGATTGGATATTAGCTAGGTATGACTAGAACTAGGTGGACATGTCAACGGGTGCCAGGATAAGGGAAAGTTTTGGTGGATTTTACCCAGAGGGGTCGAGCGTTCTCAGTGTG
The DNA here is from genome assembly GCA_037903475.1 of Ancylostoma caninum. NCBI lineage: Eukaryota > Metazoa > Nematoda > Chromadorea > Rhabditida > Ancylostomatidae > Ancylostoma > Ancylostoma caninum. Next base: position 19,923 of record JBAJFG010000372.1, on the reverse strand, counting down.
AAGGGTGACACGCTGCTGAGCCCTCCAATGTTTTTTTTTCCGCAGAGTGAACCAGTTGAACGTGGATATTGATGCTGAGATTTGATGTCTATAGCGGTCAGAAAAAATATAACAGAAAAAGATAAATAGTGGTTCTTTTTTACATTTGTGAAGAACTATGTGACTAGTCTTCTAGCTGTTCTTCAAATTGCATGTTCAGAGCAAAGGACACCCTCCTGGCTAAAATTAGCCTGTCTAATGCGGATATCCGTTTCTGTATCGTCCTTTAAGTAGTAATGGTCTCTCTGTCTGGATGCTCATCGATATTAATCGCTCCTTGAACCGCGTGGAACCCACGATTGAAGTTGAACAGTATGTATGAGTTGCCGGAGAAGATATACTCTTTTCTCCCGGACAACACCACCATTTCAGTAGTTTAGGTTGATCATAGCCTTTTCTGGAATCTTCATTTATCTTGCCACAGGTAGACAATTGTAATAGAAGCAATATTCGTGGGCAAAGTTACCTGCAGTTCAAGTACTTATCTGCTGCTTAGATAATCTCTGGTACTATTCAGACAATACCTCAAACCAAACTTACTCAGAAATTTTCATCGCCCGTTTCTCTCAAAATTGCGCCCACCTGCACAATAAATCATGTTGGCCAAAATGATTTATCGTGGCCAGCCAGAACCTCCAAAAAACTGGGAAGAACGCTTTCGTCATACATTTGCCGAAGTTCTTTCAAAAAGTACGTGAGAGCAACCAATATGCCACTGGTAGTCACTGACCAGCAAGAGCAGCGCATGGTAGTCACTGACCAGCAAGAGTTAGTAGGTGTTGAGCATATTCGTGGGAACCTAGTACCAGTATCCTGGTGAAACGATGTGCTGCGATGGAAGATGGATTTTATGATTCATACCTAGATGTATTGTTTATTGTTTACACTCTTTAACCACACCGGCATTGTGAATATCTAGTCTTACCTGCGGAAATTTCTATTCTATTCTATTCTATTCTATTCTATTCTATTCTATTCTATTTATTACGGTTATTAAGGAAGACGTACAACAGTATATAAAATTAGCAACTCTAAAGCAATAAAACCAATACAACATCAAAAACTCAGCATGTAAAAAATGAAAACAGAACACAGCATGAGGGAACAACAATAATGAACAAGGCACAGTCTACGTAGTGGGCCGAGCAATTATCATGGTCCAAGCAATTTTCTCGCCATAATACACCTAAGCTGACCGAAAGTTGATGGGATCACGACGTCCTTGGTTGATGTTAAGTAAGCTGAACACGCTCTAATCGCAAAGGAATGTGTTCTGAGCTTAGTCCTACCCCGCTGGTAGAACAACTTCCTATTTCCCCCACGGGTAAGAGAAGGGACGATTGCTAGAAGCTTTGAAGAGATGTGAGGTTCCGAAGAATTAAGAAGCTTGTAGATCATGCATACATCAAATAGCCTACGGCGGGACTCAACTGAAGGAAGTTCGAGATAGGCGTTTCTTAATTTAGCTTTGGGGATCCTACCATAAAGGAATCCTCTTAATCGTATCATAAGCTTACGGGTGAAATTGTTTTGAGCTCTCTCCAATGAAAGTATTTCGGCTGATTTCTTCACATCTCCATCGAACAACTTCGTCCACTCGCAAACGAGGTCTTTTCCACAGCAGTTCCATCCTTCCCGCTCCTGATATTCTTGTGACATCAATAGCAACGATGTGAAGAGAATCAGTCAATTGATTTGACATACGGTCCACGGCTTGCCAAATGCGTATTGGACCGGGTCCTTGCACATTGGTTGTAGTAGGGTCTGGTGGAGGCAGAGACTGGAGAGGACCAACCGCTCTCGATCACACACGGCGCAGAACTGATCCGGCGATTGATAATCATAATTTCCATTTCAGCCGAATTTCGAAGAAAGCCGGCCAACGCGACATGCATACAATGAGTGATAATATGAGCCATTCGAAAAGGAATAAGCATCGGTGCAATCGCGGGCCCAGTGCAAAGGATACGTACGAATTGCTAAAAACCGCTCGCAAGTGGCCTTTCAAATGAGAACTTGAAGTGTTCGAATGGACCCGCTCGCGCGCGTATTGCAACGGGATGCTCACTCCGAGCTGAATCGCCTGTACTACCGACCGATGCAGAGCCGCGGACGCGTGCGCCTAACCTGTGTCCTTTATGGAATAGGCACGTGCTTGTCGAACACACGCATCTAATATAAATTTAACGGGCTGTGAACCACCTCATCCTTATTTTGTACTCTGGCGCGCTCCAGTGATATATAGTGCTGCTCTTCGCATAGGTGGCATATCATGTTGAAATTTTTGCAGTGGATAGCACTATACTAACAAATATCCCCCAAAATGGCAGTCTTCGTTCTTGTGGAACTGTCTTCGTTTTTGAAAAAAAAAGAACATAATAATTGTAATTGACCACCTTTTGATCACATTCGACGGTTCTTCACAAAAACGAAGACGGTCTCACAAAAACGAGGGAAGTCTTTTAGGGGGAGAATTGGTACCGTCTATACGCACATTTCGGAGAGGACAGCGCATCAGAATGCCCCCTCGAAGCAGAGAAATTTCCCAAGAAATTCCTGCGTGGTTGTGTATAAAAACGTGTTCCAATGACTATTTTTCGTTTTCGATAGGTCCTCTAAGAAGCTCTTGAAATATTAGGGTGTAAAACTATGGATGCTCGTTTTTGCGCGGAACAAAATTTGTTCTAAAAAACGGTAGCAGAAAGCCTCAATCAGAATTTTGCCTACAGTTACTCTCAACTACCCTTCCGTATCCTCCATGCAGGAAATGAGGTCCCCTCTTGGGAAAGTCACTGCGCTATGAGTCGAAACAGCCGCTTACCCGAACCCCCACTTTTTTCGTGGTCTTTGAAATTTTTCTTCACGAGGAAAGATTCCTAGCCAGAAGTAACATGTGGTCTGATAGTGAGGAGTCGTGGCTACGTGGCGGCTGCGACAGGACTTTCCAACTTACTTCTCAAGGTTTTTGTTGGGTATTTTTGCTCGCCTTCGGATAGGTCAGGTGGTGACAATTTTCTGGTAATCGTTGTTCTGACAAGACGATAGTGAACTGGCTGACTTAGGTGGCCCAACTGTTGAAGACAGAGATGTGCCGTAATGGTTTGCATGGAAATGCGTTGCTCTCTTTTGCTGCACCGCAGCCATTTTTTGCGAATGCTTTCGTAATATGCCGCTCTCCTAATCGGTATTAAACTTGTTTCAAGAAACTTGTTATACAAGGTACTACATAGAAGAATATGTTAGAGGGGGGGGGGGGTCCCACCACAACAACACCACTCTAGCTGGCAGCCTTTCAAATTCGTTTAAAAATCAAAACTTGAGTTTTCCCAACCTGCTCATAAACCAGTAGATGCTCAAGAAATTGCTTTTCTCCGTTACTCCAGAATGTTGCGCATATGCCTTCAATAACACTCTGATAGAGACGAAAAAGTGCACCCGCATTTATAATTTTACACCCTATGTAGTAGTAACCCGTTTTTGAGTCCGACTGGGCTCAGTAGTCCCCAATCTCTAGTGACCACATTGTGTTGTGCCTGGCCATCACCACCAGCCCGTTATGATTCAGTCGTTCATTTTTGACAACCTTTGCTCATTTATTCCCTTGCAAACGTTTGATTGATGGTGGACACCGTGAAAATCCCTTCTTGTGCAGAGTTGTGTAAAGAAAAATGTATTTCGCAGTGCAGGTGAGAGCGATAATCAAACAATCATTCATGCGCACAAAATGAAAAGATTACCGATGAGCTCCAATAAAAGACTGATCTAATTTCTTAGTCTTGTAGCAGGAACGAAATGAATTTTAGCTGTTTTCCCTACCTTCTTTTTACTTTTTGAATCTTTTTTCATTATGTTTAGAAAGTGGTGAGATCACATATACATTTGCCAATGAAGATAATGCATCGACCACAGGCAGGATATCCCACCTGGGAAGAGCACAGAATCAGTTGTTAAATCTTCTACACACGTTAACAATAGTGCTCCTAATCCTCCCAGAAAAGACGTGGTCGAAGTAGTATGATGTGTTTCAGCACGGAACATAGTTGTAAAGATATTAGAGAAAGAGAGTGGAGAAGAAATAGTGCGGTATTAGAAGAGGCGATCGATTAATGCGGATCATATGCGCTGAAATCAGTTATCGTCGTTTTTGAAACGGACTATAAGCCGTCGTAAAGCGTCGTTCCTTCATAATTTTCTTGAAGATAAGGATACGAAACTTTAGCAATATGCCTAGACGCGGCCCACTCGATCCTAGCTATCGAAAATCCGATCTTAATGGTACTTCTCAAGAAACCTAGAAACCGTACTTTGCACCGGTGGGCGATTATGCATGGGATTGAGATAATCGTGGGTTTTTCCTCGGTTTTGCAATGGATTTACAGCGGATTTGGAGACATATGGGTTCCGCATGGATTTGAGCATTGGTGGTATAGAATTATTCATTCAAAAAAAACATATTTCGCATGAGCACGCAAGTCTTATTCGTGGGATTTGCATCTTTCAATCTCATGCAAAACACGGCCCCTATGTTTCCTTAATTTCTAGGGCAGAAAAGTCGAATATGAAGGAGTTTGAGCGAGATCTGATGAGCATTCATCTGAGAAATCCCACAGTTCCTTATACTTTACAGCCGCATCACATAACCGTGATTTACATCCCGGGCGTGATTGTACAACATGAGTGTGTTCCGAGAGAACGTCACGAGCCATTTGTTACTAACAAGTACATCAATTTTTCATTCAAGGTGGATCGTAATGGACAAAAACTAGATGTTTCTTGAACACTCAATTAGTCAACAGTAGGTGAATACGTGTTAACTCGAAACGACAAACAGCTTTTTAATGGGTTGTCCGATAAATGAGAGTTACGTAACCTATACAGAAAACTTGAAATCGCCGAACTTGTCAACGACAAATCTTTTTCTACTATGACAGGTACTTTCATGAGGAACCTTCCTTCTCTTCGGATACATATTTCTTTTTGGGGGATAAATAAATTCTAAAGCTATGTATGTATATGTATATGTATTGAAATTTTTTGGTCTTTTCAGTTTTCGTTTTGTGCATGAACCTTATGCGAAAACTAAACATAAAAGTAGGTTTCCTCCCGCACTCATCAGTAAGGTGAACGAAACATACTGAATTGTGTTTATTAAGTAACGTTCAATATGTGCACATATTTTTGAAATAAACTTACTTAAATTTTAGGTTCTAAAGCTTACATCTGGTTCGACTGATATGAACATCCAACCACATGTAAGCAATATGCGTAAAAAATGAGTAGTAACTAGTGGAATATAATCAAGAAGAAGATGTTGATTATATGGCACTGGGTTTATTGGATTAGAATTGTTTATTTGTGATAGATTTTGACTAAATGGATGTATTGAATGTGTGAAATAGATGGATGTATTTATTGTTTAGAGATTTAATTTGTTATGGTATTTTGAGTCCTGATTCAGTATCTTTTTAGCAATCTTCAGCTAATTATATTGTAATCAAAATATTTCCTTTACAAATTCCTGAGTTCTAGAGGCATGTCAAATTTATGCAAAATATAATCATTTTTGAACAAACAACGTATACTTATATGAGCTTTCTATTACAGATCGACTGTAGTCCATGGCTGACAATATGTTTTGTGTTCGATTCAGTCTGTTTATAAAGTCTTTTTTTAGTACTACAAGTGCGGGCGATTCGCAAAACTTCAGTATGAATGGTAGCTTTTTTAATACCGATTGAAATGTTGGTGGGAATCGTTTTATAGCAAAGTCTAAAGAACCAGCCTTACTATACAAATAAGTCAAGTAATCAAGGCATGGCTAAAAAGATGTTTATCTCTTGGAAGGTGCGAAGGTCACGGACAAATTATTGCTGGATATGACTGAGTTACCGAGGAGAAACAAATTTTTCGTTAGTTCCACGTTGTTCCTAGCAAATATGTACATACATTGGGCACGGAAATCTATTGATGTTACCGTATGTTCCAGTAGCATCGTATAATGATATAATGATCAAAGTACACCGACAGGAGAGTTTAGTGGTAAATTCTGAAGCTCAATTGACCACACACATTCAGAATAACTCCAAATTCCCTCAATAATCATGTTCTGGCGCACTGAAGCACTGACCTTTCTTCCTCAAAAAGGTCACGCGAACTTTGTACTCTGGTTTTTTATCCTCGAGAAATTTTTACGGCAGATCATCTTCAAGCACATTGCATCCAGAAAGAAAAAAGACTATTACTCTGCAAAGAGCCCAAACAATCCTGGGAACAATCCTGACAAGCTTTGGGTGGACAAGATCGATTACCTCAGAAACGATCTGCTTCTATAATTAGGGGAGCGTCTGATCGGTTGTCGCTTCCAATCACGTCGTTCTCACACATTCTTCGCCGCGTTTCGTGCACGGTTTGTCGTCTCCAACTTGTGGTTCGATATAGGGAAGTCTTCCGAGCGCTCCTGAGTAGTTCTTATGAATTGTAGGCCTACGACAGAATACATTGAATCAGTATTAGAAGAAATGTGGTAGAATTTGAGAAAGTAATCCTTAGTAAGATATTAATTGAGTACAGAGTTCTTCGAGGATCCCCTGTAGTGACTATCTTTTTGGGGTTGATACATAACTATGAATCCATCAGTGCACAAGATTGGCCTTGAATGCTTCAAAAAAGTGCTGAAAAGCTGGTTTTGTAAGCTCCTGCTTCAACCTAGCTGTGAAAACGATGTAGAAGAAGACTATCCAGAATCAATGGTCGTATTCGAAAGGATAGCTCTTAGGTTAATATGTACATATCTTCTAAGAACTGTAATGAAATAGAGTGAATTCCTGTCCATACTATTAGGTTGTCCAATAAATGGCCGCAACCCAGTGTTTGGAAGCCCATATATACATGATTTTAAAAGCTTGGTTTATGAGCTTTGGACTATTATAATGAGCGAGACCTGCTCTACCCGTATCCTAGAAAGGCTTCCTCAATTACCCTTTCTATGGTTTCTGCAGACGAAATTGTACGATGAGGCAGAACATGGTTTTTTTGCTCTTCCAATTTTTAGACTATTTTTTCGCGCTAATAGGACAAAAGCCAGATTTGGTGTTAGCTTTGCACTTTTGGCCACGTAGTCGTGCTGTGAGCGCGGAGGAGCTGTGAATAGAGAAATATTTCCAGAACGATACGAGTTCTCAAATTTAACCAGGTGATGGTCACGAAACTTATCAGAAACGAAAGCATAGTTCTGGGGACGAGATGAGAATTCTGAAATGGTCCGTAAAAATGTTAGCAGTTAGGTTGGGCGCAATCAAATCCCTGGTCGCTTTGCCTTCCTGGCAGCCAAACATGGCGAAAAATGGGCAAAGTAGATTTCGAACAAAAGCATTGCCGGTCAGTGCTTCACTTGCGACACCATTTACTTCAATCCCTCTAATAAACACTGCTGAGGAATTATTCGGAAAATTGCAACACTTTTAGTGATAAATAGACAGTGCCTATTAAAATGGAGTTTTGTTTTGTTTGTTTCGCTGAGGGAGATCTAGATAAATTCAACAAACCTCGACATCTCAGAAAAAGCTGATTTTTTCTGGCAGATGAAATAATGCTCGAGGTGGTGGACAGTAGCTAGACCAGGCCACGAGTAGAATTTACTGAATGCCTCGCCTGTTACCATTTTGGGATTCGGTTGACAATGCCTCAGTTCTGCTGAGCCAAAGAAGAGCATGTCCACTGGCGGGGCGGGCAAATCCACACAGGTTCACGTCCTACCAAGAAAATTTTCACTGAGTGAGGCGTTGGAGCTCTCCTTGTAATATTGTGTTGGCCAGACCTTTGCCTAATAGCATGTCCTTCCGAGCTTGCGGTGAATCCAGTTTTCGGCTAGAAAATTCATGCGAATCAAAGTGTATTTAAAATTGGCCTTTCGCATTTTGTTTACCCCTGTGATTTAGGGATTTTTAACATAAGTTTCACTGTACTGCTGAAATGTGCAGGAAGTGCTGATCATAACACTTTTTTATTCCAAGGGAAAATTTCAAGTTTGAGATGAGTTACGCACGTTGGAATGCGCACCACCAAAACGGCCATTATTTATGGGACAGCCTAATAAATAGGTACGGGCCAGCAAAAGTAAACATAGCAGAATATTAATAAAACAAGAATACTAAGGAAAAATCGACATAGGGGATTCAACTTAGAACATTCGTGCAAGGAGTGCAAGCAGTGAAAAACGGACGAACTACTGAATGTAAAGCTGCTCCCAAAAAGCTAGTTGATTCAGCTTATACCTTTCTTTAATAACATTAACCAGTACCGGCTTTTTGTGCCCACTTTATCCGATATTTTAATATTTGCTCAATTCAGGTCTCAGCTTTCAGTGCCCATACACTCTTCCAAGATCGGCATGTAGGTCATCGATGCCTTTTCTGCCTTGTCCCCTGTTTCTTCTTAATTTTCGTTCCTGTTCGCTCATACCATAGTTCTAAGCTATGTTTTAATTTCTTGCTGGCGCACCTGCGAGTGCACAAATCAAAAAATGATTGAAAATTTCGTACTCCAACGGAATATTTCCAACCCGACTTTTGAATTGACTCTACGTGAGTGTTGAAGGTAAATTTTTTGTTATTTTCGGATAGGCACTACCAGCAGGAAGGATAAATGGCCTCGCTTCGACGCTTATTTTGAGAAGAGTGAAAAAAAAACTTCGGAAGGCTTCCGCCTTGTACGAGACACCACAGTTCTGAAGAAACTCGTCAGCGCATTAAGTTCAGTGAATGTAGAATTTTATATACCATACAATTTCAAATACTTTGTGCCAAGATTCTAAGGTTGAACGTCTCACGAGAAGCTGAAGATATACTGGTACAGAATTGGTGTGAAGAGACCTATGCTTCAAATTTCTAAGCCTTCATTAAATAGACTGAGCGCGTTGATATACATCAGTATCATCTATGAACAGGAACTACTTTTCCGAGCTAGACAACTCTCCTTATACCAAAGCGCTGGATTATGTAAGCACAAAAACCTTTGAAGAATTCAACGTCTACTGTAGAATCCCGTCTCCTCTGCCTCTTTTAGAAATTTCGGTTGTTTTTCAATTATTCATTTACTTATTTAGTGGACAAGTACAGGTAAACGCGATAGCCAGGGATATTTTCAGAATGCAGTTAATCAAGCAAGCTCTTTCAGTCTTCGCATGGAAAGAGTGCTATTCTCAAGAAAAACAAGGAATATCCGTGTGGAAGGAAGCTTTCTTAGATTTCCTAGCTCATAACATCACAGTCCCACTGAAACTTCTGGTCACTGATAGATTAAAGAAGAAGAAATTGTCGACACTTATGCCAACTTTTTCTTCAAGAGTTTTCCAGACATTGTTAGATCATTTCTTTTCCTTCTCAGTTCAAGAGTTTGAAGATTCAGTTCTTTGTTCTCAATGTCACTGCAGGGTATGTTGCTATACTTGAATCCTTTGATTCTAATCATGGCTTTTCTCGTGAAACAATTCTGTACTTTCTCAATCAGCGCTATCCTTTTTTTCAGGTGAGGATTGAATATTGTTGTTCCACATTCGAGTAAAGGCTTTACATAGGATTTGTACGCTAATGACAATACTAAGAGGTCATTAGTGGGCAGACACTTGAAGATTGTACACTCTATCGTCAGCATGCTTAACAATTTTATTGCAATGTGACTCAAATTTTACTTTGTTGTCAATGATAAAGCCGAGATCGCACACTTCATTAACCTTAGTAAGACAGACATTACTAACATTGTAGGACCTGCCTAAATTTCGAACTCCAGATTCCATAACTTTTGTTTTCTCAACTGATATAGGCAATGACCAGCTAACAGCACAGTGATTAATCAGATTTATACATGATTGGAGTAGAAGAAAATCTTCTCTGTTCTGTATGGTGCGGTAAATCTTTAAATCATAGCACATACTTTACACATCACTCCACGTTTCTCAATAATGAAAGGTAATTCAGCGGTATAAATGCTAAACAAAACCGGTGGTAAAAATACACCTTGTGGATCTCCAGACGGAGCTTTATGCAATGTCGAGAATGACACATTGATTCTAACCTGAAGCGTTCTACTTTCTAAAAATGCTTCCACCCATTCGACCAACTTGAGGGAACTACGTCAACTGAGCATTCTATTCAGTTATATATTAGTTAGAGACATTTTTGAAAATCTTGACAAACACAAACATATCTTAGTCTAAGATAAGACAGACAGGCACATCTTCAAATTGCTCTCCTCATACAGAAGGCGAAAAACCCTCAACTGAAACTGATTTAGCGGGAATTTTTCTTTGGTAAATTGAGTAAGAACCCTAAAAATTATTAATATGCAAGAGTTTTGGTTATTTGAGTATTTTGGAGAAATGAATCAATAGTTACACCACACGCTATAACCAAAACGGATGCAAGAAAACCGAAATGAATCACATAGCATGACTCAACGTAGACCGAAATAGGTACCGACTTCTGTTCTAGATCTGACACTAGGTATTCTTGGCGTTTGTCCTTGCGCTTTAGCGAATTCTTTATGACGTCAGCGAAAAGAAGTTGACAGCAGCAAGAATAATGTAGTTCATTCAGCATCTATTCCTCAAATAAGAGAGCAGTGTCTAAATATGGCTGTTCTTTATAGTGATGACACATTCAGGATCAAACTGCGCATTTCCACTTGCATATTTTTTTGAAGACAAGTCAGACTGACAATAAGCCCGTTGCAGCGATCGCTAAAGAATGGATAAAACTTCTATTATTTCGCGTTTTGACTTCGGTAGAGCAAAGACTTAGTAAGGTCGTTCTAATGCAAGGGTAGTGCCAAATTTCAGAGAGCTATGTCAATTAAGCAATCTATTCAGTCACATATTAGTTCAGACATGCTCAATTTGCACCAAAAAATCTTGATAATCACAAACATACCTTAGTCTCAGATATGACAGACAGGCTCATCTTCAAATTGCACCCTTCATACAGAAGGCGAAAAAAATCCTTGACTGAAATTCGTGTCCCATGTCTAGAAGGCAAGTTGCTATGTCTAACGCAACCAGAACTTGACTGAACCCAGTGCTAATGAATTCGTCAGAAATCCTGGGATAGTGGAATAGATGATCTCAAGAAGGAGGGTGAACCATTTTTCGCCATTCCCAAAAGACTAACAGGCATCCATGTGGAGAACAAATATGAATGTATAGGCGCTATTGCACACTGCGGTAAAATTCTTTTCATATGAGCCCATCATGAAATTATAATAGCAATAGAACAGTATGCTTAGAATCAGTGAGCGAAAATGTAGCTCGGTATTGCACTTTTCTGCACCTGTTCACAACCTCTTACAAATTTTTTGAGACTTACGTTAGAAAATGGAAAGGTCAAAAAGTTGGTTAAGTAATCTGGATGCTTCTTCAAATCAAACCCCGTTGAATATTATTGTTATTCTTCAGTGTGATCAGTTTCTATGAGTCCAGAAGGTTCAAAATGTCACAAAAGAATTCCGTTCTTGGTTTAGAATTGCGACATTTTCTCTCTAATGCCAATATATGTAGTTTTACCCTATCTAGCTCAAGCACCAACGGCATTTGAATAGCATACAGATTCTTCAAGTTTACATTTCTTTATCAGGGACCAGATCCAGGGGCTACTGGCCAATTCAGATAACTTGCGCCCATCACCGCCAAGAAATGAATGGATATCGTAATAAGCATAGTGATTCGATGCCAATGAAATTATCCTTGCTAGTATCAGCGAGCAAGACGGTTGGTCGAACTGTGGACGTTGGCAGTATAAACTGCTCGTATGAGCATTAAATTTTCCAAATTTAGTAATCAAATCTAGCTAATCGTATTATAGATTAGCGTTAAGGGGAAACTTTTTGTTGCAGCACTTGTCACCTTGAATTATGTTCTCAGTCCATGAATTCTTTTCAGGGAGAGAGAAAAAGTATAGGAATGCGCTCTGTCTGTAGTCCAATCAAAGGACAGCATTTTTGTGTGGTTGCAGATCGCACAGCGGATAACTAAAATATAAAAGAAACTTTATTCAGCCAAATTTCGCCGCTACTCTTTCTTTGTTAAAAATTTAATTGCGGAAAATTACATATGATATACCTTGAACTTTATTGTACAACGGTTTGAAACAGTTTTACGAGCTGTTTACAAAGGGTGATAGTCACTTGCGCCAGTAAAACAATCATTTTCCAGCAGGTGGTGAATATGATCTTCTAAAAACTACTAATGATAATCCATGAGTTTTCAGATTTCGTCAGAATAAACGACGAGCTTGCTGAGGGTGAATCCAGTGCATTGAAGCCATTCTCATTCTCTCTCATAAAATATTCTGCAAGGTCCTTCGGACTCATCGAATTGGTTGCAAAAACTAAGTCAGTTTCTGTTTCGAAGCCCTTGAAAACAAGGCTATTCTTAGCTACCCAAGAAAACTAAAGAACACCAGCACTAGTGACGTCGCAATAAAACACGCATCAAAATTTCTGGTTCTCGGACAAATTGTTGCAGTTTATCGCTCGGAAAATTCCTTCGGGGCTAATTTGCAGAGTGCAGATCAAGGTGTGGTCGGGTGGGGTTTTTCTGCATGACCGCTTGGACGATAACAATTCCAATGTTTGCGGATTCCAACGATTCTCCACCAGGGTGGTGTCTGGGGGAAGGGGGAATGAACTCGTTACAGAAAGTGAAGATGCGATGGAATGCGCGAAATTCGCCCCTTCGGGTGTTGTTTCTCGGACAATGACAGGTGTGGCTGGCTTGCTAGGTGAAAACTCGCTCATACGGCGCTACTCCAGCGCAGAATGTTACGACACGATGGCGAGTACGAAACCATGAATGCATTTAACGAGTGGCTAAAATGAAATTCGGCATCTTTTTCGAAAACTGAGCGTCACTAGTATAAGGTTGCTACATAAGTTTCCGCCGTTTTGAAAACATGGCAAAATAGTTCTATGAAAGGTCGAGTAACATTCGGTAACAACTGAAGCCTTCACCTCAACAGTCGCTGAACTTTTGCCGTTTTTACAGCAAGAGCTCGACGGCAAAGAATTGAGTCGGACAGTGCTGGAGATCACTGGATTTGGCAGATCGGTTCTCGCATAATAGACATTCTTGTATTCCGATAACCGGCGCTCTGTTAGAGCCAGATTTGTGCTACATAACGCTCAATTAGAAATTCCTCTGCCAGTTCTCCGCCTTTTCAGAGGGATTCACCAACAGACTTGAAGCGCCTTCGCAGTATGGCAAAATGGTGTGATTTCTACAGAGTGCTTGGAACTCACCCCAAAATTCCACCGATTCGTGTCCGTAAATGGTTGATGTTCCCAGTCATATGAAAAAAATCCCACTCCAGTTCGTCTAGAGAAAAACGACATATTCAAAATTTTGGGTTACCAAGTTTAGGGCCTGTGCTTGGTACCGCTCGACATTAAAATGTGGAGCGAAGGCACAGGAGAATAAGGTCCGCCTCGAGATTAGTCAGCCCAAATTTGGTTAGTATCATGTAGTATGATGGAATACGTATTCGTTGAAGCACTATTACCTAATCTACATTCTTGAAGGGTTCACTCCGAAATTATTTACATTCTCGAAACATGATGGGTAAATATATTTCACATTCTTGAAGGTTCGCGAGATCATGCGCTTTAAAGCGGTATGTAAAGTAGTCAAAATCTATTCACTATTCATTTATTATAAGCGTTCAAAAATTACAATGCAAAAACAGCGGAAACTAATGTGACAACGTAATAAAAGACAAGTTGATCAAAAATTAAGTTGAAAATGGACAATCAAAGAGAGCATTATCGGCATATTTTGATTATAACAAGATTTTTAACCCATTTCTGTTTCTCTACATCATTTCGGTATATTCAACTATGTACTGAGTCTTCCTATTTTCTTGAGTCAGCCATAATTCTCCTACTTTCAAGTCCTCCTTTTGCATTTTTTACTGCGTCGTAATTGGTTACCTCCTTTTTCTCATAGAACACTTTGTGTGTGCTCAAATAAATAAATATTTCATTGTTTTACTTCCAAAAAGCAAAAATGCGGTGCAAGCTCGCAAGAAATCATGTGAAGTTTATGGAGAAGACTGCTTCAATGAACGCTAGTGTCAATGTTGGTTTGCTCGCTTTCGCTCTGGAAATTTTATTGTGCAAGATGCATCACATACTGGTCGTCCAACCACTACTGATGACGACAAAAAAACCGTTCATCGAAACTAACCGGCATACGACAACTCGAAAGATAGCAGAAAAGCTCGACATATCGAATTCAACCATTTACTTGCACTTACAACAGCTTGGTTATGTAAACAAACTGGTTGTTGTTCCTCACGAATGTTCCTCACGAATTAGAGGAAATCCACCTCACCAAACTCATCGAAATTGAACGAAGATAACGAGAAAAAACGCCCTAAACTGGCCAATCGTAAAGGCGTGATGTTAGATCGTGATAATGCCAGACCCCACACCTCTTTGATAACCAGTCAAAAAATAACAGAGCTCAATTGTGAACTGCTGCCACATCCACCCTATAGCACTGACTGAGCCCCATCAGAATACCATTTGTTTCGCGCCCATTCATTTGAATGGTGAAATTTCCCACTCCGATCAGGCTGCTAAAAATTAGTTGAACCAATAAAACCAAGGTTTCTTCTAACGTGGAATTTTTCAACTTACCGAAGGATGGCAAAAGATCAACCAACAAAATGGCCAATCTATCACTGATTAATGTCTGTTGTCAACTTGAAATTTGCTTTGAGAAATATGAAAAAAAACGACTTTATTTATCGATCAACCCAATATATAACCCGGATAAGTGTCGAGACTGTTACTATGCATGGAATAGGCGTATGTAGAGAAGTATTCTACAGCAGATCAGCAAAGTGATTCAGGATTACAGTGGACGGCAATGGCGGTGGCCCATCTGCGGCCTCGAGAAGGACGCAGCGCGACCGCGCCGCGCGAGCCAGGATCGATGTCGTCTGCTGCCGGAATGCTACTTCTAGGCTCTTTCCTTCCCGATTTGGTCGAAAATCCTTGAAATCGGGTAGAAAAGCTGGTAGAAATAGCATAACAGCAGCAGAAACATCGGTTACAGCGCGCGCGGCGCGGTTGCGCGACGTCCTTCTCCAGGCCGCGAATGGGCCAACGCCATTGACGTCCACTGTACATATTAATTCCCGTGAACAATTTTGTGTTACTCTGTAGTTGAACTCATTTGGACGTGCGTTTCTAAAGGTCTCACTAGGACAGCGCCTGAACATCAGGGTGGTTAGGGCCTTGAAGCCAGAAGGATACCTAATATCTGGCGGTATTATCGGGAAGCAGCTCAATTGTAAAGAGTTCAATCAAGTTGCCTACTATGTTTCTGTAACACCTGGAAGTCTCATCAGAGTCTGCATTAAGTGGAGGAGTTCAAAAGAAGAAGATACTATTAGAAAAGAAGAGAAGCGTGAAAGAATCAAAAATGAAAAAGGGAAGGATGCAAGGAATCTTTTTAGGAATGAGACGGACTTCAACAGCTTGTGCGTCACGCACAGCGGCTAAGGGTTCGAGGTACATTTACTGTCAATTTCACTAATCTTTCCTACACGTCGCGTTCCGAACTCCAAGTTGGAAGATCTGGGAGATGCCATGTTGCTATACATTGGCTCACGTCCAATCAGTCCAATGATAAAAGTGCAATTACTCGCCCAGAAAAAGCTGACTGTGCAATCTACACTTAGTACATTAAGTAAAGACAATTTTTGAAATTTTTGATACGTTAGTGCTTCTTGTTCGTTGTGTACGTACTTCGTATTGGTGGCGTGATGTATTCAGGTGCAGGTTTTCCATGCTTTCCTCGTGTTTTCCAGGTGGACGAAAATTAGAGTGCTAGACTCAAATTAATCCTTCTGTTATTACCAAAAGGACAGTGTTGTCATAGGTGTCACTTCAATCCTGGTATTTTCAGGGTTAAATGGGCAATTCTTCGTCACAAAGAGCTTCTCTCCTTTTTCAGTGAAGGATGTCCTCACCAACTGGTCAATCCTTTACTCTGAACCTAGTTGTAAGCTTCGCTTCAGTTTCACCAGATGATTAGTACTTAGTTCCATCCTTATATCGTTGAATCGTCAATATATTCTTACTTGAAAGTACTACATGGGCCTATAACATCAACACACTTTCTCTAGTTCCAAACTCATCTTCCATGGAAAACTCCCGCAATTCTATTAAAATTTATAGGTCTTTAAACACATAGATTTAGAAAACATAAAACAACAATGAACAAAGCAACAAATATGAAGCTACTGAGTGAGCTGAATCACAGACGAGCGTCGGTCGCGTTTTGTCAGTCTTCTTGCGTGGATAAGTGATGCGACATCTGAACCACGAGGATAAACAAGGATAGATCCACTCACAACCAGGCGAACAACTGAAGGAGCCACCACCTTTTGTTCAACTGGTTCCCCGCTGGTGTCGGGCGGTATGGCCTCCTCGTGAATGGGAGTACTGTAGTAGTTGTAGTGGTCGTGGTGGTTGTGCTCGTGGTGGTTGAGCTGGTGGTCGGTGCAGCAGTGCTGGGCATAGGAGCACTACTCCTCGAGCTGCCTGCAGGACGAGCTGTCACGTGTATGGCTGGGAGTTTGGTGAGCGACGGTGGACGAACGAGATCCATTTCCATCGGGTCGCAGGTCTCCTTGTCTGAGGGAACTAGGGGTCAGGGCAAGAGAATAAACAAAAAATAAATGAGATAAATAATCAATAAGCCGTGCCATAAAGGTAATAAGCTAAAAAGTCTCAAATCAAACGTAAATAACGGGAATAATATGTGGGTATCCTCCACGTAATTTCGAAAATAGGAATAACGGCAGTCTCGAAGACAAAAACAGCAAGAAAACGTCTAAGGCCACGTTTCACGTTGACTATAGCATCCTGCGCCGGTGTCGTTCAAGTAAACGGTTTTGATACATATCGATTGGTGGCTCGTGCAATAGCGACGCCTACGATGCCCCTACAAAATCGATAGGCATCTCAATTATGTCGCTGGCGACGACGACGCAAGGTGCTATACTCCATGTAATCATTTTTTGGGAGAAAAAAATAGAATATGAAAAGGCACAATACTTTGCCATGGATGTCACAAAAATGGCTGAATTTTCATTTTTCCAAAGATTTTTAAGTTTCATCATTTAGGTAAGTGTATCAATACAGGCAAAAGGTCGCTAGGTGTGTCTCTTCTATGAGTAAGCTTTCCAGAAATGATGATAACCCTAATTTATTAGTGTCAGGTACAGTAAAGGATCACGTTCCTGGGCGCTTCTTGCACATTGACATTGTTTGTAAGTACTATATTTCATTATCCTGCGCAATTCCATCCTCAGAACCAATTTTTACTCCATGAAATCAAGTGTAAAGACTAAAAAAAATTAGACGAACAGTTTCCATGTTATCTCTTTGTAAAACCTTGGACTTCGCAGTAATAATGTCTTCAAGATACGGAATCTGACTCCAAGAAAACTGAGTTGTTCCTATTCACGGCAAAACTTCGAGTTGTGCGGTAAGCTTTTTTGGATCACCAAGCGGAACACCATCACGGATAGCACGAACCACCATTTGGCGACTTCTAGTGATCTAATGCCATCTCTGTCATTATGCGAGCTTAATGTTAGGAATACTACTTATACTCAATAGCAGTTCGCTAATAGCGGTCTGTTCTTACTACGGATCAGAAGGCTTTCTGCACTAAATCCTTGGAACACTTTGTAAGTCTGTAAGTGTTATTGAATGCTCTGGGAGAGGAAACGTTTGGTGGGTAGCTCATCAACACCTTCGCGACAATGTGCTCAACCGATTGACACGCAACGTGTGACGCGTGGGACCGCGTGCTCAACCGGTTGAGCACGCTCTTTTCAGAGTTATATTTCTGTGTAGCAGTCATAATTAGCAAACTTCTATGTAGTGTTATACTATGATAACAGATATTCGAGCTTTCTATACATGCACTAGGCAAAGCGGATCTTCACTCGAACTTTTCTTAACATGTGGTTGGAACATACACCAGAAAGAACGATACATATGAAAAAGAAACTTCAACCAGGATCAAGTGAATGGACGACAAACATTTGGAAACACTCTTGAAGATCATAAAAGAGGAAAAGATCATGTTAAGATTTGCTGAAATTCGGGGTATTATGCGGTGGAGGAGAAATTTCTACCACATAGGACCAATGCTCAAGCGGTTGAGCACGGGTCTCATTTGTGCAAAAGCGCATGTGTCCCATGCGAAAACCATGCCAAACGCGCAAGCTCGCGAATGTGTTAAACTACCTTGGACCACCTGCAAGCGTTTAGAGGTGATATGTGCTCGAAATGTCATGCCAAAAAATGTGTTTATTACAACTTGTGATGCACAGGAGCACAACTTGATAACGTTGATAGGAAAGATAAGGACCATAATATTCCTTCGTTCTCACGCAATCAAATTCTTTCACTACCCTAAGAACTCTAACACAATGTGTGTTTCATTTTTTATAGTAAGGAAAAATGTAATGACCAATATTAATTTTCTACTTATCTACTCATCAATTTATGAAAACCTACGTGGTTTGAAAAACTTTTCATAATAATTGTGATTATAATTGTGTAATTAATTATTGTAATTAATTAATAATTGTGTCCATGGTCGGTCATCTCATCATCTGCTATACCGAACGAATTCGGACAGTACTAATGTTTTTCAAATAAATCGCGTTAATTTCCAGAGTTTGAGAATGGGACTGTGAAAGCCAGAACAATATAGTACACAATAAAGCATACCTGGAGGCACAAAACAGCAGCAGATCGTGTGACCCTCGTGATAGTAGCACCTAAAATTGAAAAAAAAATGTTTGCAATAGAAATTTAGCTTGTTCCACATCGATAAGCGTGAAAGAATTTGAGTCAAAGATTTAAAAATTCACTGGATTTTTTCATAACCGATATGTACGCACCAATCTTTGAACTGGTAAACAAACATTTCCATTTCATTTCTTTCCATTTATTTCATTGCCACGTTGCCTTCTAGACTCTCAAGCATGTTTTTCCCAAATTATTTTGGGGAATCCATGAAAATCTTTCATATAATCAATGTCAAGTTCTTGTTTCCATTGATACTCCTTAAACAGCTATTTTCCAACACTCGAATTCAAAACCGTTTTGGTTACTCTATTACTGAAATTATGAACGGGGTTCAGGATACCTTCTCGGGCTTCTATCGTGCCCGGCACTACCTACTTAATCAGTGTCTCATGGATAGCAGTACTGGATAATGAGCAGCACTGAGTGGGTGCCCCATTTAACTTTTTTCCTCTTTCTTTTCTGGGTCGTTTTTTTCTGCTAAAAATTTCAGAGATTTACGCACGCGCCTGTCTACTATCAAGTTTTTTCACCATAAATCTACAAAAATGAGTAGCTATCGCTGCTAACACTACCAGCCCGAGAAGAGCCGCCGAATCTTTGAAATTATTTACCTTATAAAATAAACAAAGATCTTGCATTAGTTTATTTTTATCGTTTATTTTTATTTTATTTAAAAACTATACTGTACAAAAATTAGTATTTTTATTACTTTTATTTCCCTTCCGGGTCCCTAAAGTGGTGGAGACCCTTCTTTTCTTCTCACGCTCCTACTCTCAGCCATTTTCGGTGCCCGCCACTGCTGTCAACTGACTTCTTTAAATTGAAGTAAGCAAATGTTCCAGTTGGAAGAATAACTCTCGAATAAAGTTCGGCCCTTCAGCAATATTAATCAGACGAATACTCGTTCGGAAACATTCAAACATTAAAACTGTTCTTTTATCAAGTAATTCCTGTTTCAGGTATAACATTAAACTCTTACTCTGAGAAGTCCGACGT